>CM062297.1:599440335-599891139 GCA_031216915.1 Pictodentalium vernedei
TTCGGACCGGTGTAACAGGGTATCTTCCCCCCCTGTGTATCTTGCCCCCCCGGGGGGAAGATACACTAGTGTATCTTCCCCTCCACCCTGGGTATCTTCCCCCCCCACCTGTGAGTAAAAAAAACAACAAAATATTTAAAGTTATAAAGCATTATTATACAAAGGAAAGTCAAGTGGAGTGGTGCTATGGCGGCCTGGGAAGATTCATGGGACTGGGTATCTACCTGTTCATAAGACTTACAGGCCTGTGTATATTCCCCTCCACTCGTAATTTTTTTTCTCAACTCTCAAGCTGGCAATCTATATTGTATATGGAACTGTGGATACACATAGGGTATCTCCTCCCTCTCCCCCCCCTCCCCCTGTGTATCCCCCCCATCCCCAATCCATACACACATGCACCAGAAACTGCTAGGTATTAGCAGGGAGCTTTTGAACCAAAGAAAGAAAATGAATATTAAGTAACCTCTCCTCTCTACCCAAAATTATTATTTTTCAAACCTGAAGGCATTAGTATCAGAATGTAGAACAACATTAAAACTATTTTATGAGTCTAGACAAGGTGAGAGTATTATTAGACAGACAAAAAGATATGAGGGATTAAAGAGACCCATAAACTTAATCTTGCCACTTTTGATTCAGATTATTGGTTTCAGAGATATTGACTGACAATATTAATCCAGGGTTTGTCAGTTATTAATTACTGAAAATACAAGTACTGTTGTTTAGATATTATAAGTACAAGTACTGTTATTCCCAAATAAATAATACCTCTGCATTCAAGATTATGGATGACAATATTAATGCAAAGTTTTTCAGTTAATAATCACAGAAAAAACAAGTATTGTTTTTTTTCCCTAATTGATATGTGAGGTTTCATCTGTTAAATTGAAGAGACAACCAAAGGATTAGTGAAGTGACAGACTCTTGGGAGTTAATATCTCTCTATTGAGACCTGAAAGTATATAAAGCCTGTCAGTTCATCATTTTCACAGACTCCATTTTGGGCAATAGGAAAGCTAGGCCTGTGTGATCCAAGGAAAAAAAATAAGGTTAACCGGGTCGCAAGGGATTTGTAAATCCCACATCGTCCCTGCGCGCCTTCGGCGTGCCTAAAACCTTTCATTCTCTCATTCTTTCATTTTCACAGATTCTTGAATTTTCAATATGGCAAACATTTCACCTGGGCAGTCAACAACTAAGAAGTTCTTAGAAAATCTGGAAGATATTTTCAAGTATGTCACAGAAGGTATTTATCCAGACAGCATGGATAGATCTCAGAAGAAAGATTTTCGAGGTCAAATGCAAAAAATTTTCTGTTCAAGATGGTATTCTCCACTATCAGTCTAAAAAAGGTAAGGTTAATTATTATATATTAGGCCAAATAAAAAAAAAATATCTGTTTCTCAGGCCCTCCCGCATGGTCATTTTGGGGTGCCGCATGCTCTCTTTTTATTAGCCATACAAACTTGAAAAAAAATTTTTTGTTGGTTTATGTCAGATAAAATACACAAGTTAATCTAAGTACCTTAGCAGTTGTTTCTAGCCAAGTCTTGGCTGTGTATATAGGCAGCCAAGGACTTGGCTAGAAACAACTGTTAAGCCTTAAGATGTACACTGTTAAAGTGTAGCAAACATATACAACAATCTTCACTCCCTGAGGGGTTAAAAAAAATAGTGAAAAAAAATATCGCTCGCCCGCATGCATTTTTTTAAAACATGGCAGAAACAGAAGTAGAAACAGAAGATCTACTTTGGATGGCCTTATATATGTCATTATTGACATTTTCTTGAAAACTATGTGAGAGGGATATAAATCTAATTAATCCTTATAGATATGTATATTTTCCACAAGAACTAGCCCACTGAAGTTACTCCAATACTGATTTCCACGCATATTCTTTTTTAGGGGTGGAAGCTTGTGGTGGGGGGGGGGGGGGGGGGGGGGTAGGGGGAGAATGGGGTGGGGGCGAGAATCAAATAGAGAATCAACTTAGTCCTACAGTACTGAAAATCAGAAAAGATTGCGTGAATCAATACGAGAATCGATTCTCTGATTCTCGTCGAACTATATGCCCTGTTTGGGGGGGGGGGGGGGGGTATACTTATTCATGCCTTCCATTGTGGGCGCTATCCTCTCATAGTGTTGCTGAGGGATGCAATGGCGATAGCGAGGACACTGTTTGGTTCCCGAAGCAACACTATGAGAGCATAATGCCCGAAACGGAAGGCATTAATGGGTTTAGTACATCACAACTATTCGGATTAACCCTTTACCTAACGTTAGTAGAAGACGAAAATCGTTTATATGACTCTTTTGTTAACCCTTTACCCAACGCAGACAATTTAACAAGCCCATTCCAATGAGGGGTTTTGTTGACATTTTTTGGGCTTTTACGGCCGAATCGTTAGGTAAAGGGTTAACTATAGACAATGTAAATATAACAGTATTTATATTCACATCTGTATCAACTTTCAGGTCATCATGTCCGAGTTGTAACTGATTTAGATGAGTGTAGACGGATAATTAAGGCTTGCCATGAGGGGCTTGGTACAACTACCACATCAAAGGCACTTGGTGGCCATTTTGGTCGTGATAAGTCAGCACAGAAGGTAGGTTATTTGATAGTAAAACCGCTCAAATTTGTGAACTGTGGTTATTAAATATAAGTGGTTGTGTATAAAGATTATTAGTCAGAATGTCTCAAGCAATAACATTTATATGTTTTTTTTTCTGCTCATGCAAAAAAGGTGAGGGTTAATTTTCATGTGGGTGTTTTTTTCTCTGAAGGTTTTTTTTTCCATATACCAAAGAAACTATTTCAACAACAGCACACAGTCTGTCATATTTAGCTGTACACCTTTTCGGTCATACAGAATACATCACAATATATATCAATCCAGCAAGCATCACTGCATCAGCAAATTTCACTCTTGCAAATTTGCAGAGCATTTTTTCCAAATAAAAAATAAACATCGAGAGTTTTAATCTAGTTTCTTCCCAGCATTTTTGGGTGGGCCTGTGTCTGAAAGACTAATTTGAAGCAAAAAGTTCATATTTTACTTAACCCTTTACCTAACGTAATGGCCAAAAATCACCATTAACATTTTATTATATTTTCATTTGCATTGCACTCGTTCCAATGAGGGGTCATAAGCCATGTTTTTGAGACAAAAAATGAAATTTTTCAGTTATTCGAGAATGAAAATGTTTAGTTTTTCAAGAAATGTTTTTGCAAGTGTCTTTAAGGTGCAAGTGTGAATAAGTCACAGGATTTTGGGCAACTCGGGATGTTATGGGGCACATAATGTTCAAACTTTCTAGCACATTTCAAGCCTGAGCCATTTTCTATGTTTCAAGGTCTCCGAGAGATACTACTGGCCTGGTCACTACAAAGATGTTGTTGATTTCATTCAACACTGTGATGTATGTCAGCGTGTTCAAGCACCGTTCAAGAAGACCAAGGCTCCTTTACAGAACATTACAATCACTTCAGAATTGTGGCATCAAATTGGTATTGACCTTCTTGGCCCTCTACCAGAGACAAAAGAAGGCTACAAGTATATAGGTAATTTTTTTTAAACACGTTTTAGCACCAACCTGCCTTAATAATCAAGCTGAGGTACAAAGGTATTGTCATGGGTCAGCATGGGCTGGGGGGAGGGGGGGGGGGACATTCATATACCATTCTCTGCAAGATTCAACATTCACTCACGCATATATTTATCTATCGATCTGACTCACCTGGTTGATATAACATCGATTGATGCTAGTTTCATGGGCGAAAAGTACTTATTTATTGTAAATACTCACGAAAATAACAAAGCTTCTATTTCTGATCTCCGTGGTGAGGGTAACGTTGAACATAACTTTCGGGTTTATTAACGCGCATTAAGGCCACTGAAATTTGTGTTAATTTACTAGAGAATGCCTTCTTAAGTGGTAATAATTGTATATCCCCGTTAACTGGTTGAGTGCTGGAAGCAACTATCATGGCTTTCAGAAACATGAGGGTATCATACTAAAGTCTTCATATTCTTTACACAAGTTTCATATTCAGTCAAAAGCAATTGTGTTCATATAGATTTGCATTATTAAAAATAAGGCACTCTCCAATAATTTTTAATAATGCAAATCTATATGAACAAATTCTGACTTCCAAAAATAATCTAGCACTCAGCCAGTTAATGGAATATATGGAATGAACACAAATCTATTTCCCATAACTTCCCTTCACGGCAAATGTTGCCATTGACTTAATTGTCCTTTGCAAAATGCATATTCAATTAACATGACTTCACTGTACGGTTTTCATAAATATAATCTTATTTTCAAATTTCAGTCACTGCAATTGACTATTTTACCAAATGGCCTGAAGCTGCTCCAATACAAGATAAATCAGCAGTTAGTGTAGTGAAATTCCTATACTCATTGATCTGCAGACATGGTTGCCCTAAAATCATCATTTCAGACCAGGGGCGGGAGTTTGTTAATGTACTTCAGACAGAACTTCACAAGCTGACAGGTGTAGACCACCATATAACCAGTGCTTACCATCCACAGGTACAGTCAATTATAGTCACTTCATTAATCCTTAACCTAATGCTAGTAGCAGACAACACTCATAAAAAAATTCTTGTGTTATGTAATTGAAAAGTAATTGTAATTGTAATTAATTACTTTTAAAATCCAAGTAATTGTAATTGCATTTTCCCCAAGTAATTGTAATTAATTACATTGCATGTAACTGACCCCAGCCCTGCTCCGAAAGGAATTCATTTATTCAAATAGAAAAATGAGATCAAATATGAGTGGTGAATTACAATTTTTTATTATGAACTATATTATTTTCATGTCTAACATCAGAAACTTATATCTTCTAGGCAAATGGGTTAGTTGAGCGGCAAAATCAGACAACACAGAAGAGTCTATTGAAACACCTACAAGAAAAACAGGAAGAATGGGCTGATATTTTAGAAGGTGTTCTGTTCGCATACAGGACATCAGTACATGCCTCTACAGGTAAATAATGCATTTCAAAAACTTTTAAAATGTATATCACAATGGATCTGCCAGTTCATCTACCATAATTTATATACACATACTTATTTCATTAATAATTACTTGGCAAGTATAATCCCAGTGTGAAAAAATGGCAGGGACAGACATGTTAACCTCCCAAAATTTTTTTCAGGGAGATTGAAGAAAATTTTCAGGGAGATGACATGATTTTCACGGAGATTTTTTTTTTTGCGCGTAGAAACCATGTGTGGATCAGTTTTAAATACAAATTAATACCAAATATCCCCCCCCACCCACCCACACAGGCATAACAGGAATGACAATACATCAAAGGAACATACGCTTACATTCTACCAACTGGTGGTGACCAGACCTGTTAACCTCTGGAGGTGACTGTCAGTGAGATTTTGATGAGCTCCCAGTGAGATTCGGATGCTTGTCAGTGAGATTTTTGCACGCGGGCAGCACATCAATAATTTCCATGTCCCCCCCCCCCCCACCCCCCCACCCCCGCCACTCACACACACATACATTAAGCATTCCACCCTAATGTGTTTTATTCTATATCAAAAATTAAACCAAAATTATAAAGAATGTGAATGCGGGTATATACTACTTTTATTGTCGATAACCTATCTTTGAGTGGGACAAAATTCTTATTAATGAATTGCAGAATTATTAGAAATTTATTACAAGTAACTTGTAACATGTTACATTCATAGCATTATGTGAGATCATGAGACAGATTTGATGCAATCATTGAAAAATTATTCTATTTCTTCTTCTCTTTCATAGGGTACTCCCCATTCTTTCTCTTGCATGGGAGGCATCCACGTCTACCAGTTGAGCTGGAAAGTGACAGTCAACCTGCGCCATCAACCTCGACCATAGATGAAACAATTAATGAGATGACCAAACTTCGTGAAGTGGCCAATGGAAAAGCAATGGAAAATATTAAAAAAGCACAAACCAGACAAAAGAAAAATTATGACCAACGCCAGAATTTTAGTCAACTTCAACAAGGTGATTTTGTGTTGATGAAATCAATGAAAAATTCCAACAGAGCAGGCGGAAAACTTGATGCAAGATGGACTGGACCATATACAATATCAGAGGTAGTTAAGGCCAATGTATATAGAGTTAAAAATAGTAAAGGAAAGGAACTTAAGACTTCTGTGAATATAAATCGTTTAAAAGTATACCTGCCATCAATTGAGTCAGCGGATCCACCTGTGTCTAGTTCAGTTAATGACACTTCATTCAACAGTGATACCAGTGTGCTAGTGACTGGTGTTGATGCAAGTGGTGGTAAACAAAGTGATAACGTTTCCGAATTTGAATTAACAGCTGCAGAAAAGAAAGATTTAATACAAGGGGATTGGCTAAACGACAATCACATCAATTTGGCATCATTCCTTATTAAAGAAAAATTTCCAACCGTTGGTGGCCTGAAAAACTGTTCAATTTTTTCCTCAGCTTCCTATGATATCCCGTGTACAGAGTTTGTTCAAATTATAAATTCTGGTGGCAACCACTGGGTTACTTTGTCAACAGTTGGGTGTGAAAGTGGAACAATCAATATTTATGACAGTTTGAGTCGGTCAGTTAATCGTGCAATGAAAAAACTAATAAATGACATTTTGAGAATGGAAACAGTAAAAGTAGAATTTCCTGAGACAGTTCGACAGCCCAATACAGCAGACTGTGGAGTTTATGCAATTGCTAATGCCTTCCATTTATTACTTGGGGACATTAAGGACAAAAGATTTTCATCCAGAGGAATGAGAACCCATCTTGCAAATTGTTTTAATAAAGGATATCTGAGTCCCTTCCCAGACACTGCAGTTGTGTCGAAGCTGGGGTCAAAATGTATAAAAATTAAGTGATCCATATGATGTTGATTTTTGATGTATCTTCCCATTTTTCTGATAACAAACCTTTCACTGAAAGGCGTGCAATGTTATTATAATTTCTAAATAACAATGATGACTGAATATGTTGTGGGTGGTGGGGGGGGGGGGGGAAGATACACAGGCCTGTGCATCTTCCCCCCCCCCCACCCCACCTTAGCCTTTCATAAAGTGCTCCCCATGATGTTCATTTTGTTAGACCTTGTTCAGATATTATGGACCTTTCCCTGAAAGGCATGGACTGTTGTTATAATTTCAAAATAATAACAATGATAGGTGAATATGTGGGTGGGGGGGGAAGATACACAGACCTGTGTATCTTCCCCTCCCCCCCCCCCCCTCTTAGCCTTCCATAAAGTGCTTCCCACGATGTTCATTTTGATAAACACTTTTCTGATAACATAATCATTTCACTGAAAGACGTGCAATGTTATTATAATTTCTAAATAACAATGATGAGTGAATATGTTATGGGTGGGGGAAGATACACAGGCCTGTGCATCTCCCCCCCCCCCCCCCCCCCCCCCACCTTAGCCTGCCATAAAGTGCTCCCCATGATGTTCATTTTGTTAGACCTTGTTCAGATATTATGGACCTTTCCCTGAAAGGCATGGACTGTTGTTATAATTTCAAAATAATAACAATGATAGGTGAATATGTGGGTGGGGGGGAAGATACACAGACCTGTGTATCTTCCCCCCCCCCCCCCCCCCCCCCCCCCCTCTCTTAGCCTTCCATAAAGTGCTTCCCACGATGTTCATTTTGATAAACACTTTTCTGATAACATAATCATTTCACTGAAAGACGTGCAATGTTATTATAATTTCTAAATAACAATGATGAGTGAATATGTTATGGGTGGGGGAAGATACACAGGCCTGTGCATCTTCCCCCCACCCCACCTTAGCCTGCCATAAAGTGCTCCCCATGATGTTCATTTTGTTAGACCTTGTTCAGATATTATGGACCTTTCCCTGAAAGGCATGGAATGTTATTATAATTTCAAAATAATAACAATGATAGGTGAATATGTGGGTGGGGGGAAGATACACAGACCTGTGTATCTTCCCCCCCCTCTCTTAGCCTTCCATAAAGTACTTCCCACGATGTTTATTTTGATAAACACTTTTCTGACAACATAAACATTTCACTGAAAGACATGCAATGTTATTATAATTTCTAAATAACAATGATGAGTGAATATGTTGTGGGTGGGGGGAAGATACACAGGCCTGTGCATCTTCCCCACCCCCCTTAGCCTTCCATAAAGTGCTCCCCATGATGTTCATTTTGTTAGACCTTGTTCAGATATTATGGACCTTTCCCTGAAAGGCATGGAATGTTATTATAATTTCAAAATAATAACAATGATAGGTGAATATGTGGGTGGGGGGGGGGGAAGATACACAGACCTGTGTATCTTCCCCACCCCCCTCCTTTAGCCTTCCATGAAGTGCTCCCCACGATGTTCATTTTGATAAACACTTTTCTGATAACATAAACCTTTCACTGAAAGGCGTGCAATGTTATTATAATTTCTAAATAACAAAAAAGATGAGGGAATATGTTATTATAATTTCAAAATAATAACATTGAGAGGTGAATATGTGGGTGGGTGGGGGAAGATACACAGACCTGTGCATCTTTCCCCCCCCCCCCCCCCCCACTCTTAGCCTTCCATAAAGGTCCTGATGATGTTCATTTTGTTAGATCTTGTTCTGATATTATAATTTCAAAATGTGTACATATTTTTTGCTTGTCAAAAAGCCAATAAAGATCTGAATTGAAAAATATTTTTTGTCTGAGTGAATTTTTTTCATGAAAAAACCTGTCAAACCTGGAATGTCAGAAAAAATAATAATATGGTACTCAAATCTAGGGATCCCCTCCACACCATGAATAGTCATGCCTGATGTTATCAATGTTAAAAAAAATATTGGGGGGGGGGGGGGGAGATACCCAGGGTGGGGGGGGGAAGATACACTAGTGTATCTTCCCCTGCGGGGGGGAAGATGCACTAGTGTATCTTCCCCCGGAGGGGAAGATACACAGGGGGGGAAGATACCGTGGGACACCGGATCCAAAAATACTCATTCTCATCCCACGGTGATACCAGAGGTACCCAAGAAGTTTTGAAAAGATCAGTTCATAAATACGGCCTCTAGCCCGAGCCGTATTGGTATTTGCACTTACAGTCCTGAAAGTAACACCAAAAAACATCAAAGTTTGTCTAATTTGCATAACTTACGCACAAGAAAAAACCCGTATTATATGTGATGTATCCCATGGTACTAAACATTCATACAGAAATTATTCAAATCAGCGCTTTCATATGGAAGTTCTGAGCAAAAATCTGATTGCACCTAATTTTGTACAAAATGGCTGCCAGTGGCCATCTTGAATTTCAGACCGGACCCCAAAACACTTGTTCTCGTCCCACGGTGATAACAAAGGTACCCAAGAAGTTTCGTAAAGATCGGTTCATAAATACGGCCTCTAGCCTGAGCCATGTGTACGGCCCGACGGACGGACAGACAGACAGACGGAGGATGGGCCATGGCAATACCTCAAATTTGGCTTTGCCCAATTTCGGCACAAAATGGCCACTAGCAACCATCTTGAATTTTGGACTGCACCCAGAAACACTCGTTCTCGTCCCAATGTGATAACAAAGGTACCCAAGAAGTTTCATGAAGATCGGTTCATAAATACAGCCCCTAGCCCGAGCCGTATTGACATGTGTACTTACTGTGTATAAGTAGCACTGAATAAATCAAAGTTCATCTATTTTGCCAACTTTCTGCACGAGAAAAAAACCTGTACTATATATGATGTAATCCATGTTACTAAGCATTCTTACAAAAATTTATTCAAATCAGAACTTTTATACAGACGTTCTGTACAAAAAAACTGATTGTACTAATTTCGGTACAAAATGGCTGCTGGTGGGAATCTTGAATTTCGGACCTCACCCAAAAACACTTGTTCTCGTCTCACGGTGATAACAAAGGTACCCAAGAAGTTTCGTAAAGATTGGTTCATAAAAATGGCCTCTAGCCCAAGCCATATTGAATTGTTGATAGACGTATGGACAGGTGTCCAGACAGACGATGGGCCATGGCATAACCTCAAATTTGACTATGTCAAAGTTGAGCTAAAAATGATATTCGGTGAATCCCACTTCCAATAAAGGAAGTTATGTTTATCTCTTGTGTACCCTTTGGGTACAGCACATTTCATCAGAATTTTGATGTTTGGCAGCCTGTGGAGGGTTAACAAATGCATTGCGTAATATCTCTTGTGCATCAATAGTCGTGTAACATACAGGCCTAACAATGATGAATGTACAAAAAAATCTACAAGATGCGTTTTGAGAATCTGCCAATAAACCCTAATTTTGACAGTTTTTTTCCAATTCTGGCAAAATAAGGGTTAAATCGAAAATTCCGCTTGGATCATTTTTAGATTTTCTGCCCCTCTATACGTGTGCACAATTGTGCGAAAATCGGTTCGAAAATGGCTTCTGAAGCATACAGACAAAATGTGTGAGGGAAAACAAATTTTTAAAAATATAATAATCCGCAGAAAAACAATAGTCTTTTTCAGAGGGAAAAGCCTAAAAAGAAAAGAAAAAAAATAATATTCCATAGAAAAACAAGAGTCTTTTCCAGAGGGAAAAGCCTAATTATCAATACTTAAAATACAATCTGTGTATGACACAGTAGTTTTGTGTACAATATGAAACTAAAGTTAATGCACAACAAGCAAATTCAGTGAATTCATGTCTCCCGCTGGGCAGCAGTTTCAAGGGCAATTAATGCATCCAGTGGAATATAGTTGAGTTTCGAGTGGAAGTTATTTAGAAGAGACAGAACAGACAGTGCTTCAGACAGTGGTTATCAGATTTATTTTCATGGAGGTCACTGTCAAAGCAAGTAAAGTGATGTGGAGTATAACTGTGAGAATCACAAAAAATTAAGACTGTATAATAAGACATATTATATTAAACTGATGTGAAAAGTGTTAACCAACCTGTAAAGCTTGTGATTGGAAGTTAATGAAACCTTGGAAGTGATGTCCAGATAATATGGTGGTCTGTATATGGTACTGGGAGAGTCTGACTTTATAGAGTTGCAAAAGAAGTAATGATGAAGACGTATTCTGGTCTCACAATGATAACAAAGATACACAAGAAGTTTCGTGAAGATCGGTTCATAAATATGGCTTTTAGTCCGAGGTGCGTTGATGCATGGGCAGACGGACAGGGAGACAGACAGATTTTCGGTACAAAATTTCCCACATTCGAACTTGACCTAGGTATTGATAAAAGTAATCCATATATGAAATTTCATTGAAATCGGTTGACTCTAAGAAAAGTTAGAGTCTGGAAACCATCAGCTAATCAATTTAAGCAACCGCGGAAAAAGCCCATGTTCGAACCTGGACCCACAATTGATGAAAGTGATCTACTACCCAAATTTCATCGAAATCGACTGACTATAAGGAAAGTTAGAGTCTGGAAATGAAAAACACGGAAGGTGTGCACTTACTGTGTATTAGTAGTAGCACTGAATAAATCAAAGTTTGACTAATTTGCATAATTTTTGCACGAGAACAAAACCTGTACTATATGTGATGTACTGCATGTTACTAAACATTCATACAAAAATTTATTCAAATCCAATCGTTCATATAGAAGTTCTGTACAAAAAAATGATTACACCTAATTTTGGAACAAAATGGCTGCCAGGCATAATTTTTGCATGAGAATAAAACCCGTATTATATGTGATGTATTGCATGTTACTAAACATTCATACAAAAAATCATTTAAATCTGAACTTTCATATAGAAGTTCTGTACAAAAAACTGATTATACCCAATTTCGGGACAAAATGGATGCTGGGGGCCATCTTGAATTTTGGACCAAACCCCAAAACACATATTTTGGTCTCACAATGATAACCATGAAGTTTCGTGAAGAGTAGTTCATAAATACGGCTTTTAGTCTGAGGTGCATTGACGCACGGGGCAGAAGGACAGATTTTCAGTACAAAATTTCCCACATTGGAACTTGACCTAGGTATTGATAAAAGTAATCTATATATGAAATTTCATCGAAATCGGTTGATTTTAAGGAAAGTTAGAGTCTGGAAACAGTCAGCCAATCAAATGTCAGCAACCTAATTAACTAGAGGTACTGTGAGCAAACTCACAAAGTGATACCCCCCATGCCTGAAATGTCTTAGTTAGATTATCTCCCCTTGGAAATGTCAGAACAGAATTATATTGCTTCATGCACATCTTCATATGGAGTTTTCCATTGTGTAGAGTTTCATGAAAATTCTTCAAATGGTTTAGGAGGAGTTGAGCTTACAAGGATGGACAGACGGTATAAGTTAGATTATCTCCCCTTGGAAATGTCAGAACGGAATTATATTGCTTCATGCACATCTTCATATGGAGTTCTTCCATTGTGTAAAGTTTCATGAAAATTCTTCAAATGGTTTAGGAGGAGTTGCGCTTACAAGGATGGACAGACGGTATCAGTTAGATTATATCCCCTTGGCAATGTCAGAATGGAATTATATTGCTTCATGCACATCTTCATATGGAGTTCTTCCATTGTGTAAAGTTTCATGAAAATTCTTCGAACGGTTTAGGAGGAGTTGCGCTTACAAGGATGGACAGACGGACGGACAGGGTGATTCCTATATACACCCCCCCCCCCCCCCCTGCCAAACTTTGTTTGCGGAAGGTATTAATATGTGCGGAAAATGCCTATATTCGAACTTGGACCCACAATTGATGAAAGTGATCTACTATGCAAATTTAATTGAAATCCAGTCACTATAAGGAAAGTTTGAGTCTGGAAACAAAAAACAAGGAATGATGGAAGGACAGAAGGATGAAAGGACACCCCGAATTTAATATCTCCCGTTTTTTTCAAAAAGCGGGAGACAAAAATCAATATTCTATTGATAGTGACACTGAACTTTGATCTATTGATCCCAGATAGAATCTCAATCATATTGGCAATTTCTTTATAAAGTTATAGCTTTATACACAAGAGGAAATTTGAAGTTAGCGCATGGAAACAAAATTCTATTAACAGTTACCTTGACCTCTTACTATATGATTATAATGCCAATTATCCACACCTTATATGTAATCTATGTTTGAAGCTATAGTATGGTATGCAAGAGGAAACTGAAGTTAGTGCCCAGAATCCCAAAATTATATTTATAGTAACACTGACATTGACCTCTGACCTATCAATTACAAAAACAATCTCAACTAGACTTTATGATTCCGGAGAATCATGGCTTTTCCGGACAAGCTTCCATGATTTTTTATGACCCTGGAGTGTCTGAAGAATTGTTTTTAATTGTATCATTAAACAATTTTTATTGATGTCTTGAGAAAAGTGGGTATAATAGTCTCAAATGACCCAGTGTGATAAAAGAACATTTTGGTTAAATCATCGTTTGTGGAGAGGGTTAATATCAATATCAGCGTCTGAGAATCAGCGTCTAATGCAAATAGCCCATTGTATCTCAAATTTATCTAAAATTTTGATATTTGACGGTTTGTGGAAAGTTAATGAAGGCTTGCGAGAATAATTCTTCTCCAGGGTTTATTTCTTCTTGAAAATCTGTAAGAACCACTTGAAGATATCCACAGAAAATGTGAACTTTAAATTCTTAAGCATGTCATGTATAGTCCCTGTATCAATTATCTCCTATTAGACCACAGTTGTTATGCATGATTATGTCATTTATTCACAATTTGTAGAGCTCACCTATCACCTGTCTATTAATGGCAGAACTACATTTCTCTCCAATTGGTTTTCCCCGTAGGATTAGTTTTATTTATTACAATGAAGATATCCATACATACAATGATAAACATGAAGTTATAGACAACAATAATTACATACGTAAATAGGAAGTGTTGTTTGTACATATGTGTAGATAAAATATACCCTGGGACGGAGAAGGGGGAGTATAGCCATCTTACAAACTAGTATATATCTAGCCCCACTGCCAGGGAAATGTTGGCACCATGCACCACTGCATTTGATAACCGCCTTACAGAGTAGTAAATATACCTGCCCCCTTCCCATGTTGAGGACCCCCACCTTTTATTGTAAGGCTCCTTAGGCACAATATAGCATCAGTAAGATGGCTATATACTACCACGTCGCCACCCTGGGGCAGAGGAGGGGCAGTGTATAGCCGTTTTACAGACTAGTATATACCTGGACCCACTGTCGGGGAAATGCTATAGTGTCAACACTATTTGATATTATAAGTAACTGATACCATTGTAGCTAACGTTATTTACTGCTTTCTTATCATGCAGTGGCGGAGCGCAGTGGTGTTGTGGTAACCGGTTCTCATCAGATCACCGAAGTTAAGCAACATTGAGCCTGGTTAATCATTGGATGGGTGGCCATCTGAGCGATCAATTCGGACTACCATGTGGTGTCGTTGGGCAAGGCACTTAACTCCGATTGTCCATATGGGGGCACAATGCCGCCATGTACTAAGTCGTACTGCATGTCGATGGTACGCATGTCTTCAACCAATCTAACCCTGCCTGTGCTGCAGTGCAGAGTTACAATGTTGGGAAGCTGGCAGCTGCTCATCGTTGCTCAGTGGTTCTCTCCAGGTACTGCAGCTTCCTCCACCTGTAGAACTGTCACGGTCAAAAGTATATGCCCTTAAACACCAAAAAATAAATAATAAATAATATCATGCAGGGCAGTGTGGAATACGAGGTGAGGCGTACCTTTCAATGTGTGTTTGGTTGGAGAAAGAGGCAGGGAGGGGGTGGTAAGCTTGGTAATTTTGTTGGGATAAATCGACCGCTGGCGTCGGACACCGTGGAATTGACCGATGAAACGGGACACAATGAGAAAAAATTGCTTAGGTAAAAACCATCATTAACGGTGGAGAGGGTTAATATCAATATCGTCGTCCGAAAAGTTAATGACCGACAAAAGGAGTTATGTTTGTTTGACACATGCCCACTGAGTGCTGTGTCTATTTGAAAATGGTGCATTTTATCTCAAATATATCCACAAACTATATGTCTGGCAATTTGTAGAGGGTTAACAAGTGCTAACAGGAATATTTTTCCATGCAACTTCTAATGTCACACCAAGAACTGCAAATGGCCATTTTATCTTAAAAATCTATAAGATGTTTTCAGAGAAATCCAGGGAGAACATGAATTTTACGCTTTTGATGGTATCATTGTTTATCCAAACAGGTTAAGGGTTGTTTTTTTTAATACCCTTATTACTAAAATAATTCTCAGTGAATTCTACTTCTACTTATGTTCATCTCTCCTCTTAACTTTGGGCGCTTTGGGTTTGCAAACACAGACCATTTTATCAAAATTGTGATGTTTGAGAACCTGCATAGGGTTAACAAATGCTTACTGGAATATCTTGTTCATGTAACTTGTAATGTCACACTAAGATCTGAGAATGGCCAATATTTGTCTTGAAAAACTACGAGAGGCTTTTTTTTTATGTCACAATTTTTACGTTTAGCAGCTCGGGGAGGCTTAACTAATACTGATCAGAATATTTTGTCCATGCAACTTGTAATGTCACACAAAGACCTGGGAGTGGTGACAAATTTTTCTTGAAAATCTACAAGACTCATTTATAGAAATCCACAGAAAACATGAAGTTTTTAGCTTTTTGGGGGTATTGCTGTTTAACCAGCTCAAAACGGGCTAACGCTTGGTTTTCTGACCACCCTTATTACTTACAAAAATGATCCTTAGTGAATTCCACTTCCAATAAAGGAAGTTATGTGTATCTCTCGCATATTGTTTGGGCGCTGTGGGGGCCCGAAAACAGCCCATTTCATCAAAATTTCGATGTTTGGCAGCCTGTGGAGGGTTACCATATGCATCGCCTAATATGTCATGTGTATCAATGGTCGTGTCACAGGCAGTTCTAGCAATGATGAATGTTTAAAAAAAATCTACAACACATGTTTCGAGAAAGTGCCGATAAACCCCAATTTTGGCAGTTTTTTGTCAATTCTGACGAAATAAGGGTTAAATCGAAAATTCCGCTTTGGTACATTTTTAGATTTTGTGCCTCTCTATGAGTGTGCAAAATTTTGTAAAAATCGGTTCGCAAATGGCTTCTGAATCTCTGAATCGTACGGACAAAATGTGTGGAAGAAAAAAACAAAAAAACAAGCGAACCACCATTAATGACGCAGGGGTAAATCCTGGAGCTTCATGGATGGAAACCACAGCGATCTAGCTACAATCGCGTCCGTGGGCAAAACATCCACTAGCGGACAAACACCCACCCACCCTCGACAGCTGCACTACAACTTTATATACATTAACCCTTTACCCAACGTAACGTCCAAAACCGGCCAGCGCTATTCTCAAAAATCGCCAATTAATTTTCATTATTTTTTCATTTTTTGTCTCAAAAACATAGGTTATGACCCCTCGTTGGAACAAGCTCGACGAGGTCGTTCCAACGAGGGGTCATAACCTATGTTTTTGAGACAAAAAATGAAAAAAATTAGTTATTCAAGAATTTTTTTTGCAAGTGTCGTCTGCTTTTCATGTTAGGTAAAGGGTTAAATGAGGTGACTATAGGCTAAACTTGGCAGAAAGTAGTGGCACATTTACGTAAGGAAGGGGGCGGGGTAGTAAAACGTGCCCCCTAACCAAGATAATTGCACTCAATATGTGAGTTCCTCATTACAATGCATAGATGTGGATGTCATCATTACCGGTGACTAGTGTCCGATCCAATGACATCCACATCCATACGGCTATTACATACAAAGTACATATCCTATACATCCGTAAATACTGAAAATTAAATACAGTGGCATATGCAAAACCACAATCAGGGCAAATAACAAGTACATCGCAAGATAATCTCTAAACCTAAGTACGAACACACACCACCCTAAGCCCAACCGAGCTCAAAGCCCAGTTAGGTCAATGGCGGTGAGTGGTCCCACGGAGACCAGCGCTAGGAAGTCTAGTGCTAAAGACAAACTAAAATAAACTATACCATAAATCCTACAAGATAGCTATCCTAATAACATCTAATAATTAACTACATAGACATAAGCCGAGGTAATTACAGTCTAAGCTAAGTTTGGGCGGGACGCCATATTCTTTATAGGGGAGGAGGGGGTGGGGTGGGGCGGGAAGGGGTGGGTAGTTCTGGAATAATTTAAATGTCCTAACCGAAGAATTTATATAGTATACCTCTATAAATTACGCAAATGAGGACCCCATCATAATCGGCTCCTGAAGTCGGTCTAAATGATGTCCACATTAGAATGGCTAGGACCACCTATGGATATGTATTACAACAGTAAATAACTGAAATTAAATATAATGGTACAACCCCTACTGGATATATTACTACATACTCGATGCAGGCCACCACCCTAAGCCCCAGTACAAATACCCACCACAACCGGCCCAGTCTGGCTAAACACCCAGCTAGTCCTAAGGCAGTGAGTGATCCCACTGGGACCAGCTAAAGGGGTCCAGAAATATGGCAAAACTAAAATGGATATTATAAATAAATAATAGAAGATTAATACTATTCAATTAACCAAAAGCCGAGGCCCCATAGACTAAACTAAACTATATTAAGGGTAGGTCGGTTACCACATATGACTATACGGTTGGAAATAAAAGTATAACCAGGATATTATATACACATGAGTAACTCAATATCCATCACAAACGTGGACACCATCATAACCGGCTCCTTGAGTCGGTTCCAATAGCATCCACATTAGCATAGCTGTAATTCCCCGTAGAAAATACAGCACCCGTGAATAAATACATTATAAAATAACAGTTAAGAACCGAAAAATCCATGCAGATTTGGACATCACTAGAGCCAGCTTTTCAAACTGGTCCCAAATGATGTCCAAACCAGCAGGAGAAACGGAGTCCCATGCAAAGGACCTACAACAGAGATGGACGGGAGAGATATTATGCTACCGGGACAGAGTTATTGGTCTTGGTGTTAAAGCCGTTCCCACCGTACGTCCCTAAACGCCGTATCCATATATCTTCTCGAACGAGACGTTCCTGTTTCCCCCCACTCACCACCTCCATAATAGATATCTCCACGTCCTCTGTACCATGATGTCCTGTGGAATTGAAATGTGCATACATATGTTTATCACTATGAAGTCTAATATCTGAAAGATGCTCCTTCAGCCGTTCACTCAGAGAACGCTTGGTTTCACCAACACATACCGCAGTTCCACATTTCTTGCATCCCAGGCTATACACTATATTATGAGAATGGCAGTTTATATCTTGCTTGACTTGGAACGATGAAGTTTTATATGTATTGGTAGTATCCTGGAGCCAAATTTTCTCACAAACTTTGCATCCATTCATACAGGTAGTTACTGGAATATCGATTGATCTAGCTGTTTTGCAGTGTACCAGTATGTCACAGGTATTCCTATCTCTTCTGTACGCTATCAAAGGCGGTGAAGCAAATACTTTCCTCATTTTTTCTGACTCATGGAGGACGGGCATGTACTTTCTTGCAATATGCCCGATGTTGGGTAAAACCGAAGAAAAAGTTGTTACAAGCGCAACCCTGTCATTATTCTTGGTCCTATTCTCACCCCTTTGCTGGAGTAGTGAGTCTCTATGTAATATGTCCACCTTTTGTAGATGCCACTCAATGAATTTCCCACTGTAACCTCTCTTCCGCAGTTGGATCTTCAGTTGCTTCCGGTTTCTATGGTAGTCTGCATCTCTCTCGCATATACGTCTGATCCGTACTCCGACTCCGTAGACGACTGATCGTTTTGTGTGGGCCGGGTGATCGGACTTACTGTTCAGATAGAGCATCCGGTCTGTGGGTTTTATATAAAGGTCTGTGTATAAATTGCCATCTTCCCAGATTTTAACGCATGTGTCTAAAAACTCTATCTTGTCCTCACTATACCGCAACTTGACCTTAATATTAGGGTGTATTGAGTTGGCATGCCTTGCGAAGTCTTCTAGAGTTTCTACCCCTGCTGTCCACACACCAAATCCATCATCAATGAACCTTTTATAGAAAAAAGGCTTGTGTGCGAATGTCTCTGACTTCTCATCTCACTTCCGCATGTAACAACATGCAAAGTTTCTTCCAAGCCGCGACCCTATTGCTACACCATTCTCCTGTATATAATGCTTATCACCGAAAGTGAAGTTGTTATTATCCAGTACTGTCTGTATCATGTTAATGACATGGTTCGTTGGAATTATGGGAGATCTTGCTCCAAGTGCCTCTCTACACGCTGCAATGTCTGCATCTCTAGGGACCGATGGTTACAACTTGCAGACGTCGAAACAGAATAGGATAGCATCCCGTGGTATTCTGCCTTTTAGAATGTTAAGTTTATTTATGAAATCCGTTGTATCTCTTTTATAACTTGGTGTTCTGTTAACAAATTCTTCCAGCTCAAATTCTGCAACTTTCGCTATCCTTTCAGTCGGTGTGTTTGTCCCGTTCACTATGGTTCTGTATGGAGCATTTTCCTTGTGCAGTTTGGGATTTCCTTTCAGTTTGCCGGATGTCGGAAATTTCGGCATCATATACTCTTTAAGTTCGGTCGATATTGCACCTTCCCTGCTCAGTCTGTTCAACGTTGTTTTAACCCGCCTCGTTGATCTTTCAGTCAAATCTTCCTTCTGTTTCGAGTAAGAAGTACTCTGTTCCATTTCATCACATAATTTGTTAATATAGTTTTGCCTATCTTCTATCACTATCCCTGACCCTTTATCAGCTAGCCTTATTATAATGTTGTCGTTGTTCATTAATTCGCTGATAGCCTTTCTCTCGGCAACATTAATGTTGGACTTAACTTGAGTTCGTAGGCTAGATGCAATGTCATTTTTGACGAGTGTTATATAATTGTTGAGTGCCAAATCTCGTTTCGTGGGAGGTGTGAAGTAACTTTCTTTCTTAACCTTAAACCGCTCTTCGTGTAAATTAGGATCAGGTCAACCCTTATCGTCGTATTCATAGAAATACTCCCTGAGTCTCATTCGCCGTTCACACTCAAGCAAGTCAGTCTGAAGCTTACATCGATCGATCCGATTTCTCACAGGAATAAACTTAAAGCCCTTGGCCAGCAGGGAATTCTGTGCATCGGTTAACATAAGAGACGATATGTTGATCACTGTGGTGTCTGTGCGTTTCCTGTGTTTTCTCTTTGAGTCAATAGGAACTAGTTTCATGCTGTTTTTATCTGCATAAGTACCTTCATTCTTAGATTGTACGGGTTCTGGAGGGTGTTGGTCATTCGTCTTACCTGTACATGATGTCATTGGTAAACCAGTCGAAGATAGGTGAATTGATCTGACTGTTTGTTACTGGCAATTGCCCTGATCGTGGTTTTGCATATGCCACTGTATTTAATTTTCAGTATTTACGGATGTATAGGATATGTACTTTGTATGTAATAGCCGTATGGATGTGGATGTCATTGGATCGGACACTAGTCACCGGTCATGATGATATCCACATCTATGCATTGTAATGAGGAACTCACATATTGAGTGCAATTATCTTGGTTCGGGGGCACGTTTTACTACCCCGCCCCCTTCTCTACGTAAATGTGCCACTACTTTCTGCCAAGTTTAGCCTATAGTCACCTCGTTTAATGTATATAAAGTTGTAGTGCAGCCGTCGAGGGTGGGTGGGTGGGGGTCCGCTAGTGGGCATTTTGACCACGGACGCGATTGTAGCTAGACTGCTGTGGTTTCCATCCATGAAGCGCCGGGATTTACCCCTGCTTCATTAATGGTGGTTCGCTTGGTGCCGTGGTGCTTCGTATTTTGATAATATGCCTGGATGTGGTGCCCACTGGTGTATTTCGCTGCGTCCACGGTGGTCGTACTTTAATTATTAGATAATATTATACTTTCTGTTTTGTAGTTCATATTTGGACCCCTGTCGCTGGTCACAGTGGGGCTACCTACCGCCTTGGACCTAGCTAGCCTTTTAAGCCCAGTTGAGCCAAGGGTGGTGGGTGACTGTGCTGAGGCCCGGGGTAATGGTCTGTATCGGATAATTAGGTAATTTGTCCTGTAGGGGTTGTTCCCACACCACGGCATGTTTTTTTCAGCCTTTTACTAACCAGCACCCATCCTATATGTATCTGTGTACCCCCCTCTTTTTATCTTTTTTTTTCTCTGGATTCCCTCTAATGGGTTTAATAAGGTATTAATTTAGTTTTCCTTCTGGCAGTGCTACGCAAAGGGCTGGTTGCTAAGATTCTGAAACAAGAACATTGCAGTTTTATTATAATCCCGCTATAACATAGCGATATTGCTAATCTGGCATTTATGTTCACAGCCCGTAGTGTATTATGTCGGCGAACTTCAAATGTTCCAACGAAACTGTGTGATAGTTTTCTTTTCAATGTTGATTGTTGTTCAGCATAGTGCGGAGATGTAGTTTGAAAATTTATCAACGGTCCTTGAAGAAGGTCAAGAAGCCGAAAGCTTGACGAAGAGCAATATGCAATATTGATGAGATGTTTTACGAGACTGTCCCTATACATTGGACAATTTAATAATGTGTTTCCGTACAGATTGTGCGCTCGATAAAAGAAGGCACTTTTCTTTGTGGCGTACCCATTGGGTGCTCTTGGCGTCCAAAAACAGCCCATTTTATCACAATTTTGACATTTAGCAGCCCGTGGAGGGTTAACAAATACTCGCCGCAATATTTTGTCCATGCAACTTCGATTGTCAGCAGACCCTGAGAGTGACAAATTTTTCTTGAAAATCTACAAGACTCGTTTAGAGAAATCCCTGGAAAACATGAATTTCTGAGCTTAATGGGGGTATTGCTGTTTAACCAGCCCAAAACGGGTTAACGCTTGGTTTACTGAACACCCTTATTACTTACAAAAATGAACCTCGCTGAATTCCACTTCCAATAAAGGAAGTTATGATTATCTCTCGTTTATCGTTTGGGTGCTGTGGGGGCCTGAAACCAGTCCATTTCATCAAAATTTCGATGTTTGGCAGCCTGTGGAGGGTTACCATATGCATCGCCTGATATGTTGTGTGTATCAAAGGTCGTGCCACAGGTAGGTCTAGCAATGATGAATGTTTAAAAAAAATCTACAAGACAAGTTTCAAGAAAGTGCCGATAAACCCCAATTTTGGCAGTTTTCTGCCAATTCTGACGAAATAAGGGTTAAATCGAAAATTCTACTTGGGTAAATTTTTAGATTTTGTGCCCCTCTATGCGTGTGCAAAATTTTGTGACAATCGGTTCGAAATTGGCTTCTGAATCGTACGGACAAAATGTGTGGAAAAAAAAACAAAAAAAACTAGACTTTATGATTCTGAAGACTCATGGCTTTTCCCCGATGAGATTCCATGATTTTTCATGACCCCACAGTGTCTGATGAATTGTTTTTAACTGTCTCACTGAAGTTCCTTCATTGATGTTATGAGAAAGGTGAAGATAGTAGTCTCAAATGACACAGTTTGATAAAAAATTGTTTAGGTAAAAACCATCATTAACGGTGGAGTGGGTTAATGTCAATATCATCGGCCAACAAGTCAATGACTGACAAAAGGAGTTATGTTTGTTTGACACATACCCACTGAGTGCTGTGTCAATTTAAAAATGGTTCATTTTATCTCAAATGTATCCAAAATATTGATGTCTGGCAGCTTGTAGAGGGTTAACAAGTGCCAACAGGAATATTTATTCATGCAACTTGTAATGTCACACCAAGAACTGTGAATGGCCATTTTTTCTTTAAAATCTACAAGATGTTTTCAGAGAAATCCAGGGAGAACAGGAATTTTAAGCTTTTGATGGGTATCATTGTTTATCCAGCCCAAAACGGGTTAAATGTTGTTTTTTGAATACTCTTATTACTTCCAAAAATAATTCTCAGTGAATTCTACTTCCACTTATTTTGATCTCTCCTCCCAACTTCGGGTGGTGTGGGTATGCAAACACAGCCCATTTTATCAACATTTTGATGTTTGAGAACCTGCATAGGGTTAACAAATGCTTACAGGAATATTTTGTACATGTAACTTGTAGTGTCACACTAAGATCTGAGAATGGCCATTTTTTCCTGAAAATTTACGGGAAGTTTTTAAAGAAATCCTCAGATAACATGAATTTTTAACGTTTTGAGGTGTATCTCTCTGTAACCAGCTCTAAAGGGTTAATGCTTGGTTTTGTGAATATCTTCATTACTTACAAAAATGATCGACGGTGAATTCCACTTCCAATGGAGGAGGTTATGTTTATCTCGGAGGTACACATTTGGTGTTATGGTTGCCCAAGAACAGCCCATTTTCTCCAAATGTCTATGCTTGGCAGCCTCTGGAGGGTTAACAAATGCTTACCGAAATATTTTGTTCATGCAACTTGTAATGTCACTCGATGACCTGCGAATGGTCAATTGCTCTTGAAATTTTTTTTGGAGAAATCCACAGAAAACTGGAATTTTAAGGGGTATATCTCCTTAACCAGTCAAAAATGGGTTAAGACCTCGATTTTTGAATACATTTACTACTTACAAAAATGTTTCCCTGTCAGTTTTGCGTCCGGTAAAAGAAGTTATGTTTCTCTGTTGTATTCCCATTTTATGTTGTTGTTCAAAAACAGACTCTTTTTTTCAAAATTTTGACACTTAGCAGCCCATGGAGGGTTAACAAATGCTTACCGGAATAATTTATCCAATCAACTGGTAATGTGACACCATGACCTATCAATGGCCATTTTCTCTTAAAAACCCTACCAGATGTCTGTAAAGAAATCCAGGGAAAACATAAATTTTTAAGCCTTTGATGGGTATCACTATTAACAACCACAAAATGGGTTAACACTTGGTTTTTTGAATACCCTTATTACTTACAAAAATGGTCTTCGGTGAATTCCACTTCCAACAAAGGAGATTATGTTCATTTCTCAGGTACAGGTTGGGTGATGTGCGTGCTTGAAAACAGCCCATTTCAACAAAATTGCGCTGCTTGGCAGCCTCTAGAGGGTTAATTAACACTGACCGGAATATTTTGTCCATGCAACTTGTAATATCACACAAAGAACTGCTAGTAGTCAATTTTTCTTGAAAACCTACAGGATGTTTTTAGAGAAATCCACAGAAAATGGGAATTTTAAGATTTTAAGGGGTCTCTCTCTTTAGCCTGGCCAAAATGGGTTAAGACTTCGACTTTTGAATACCCTTACTACTTACAAAAATGTTTGTGTATAGATTGTGCGCTCGATAAAAGAAGGCACGTTTTTTGTGGCGTACCCATTGGGTGCTGTTGGCGTCCAAAAACAGCCCATTTCATCACAATTTTGACATTTAGCAGCCTGTGGAGGGTTAACAAATGTTCACCGCAGTATTTTGTCCATGCAACTTCTATTGTCACACCAAGGCCTGGGAGTGGTGACAAATTTTTCATGAAAATCTACAAGACTCGTTCAGAGAAATCGACAGAAAACACACATTTTTTAGCTTTATGGGGGTATTGCTGTTTAACCAGCCCAAAACGGGTTAACGCTTGGTTTTTTGAACACCCTTATTACTGACAAAAATGATTCTCGGTGAATTCCACTCTCAATAAAGGAAGTTATGTTTATCTCTCGTGTATTGTTTGGGTGCAGTGGGGGCCTGAAACCGGCCTATTTCATCAAAATTTTGATGTTTGGCAGCCTGTGGAGGGTTACCATATGCATCGCCTGATATGTCGTGTGTATCAAAGGGCGTGTCACAGACAGGTCTAGCAATGACAAATGCATAAAAAAAATCTACAAGACATGTTTCGAGAAAGTGCCGATAAACCCAAATCTTGGCAGTTTTTTGCCAATTCTGACGAAATAAGGGTTAAATTAAATCGAAAATTCTGCTTCGGTACATTTTTAGATTTTGTGCCCCCCTATGCGTGTACAAAATTTCGTGAAAATCGGTCCGAAAATGGCTTCGGAATCGTGCAGACAAAATGTGTGGACGACCCCCCCCCCCCCCCCCCCCTCCCCCCCCCCCCCCCCCCAAAAAAAAAAATAATAATCCGTAGAAAAACAATAGTCTTTTCCAGAGGGAAAAGCCTAACTAGACTTCATGATTCTGGAGAATCATGGCTTTTCCCGATGAGATTCCATGATTTGTCATGACCCCACAGTGTCTGATCAATTGTTTTTAACTGTCTCACTGAAGTTCCCTCATTGATGTTAAGAGAAAGGTGAGTATAGTAGTCTCAAATGACACAGTTTGATAAAAAAATGTTTAGGTAAAAACCACCATTAACGGTGGAGTGGGTTAATATCAATATCGTCGTCCAACAAGTTAATGACTGACAAAAGGAGTTATGTTTGTTTGACACATTCCCACTGAGTGCTGTGTCTATTTTTATCTCAAATGTAACCAAAATATTGATGTCTGGCAGCCTGTAGAGGGTTAACAAGTGCTAACAGGAATATTTATTCATGCGACTTGTAATTTCAAACCAAAAAGTGCCATTTTTCCTTAAAATCTATATACGAGATGTTTTCAGAGAAATCCAGGTAGAACATGAATTTTAAGCTTTTGATGGGTATAATTGTTTATCCAGCCCAAAACGGGTTAAGGTTTGTTTTTTGAATACGCTTATTACTTACAAAAATAACATTTAATAATTTCTCCTCTTAACTTCGGGTGCTGCAGGTACGCAAACACAGCCAATTTTATCACAATTTTGATGTTTGAGAACCTGCATAGGGCTAACAAATGCTTACTGGAATTTTTTGTACATGCAATTTGTAATGTCACACTAACATCTGAGAATGGCCGATTTTTCTTGAAAATCTACGTGAACTTTTTAGAGAAATCCTCAGATAACATGAAAGTTTAACCTTTTGAGGGGTATCTCTGTCACCAATTCTAAACGGGTTAATGCTTGGTTTTATGAATACCTTCATTACTTACAAAAATGATCCTCGGGGAATTCCACTTACAATGAAGGTGGTCCTGTTTATTTCGCAGGTACACATTGGGTACATTGGGTGCCCAAGAACAGCCCATTTTCTCAAAATTTCTATGCTTTGCAGTTTCTGGAGGGTTAAGGAACGCTTACCGGAATATTTTGTCCATGCAGCTTGTAATGTCTCTCAAAGACCTGCAAATGGTCAATTTTTCTTGAATACTTACATTTTTTTTGAGAAATCCACAGAAAATGGGAATTTTAAGCTTTTAAGGAGTACACCTCCTTAACCATTCGAAAATGGGTTAAGACATCGATTTTGGAATACCCTTACTACTTACTAAAATTTTTCCCTATCAATTTTGCGTCCGGTAAAAGAAGTTATGTTTCTCTGTGGCATTCCCATTTGTTGTTGTTGGTGTCCAAAAACATCATTTTTTCAAAATGTTGACATTTAGCAGCCCATGGAGGGTTAACAAATGCTTGCCGGAATACTTTATCTATGCAACCGGTAATGTGACACCAAGACCTATCAATGGCCATTTCCTGTTGAAAACTTACAAGATGTCTGTAAAGAAATCCAGGGAGAACATGGTTTTTTAAGCTTTTGATGGGTATCGCTATTAAGCACCACAAAAGGGGTTAACGCTTGGATTTTTGAATACCCTTATTACTCACAAAAATGGTCCTCTGTGAATTCCACTTACAACAAAGGAGAGTATGTGTATCTCTCGGGTATACATTGAGTGCAGTGCGTGTCCGAAAACAGCCCATTTCAACAAAATTATGATGCTTGGCAGTCTGTATAGGGTTAATAAACGCTCATCGGAATATTTTGTCCATGCAACTTGTAATGTCACCCAAAGACCTGCGAATAGACAATTTTTCTTGAAAACCTACCAGATGTTTTAGAGAAATCTACAGAAAATGGAATTTTTAAGATTTTAAGGGGTCTCTCTCTTTGGCCTGTCCAAAATGGGTTAAGACTTCGACTTCTGAATACCCTTACTACTTACAATGAAAGTGTCAATGACACTGTAGCTTAACTTGTGTGTTGTGTTTGATGAAAAGGATAATGTTCAATGTTTATGAAAGGATTATGAAATAAGACAAGAATTGTTATAATTGGGAATATGTTCATTTATGTTCCCTGTGTGCTATGTTTATGATAAAAATAATATGAGGTGTACACTGTACTAAAGAGCTGAGGGGTGGATTAATATGACCTCACAGTTAATGTATGTGGGACCTCACAGTTAATGTATATCAACAAAAGTTACCAAGTTACAGTGAAATTATTCCAAAACGAGTCATCCTATCAAGTTACATTACAATCCCCTCATAAATATGGCCTGTAGACTGTGCTAAAGGTTTTCGGGCTTCGGGCCCCTGTAGCCGTCAGTTTCCCAATTGCGTCCAAAGGGGACGTTCTCATCTAGACATTATATGAAGTCAGTCTAGCAAGTTACAATGAAATCCCTTAATAAATATGACCTGTAGACTGTGCTAAAGGTTTTTGGGCTTTGGGCTCTGGCAGCCATCATGGTTGAATGATCGCAACCAAAAGGGGACATTCTCATCTGGATACTATTTGGAGTCATCCTACCAAGCCACAATGAAATCCCTTCATAATTATGACCTGCAGACTGTTCTAAAGGTTTTCGGGCTTTGGGCCCCTGAAGCCGTCACAGTTGCCCAATCGTGTCCAAAAGGGGACGTTCTCATCTAGACATTATATGAAGTCAACCTACCAAGTTACAATGAAATCTCTTCATAAATATGACCTGTAGACTGTGCTAAAGGTTTTCGGGCTTCGGGCTCGGACAGCCATCATGGTTGAATGATCGCAACCAAAGGGGACAATCTCATCTGGGCATCATCTGGAGTGATCCTGTGAAGTTACAATGAAATCCCTTCATAGATATGACCTGTAGACTGTACTCAAGGTTTTCGGGCTTCGGGCACCCGTAGCCATCACATTTGACCAATCACAACCAAAAGGGGATGTCATCATCTAGGCATTATATGGAGTCAACCTAACAGGTTACAATGAAATCCTTCTATAAATATAACCTTTTGCCTATGCTAAAGGTTTTTGGGCTCGGGCACCCATCAAGGCTGAATGATCACGGCCAAAATGGGACGTTCTCATCTAGACATTATTTGGAGTCATCCTACCAAGTTACAATGAAATCCCTTCATAAATATGACCTGTAGACAGTACAAAAGGTTTTCGGGCTTCGGGCACCTTTAACCGTCAAAGTTGCCCAATCATGTCCAAAAGGGGACGTTCTCATCTAGACATTATATGAAGTCAACCTACCAAGTTACAATGAAATCCCTTCATAAATATGACCTGTAGACTGTGCTTAAGGTTTTCGGGCTTCGGGCTCAGGCAGCCATCATGGTTGAATGATCGCAACCAAAGGGTACAATCTCATCTGGGCATCATCTGGAGTGATCCTACGAAGTTACAATGAAATTCCTTCATAAATATGACCTGTAGACTGTGCTCAAGGTTTTCGGGCTTCGGGCACCTGTAGCCATCACAGTTGACCAATCACGACCAAAAGAGGATGTCATCATCTAGGCATTATATGGAGTCAACCTAACAGGTTACAATGAAATCCTTCAATAAATATAACCTTTTGCCTATGCTAAAGGTTTTTGGGCTCGGGCACCCATCAAGGCTGAATGATCATGGCCAAAATGGGACGTTCTCATCTAGACATTATTTGGAGTCATCCTACCAAGTTACAATGAAATCTCCTCATAAATATGACCTGTAGACTGTGCAAAAGGTTTTCGGGCTTTGGGCACCTTTAGCCGTCACAGTAGCCCAATCATGTCCAAAAGGGGATGTTCTCATCTAGACATTATATGAAATTAACCTACCAAGTTACAATGAAATTCCTTCATAAATATGACCTGTAGACTGTGCTAAAGGTTTTCGGGCTTCAGGCTCGGGCAGCCATCATGGTTGAATGATCGCAACCATAGGGGACAATCTCATCTGGGCATCATCTGGAGTGATCCTAAGAAGTTACAATGAAATCCCTTCATAAATATGACCTGTAGATTGCGCTCAAGGTTTTCGGGCTTCGGGCACTAGTAGCCATCACAACTGACCAATCACGACCAAAAAGGGATGTCATCATCTAGGCATTACATGGAGTCAACCTAACAGGTTACAATGAAATCCTTCCATAAATATGACCTTTTGCCTATGCTAAAGGTTTTTGGGCTCGGGCACCCATCAAGGCTGCATGATCGCGATCAAAATGGGACGTTCTCATCTACACATTATTTGGAGTCATCCTACCAAGTTACAATGAAATCCCTTCATAAATATGACCTCTAGACTGTGCTAAAGGTTTTCGGTCTTTGGGCCCCTGTAGCCGTCACAGTTGCCCAATCACGCCCAAAAGGTGACTTTCTCATCTAGACATTGTATGAAGTCAACCCACCAAGTTACAATGAAATTTCTTAATAAATTTGCCCTGTTGACTGTGGTAAAGGTTTTCGGGTTTTGGGCTCGGGTAGTCGTCACGGTTGATAGATCATGCCCAAAAGGGGACGTTCTCATCCAGGCATTATACAGAGGCATCCTACCAAGTTACAATGAAATCCCTTCATAAATACGACCTGTAGACTGTGCTAATGGTTTTCGGGTTTTGGGCTCGGGCAGCCATACCGGTTGCCCGATCACGACCAAAAGGGGATGTTCTCATCTAGACATGACCCCAAACCTGCATATGGAATTTCGTGATGATCAGACAAGAACTGCGGGGTGTAGCCCGTGCTAAAGGAAAATGTGAACAGACGTCACAGACTCACAGACTAACAGACTTCCGCATGCGTGATGGCAATAGCTTATCTTGACTATGTCAAGTTAAGCTAAAAATGTTTCCGTTTAGATTATGTGCTCGATAAAAGAAGGCACTTTTCTTTGTGGCGTACTCATTGGGTGCTGTTGGTGTCCAAAAACAGCCCATTTTTTCACAATTTTGACTTTTAGCAGCCCGTGGAGGGTTAACAAATGCTCACCGCAGTATTTTGTCCCTGCAACTTCTATTGTCCCACCAAGGCCTGGGTGTGACAAATTTTTCTTGAAAATCTACAAGACTCATTTCGAGAAATCCACAGAAAACATGAATTTTTTACCTTTATGGGGGTATTGCTGTTTAACCAGCCCAAAACGGGTTAATGCTTGATTTTTTAAACACCCTTATTACTTACAACAAGAGCAGTGCCTAGCGGGACATTATACGCCCATTTTGTATTTTTGAAGGGTTGGGTAAGGATGGGGATGAGGGTGAAAATTGTTCGGACCAAGCCCATATTCCAACCTGACCTGTATTTTGTTGTGATTAAACAACATACCAAGTTTGGAACCAATTGGAAAACAAATAATAAAAGTTATCATCCGGAAACCAAATATTTGATGATGCATTCTATGTCCAACAAGGGCCATAATTCAGAGGAACTTCGAAGTTCGAACTGACCCCCATATTCGAACTTGACCTGTCTTTTGTTTTGATTAAACCACATACCAAGTTTAGGAGTCAATTGAAAAAAAATACTAAAGTTATCATCTGGAAACCAAATGTTGACGAACGGACAGACCGGCGGATGGACAAATGGACGGACAAACTGATTCCATAATTTGACGGTTTTTCAACAGGCGTATAAAAAATCAGTCAAGCCATACTAAACTTATAATCCGGAAAAAACAAAATGTACAAATTCAAGAGGAATAACTCTGGAAAGGTACATGCGATTTTGGCCAAAAGTGAACTTGAGCTGTGTTTTGTGGTCATAAACAAAATCTGAGAATTTGAAACAAATTAGTCAAGGCAAACTAAAATTATCATCCGGAAACCACATAATTCACAAATTTGCAATCATTCAAGGGGAATAACTATGGAATGGTACATGCGATTAGGTTCTGCTCTACAGTTTCGTACTATTGCACAGGGGGAAATTCTAAACATAGGGCATATGTTGAAACTAAGGCCATGTAAAACAGAGATATATTTTTAGTATCAGATATATGATTACATTAGGCTTTTTGTTGGACAAGAGAATTTTTGAAGTTTTGGTCCCAAAGTTGAATTATGGGAAACAGTGGCTTCGAAAAATTGGCTATTTTTTAAAATGTAATTTTTACACCGGTTTGTTACCAGACAGGTAACTAAAAAATGAGTCGGAAACATATAATTTTTTTTTTAAATTTTAGAAACAGGGGATGCTCTGCTCCAGGGGTGGGTAGGTGGGGTTGGTGGAAAAATTCTGCTTTTGAGGCTGCTAGGTGGCTGAAAATGACTGGTTTCGGCAATTTTTCAGGTTGAAGTCTTGCCTTTGACAATAAATTATTCCACCCACATTCAGATTGTTTATTTCTACTTAATCAGATAGTGTTATATGTTTTTTTGTGGATTTGGGAAATGTAATACATGTTATGGGTTAGATAACTAAGCTACAGAATATTTGCATTTGAAAAGAGTGTTTGGCATGTCATATTTGGAAATGCCTAGAAAACTGTGGAGTGGAACCTCATGGCCAAAGGTGAACTTGAGCTGTGCTTTGTGGTCAAAAACAAAATCTGAGAATTTGAAAAAAATCGGTCAAGGCAAACTAAAGTTATCATCCGGAAACCACAAAATCCACAAATTTGCAATCATTCAAGGGGAATAACTCTGGAAAGGTATATGTGATTGAGGTCAAAAGTGAACTTGAGCTGTATTTTGTGGTCAAAAACAAAAAACTGAAAATCTGAAATAAATCGGTCAAGGCGAACTAAAGTTATTGTCCGGAAACGAGAAGTTGGGCTAAATTCCCATAAATAAAGGGCCATAACTCTACTGCAAATGGGCCGCTAGAAACAGAAATCGAACCCATCCTGTATTTTGTCATATTAAATCCTCATGCCAAATTTAACTCAGCTCAAACCATTACAACTAAAGTTATCGTCTGGAAACGAAATGTGTCCATGGACGGACAGACAGACAGACAGACGGGTGAAGAGACCATTCACATAATGCGTCCCGTTTTTCAAATGGGCATATAAAAACAACATCTGAAAAATTTGGTGTCAAGGCGTTCGGCTTTAAATGAACGGAAACCAATTTTTTTTCAAAAATTGTGTTTCCAAAGGGCCATAACTCTGCAGCGGATAGACTGAGAAACACCAATATCGAACTTGACCTGTATTTTATTGTTACAAACAACTTCTGAAAGTTTGATGTCAATCCGTCAAGGCGTGCGATTTTAAATGAACGGAAACCAAATTGTTTACGGACAGATGGACAGACTGATAACATAATACAACCGTTTTTATAAACGGGCATCTGAAAGATTGATGTTGATCCGTCAAAAAATGAAGGGAAACCAATTTTTTTCGAAAGATTGTGTTTTCAAAGGGCCATAACTCTGAAGCAGATGGACTGAGAAACACCAATATCGAACTTGACCTGTATTTCATTGCTAAAAACAACATCTGAAAAATTTGGTCTCAATCCGTCAAGGCGTTCAGCTTTAAATGAACGGAAACCAATTTTTTTTTAGAAAAATTGTGTTTTCAAAGGGCCATATCTCTGCAGCAGATGGACTGAGAAACACCAATATCGAACTTGACCTGTATTTTATTGCTAAAAACAACTTCTGAAAGTTTGATGTCAATCCGTCAAGGCGTGCGAATTTAAATGAACGGAAACCAAATTGTTTACGGACAGATGGACAGACTGATAACATAATACAACCGTTTTTATAAACGGGCGTATAAAAATGATCCTCAGTGAATTCCACTTTCAATAAAGGAAGCTATGTTTATCTCTCGTGCATCGTTTGAGTGCTGTGGCAGCCTGAAACCGGCCCATTTCATCAAAATTTTTATGTTTGGCAGTCTGTGGAGGGTTACCATATGCATCGCCTGATATGTCGTGTGTATCAAAGGGCATGTTACAGACAGGTCTAATAATGATGAATGTTTAAAAAAAATCTACAAGACGTGTTTCGTGAAAGTGCCTATAAACCCAATTTTGGCTGTTTTTTGCCAATTCTGACAAATAGGGGTTAAATCGAAAATTCCGCTTCAGTACATTTTTAGATTTTGTGGCTGTCTATGAGTGTGCAAAATTTTGTGAAAATTGGTTCGAAAATGGCTTCTGAATTGTACGGACAAAATGTGTGGAAAAAATATAAAAAAAAAACCCTAAAAAAACCCTAAACTTTATGATTCTGGAGAATCATGGCTTTTCCCGATGAGATTCCATGTGTCTGATGAATTGTTTTTAACTGTCTCACTGAAGTTCCTTCATTGATGTTATGAGAGAAGTGAGTATAGTAGTCTCAAATGACTCAGTTTGATAAAAAAATTGTCTAGCTAAAAACCATCATTAACGTTAATATCAATATCGTCGTCCGACAAGTTAATGACCGACAAAGTGAGTTATGTTTGTTTGATGCATACCCACTGAGTGGTGTGTTTATTTGAAAATGGTCCATTTTATCTCAAATGTATACAAAATATTGATGTCTGGCAGCTTGTAGAGGGTTAACAAGTGCTAACAGGATATATTTATTCATGCAACTTGTAATTTCAAACCCCAAAGTGCGAATGGCCATTTTTCCTTAAAATCTATATACAAGATGTTTTCAGAGAAATCCAGGGAGAACATGAATTTTAAACTTTTGACAGGTATCATTGTTTATCCAGCCCAAAATGGGTTAAGGTTTGTTTTTTGAATACGCTTATTACTTACAAAAATAATTCTTAGTGAATTCTACTTCCACTTATGTTGATTTCTCCTCTTAACTTTGGGTGCTGCGGGTACGCAAACACAGCCCATTTTATCAAAATTTTAATGTTTGAGAACCTGCATAGGGTTAACAAATGCTCACTGGATTATTTTGTACATGCAATTTGTAATGTGACACTAAGATCTGAGAATGGCCAATTTTTCTTGAAAATCTACATGCAGTTTTTAGAGAAATCCTCGGATAACATGAATTTTTAACATTTTGAGGGGTATCTCTCTATAACCAGCTCTAAATGGGTTAATGCTTGGTTTTATGAATACCTTCATAACTTACAAAAATGATCCTCGGGGAATTACACTTCCAACGTAGGAGGTTATGTTTATCTCGCAGGTACACATTGGGTGCAATGGGTGCCTAAGAACAGCCCGTTTTCACAAAATTTCTATGCTTTGCAGCCTCTGAAGGGTTAACAAACGTTTACCGGAATATTTTGTCCATGCAACTTGTAATGTCACTCAAAGACCTGCAAATGGTCAATTTTTCTTGAATACTTACTAGAATTTTTAGAGAAATCCACAGAAAATGGGAATTTTAAGCTTTTGAGGGGTACATCTTAACCAGGCAAAAATGGGTTAAGACCTCGATTTTTGAATACCTTTTCAACTTACTAAAATTTTTCCCTATCAGTTTAGCGTCCAGTAGAATAAGTTATTTTTCTCTGTGGCATTCTGATTTGTTGTTGTTGGTGTCCAAAAACAGACTATTTTTTCAAAATGTTGACATTTAGGAGCCCTTGGAGGGTTAACAAATGCTTAACGGAATATTTTATCCATGCAACCGGTAATGTGACACCAAGACCTGTCAATGGCAATTTTCTATTGATAACTTACAAGATGCTTGTAAAGAAATCCAGGGAAAACAATTTTTTTAAGCTTTTGATGGGTATCGCTATTAACCACCTCATAAGGAGTTAATGCTTGGGTATCTGAATGCCCTTATTACTTACAAAAATGGTTCTCAGTGAATTCCACTTCCAACAAAGGACATTATGTGTATCTCTCGGGTATACCTTGCGTGCTGTGCGTGTCCGAAAACAGCCCATTTCAACAAAATTATGATGCTTGGCGGTCTGTATGGGGTTAATAAACGCTCATCGGAATATTTTGTCCATGCAACTTGTAATGTCACACAAAGACCTGCGAATAGTCAATTTTTCTTGAAAACCTACAAGATGTTTTCAGAGAAATCTACAGAAAATGGGAATTTTAAGCTTTTAAGGGGTATCTCTTTTTATCCTGGCAAAAATGGGTTAAGACTTCGACTTTTGAATATCCTTACTACTCACAAAAATGGTTCCATATAAATTTTGTGCTCGATAAAAGGAGATACTTTTCTTTGTGGCGTACCCATTGGGTGCTGTTGCTGTCCAAAAACAGCCCATTTTATCACAATTTTGACCTTTAGCAGCGCTTGGAGGGTTAAGAAATGCTCACTGGAGTATTTTGTCCATGCAACTTGTATTGTCAATCCAGGACCTGGGAGTGGCCAATTTTTCTTGAAAATCTACAAGACTCGTTTAGAGAAATCCACAGAAAACATGAATTTTTTAGCTTTTGAGGGGTATTGCAGTTTTACCAGCCCAAAACGGGTTAACGCTTGGTTTTTTGAATACCCTTATTACTTACGAAAATGATCCACGGTGAATCCCACTTCCAATAAATGAAGTTATGTTTATCTCCTGTGTATCGTCTGGGCGCTTTAGGAGCCCGAAAACAGCCCATTTCATCAAAACTTTGATGTTTGGCAGCCTGTGGAGGGTTACCATATGCATCGCCTAATATCTCTTGTATTTGAATGGTCGTGTCACATACAGGTCTAATAATGGTGAATGTTTAAAAAAAATCTACAAGACGTGTTTCGAGAAAGTGCCATTAAACACCAATTTTGGCAGTTTTTTGCCAATTCTGACGAAATAAGGGTTAAATCGAAAATTCCGCTTCGGTACATTTTTAGATTTTGTGACCGTCTATGAGTGTGCAAAGTTTTATGAAAATCGGTTAGAAAATGGCTTCTGAATCGTGCGGACAAAAAGTGTGGAAAAAAAAAAAACCTGAAAAAAAAAAAAAAAAACAGAGGGAAAAGCCTACCCCCCCCCCCCCCCCCCCCAATAATAATCTGTAGAAAAACAATACCCTTTTCCAGAGGGAAAATCCTAACGAGAAACATGAAGTTATAGACAAAAATAATTACATATATAAATAGAAAGTGTTGTTCGTACATCTGTGTAAATAAAATATAGCCTGGGATGGAGGATGGGTAGTATAGCCATCTTACAAACTAGTATATAGCCTGGGATGGAGGATGGGTAGTATAGCCATCTTACAAACTAGTATATACCTAGCCCCACTGCCGGGGAAATGTTAGCACCACCACTGCATTTGATAACTGCCTTACAGAGTATTAAATATACCTGCACCCCTTCCCATTTTGGGGATCTCCCCCTTTTATTGTAAGGTTCCTTAGGCACAACATAGTGTCTGTAAGATGGCTATATATTGTCACGTCTCCACCCTGGGGTGGGGGATGGGCAGTGTATAGCCGTTTTACAGACTAGTATATATACCTGGACCCACTGTCGAGGGAATGCTGTAGTGTCAATACTGTATTTGATATTATAAGTAAATGATACCACTGTAGCTAACTTTATTTACTGATTTCTTATCATGCAGTGGTGGGGGGGCAGTGGTGTTGTGGTAACCGGTTCTCGTCAGATCACCGAAGTTAAGCAACATCAAGCCCGGGTGACCATCCGAACGATCAATTCGGACTCCCGCGTTGTGTCAGTGAGCAAGGCACTTAACGTTGATTATCCACATGGGGGGCAAGATGCCGCTGTGTACTAAGGCATACTGCACGTCGATGGTACACATGTCTTCAACCAATCTAACCCTGTCTGTGCTGCAGTGCGGAGTTACGATGTTGGGGAGCTGGCAGCTGCTCGTCGTTGACTGGTGGTTCTCTCCGGGTACTCCGGCTTCCTCCATCCGTAGAACTGTCAACTGATTGGCCATTGTGCATAAGTATATGACCTTAAAAACCAATAAATAAATAAATAAATAAACAAATAAATAAATAAATAAATAAATATTATCATGCAGTGTAGTGTGGAATATGAAGTGAGGCGTACCTTTCAATGTGTGTTTGGTTGGAGAAGGAGAGAGGGGGGTGTGGTAAGATCGGTAATTTTGTTTGGATAAATCGACTGATGGCGTGGGACACCGTGGAATTGACCGATGAAACAGGACGCAGTGGGAGTGTAACTTATGGGCGGTTATTCTTGATAATAAATAAATATACACTTACTTTTGAGTTCACGATGGGAGAGGATTCACTGGAAATCATATATCGACCACCAGACCTGTTAACCTCTGAAGGTGACTGTCAGTGAGATTGTGATGAGCTCTCAGTGAGATTTGGATGCTTGTCAGTGAGATTTTTTTTTTTGCGCAATGGCCAATACATCAATATTTTCCTTGTTATGCCTACCACAGTCCCACCTGGGCACCCCCCCCCCCCCCTCCAAACCCAAATGCATTATATATTTCATTTTAATAATTTATTTTAACACTTTTAATGGTATTTGTCAGTAAAAGCATACAAATATGGATATCACTGGTCCAAGCCACCACCCCCAGGGACAATGACCCCCCCCCCCCCCCCAACACAAATTTTATGTGAGTGGATGCCTATCTAGCCTTTGCATGTACCAAACCCCCCCCCCCCCCCCCCCCCCCCCCCCTCCCTTCCCCCTTCAGTCCGGCTATTTTTCCTTGCTCATGCAAGCCCATCCCGGTGCTTCAAAACATGGAGGCTGAAACATCTCGGGCCGAAACGCCCCAGGACCAAAACATTCAAGAACCAACAGTGGCAACACAAGCATTCCCTCTTCGTTCATGCCATTTATTCATGTAAATTCATTGTTCAGTCTGTACATTTTTTGTTACAAAATATTCATTCTTATTATCTTTTGACAGGTTTTATTGTACAATAAAAATTACTCAATGCTAACAATACATATTTTGTTTAAAAAAAAACACCTGTTGTTGCCGGTACAATGAAGTTGGTGTGATTGTGGTAATTTTGTTTTCGTTTTTTTATTAAAAAAAATATTTGAACTGTGTTTTCTATTACTCACATTTGAGAAGGTGCCCTCAGTATTCATAACTCCCATTGTGAAAAAAAACAAACAAAACTAGACTTTATGATTCTGGAGAATCATGGCTTTTCCCCGATGAGATTCCATGATTCTTCATGACCCCACAGTGTCTGATGAATTGTTTTTAACTGTCTCAGTGAAGTTCCTTCATTCATGTTATGAGTAGTCCCAAATGACAAGAGTTTGATAAAAAAAAATTGTTGAGGTAAAAACCATCATTAACGGTGGAGTGGGTTAATGTCAATATCACCGTCCAACAAGTCAACATTGACTGACAAAAGGAGTTATGTTTGTTTGACACACACACACTGAGTGCTGTGTCAATTTAAAAATGGCCCATTTTATCTCAAATGTATCCAAAATATTGATGTCTGGCAGCTTGTAGAGGGTCAACAAGTGCTAACAGGAATATTTATTCATGCAACTTGTAATGTCACACCAAGAACTGTGAATGGCCATTTTTTCTTTAAAATCTACAAGATGTTTTCAGAGAAATCCAGGGAGAACATGAATTTTAAGCTTTTGATGGGTATCCTTGTTTATCCAACCCAAAACGGGTTAAGTGTTGTTTTTTGAATACTCTTATTACTTCCAAAAATAATTCTCAGTGAATTCTACTTCCACTTATTTTGATCTCTCCTCCCAACTTCGGGTGCTGTGGGTACGCAAACACGGCCCCTTTTATCAACATTTTGATGTTTGAGAACCTGCATAGGGTTAACAAATGCTTACAGGAATATTTTGTACATGCAACTTGTAATGTCACACTAACATCTGTGAATGGCCATTTTTTCTTGAAAATCTACGGGATGTTTTTAGAGAAATCCTCAGATAACACAAATTTTTAACCTTTTGAGGGGTATTGCTCTGTATCTGTCAATACCTTCATTACTTACAAAAATGATCATCGGTGAATTGCACTTCCAATGAAGGAGGTTATGTTTATCTCGCAGGTACACATTTGGTGTTATGGTTGCCTAAGAACAGACCATTTTCTCCAAATGTCTGTGCTTGGCAGCCTCTGGAGGGTTAAATGCTTATCGAAATATTTTGTTAATGCAACTTGTAATGTCACTCTGAAGACCTGCGAATGGTCAATTGCTCTTGAATTTTTTTTTTTAAAAATCCACAGAAAACTGAAATTTTAAGCTTTTAAGGAGTATATCTTCTTAACTAGTCAAAAATGGGTTAGGACCTCGATTTTTGAATACTCTTACTACTTACAAAAACGTTTTCCTGTCAGCGTTGCGTCCGGTAAAAAAAGAAGTTATGTTTCTCTGTTGCATTTCCATTTGATGTTGTTGGTGTCCAAAAACAGACTATTTTTTTCAAAATCTTGACATTTAGCAAATTATGGAGGGTTAACAAATGCTTACCGGAATAATTTATCGAATCAACTGGTAATGTGACACCAAGACCTATCAATGGCCATTTTCTCTTGAACATTCTACCAGATGTTTGTAAAGAAATCCAGGGAAAACATAATTTTTTAAGCTTTTGATGGGTATCAGTTATTAACAACCACAAAAAGGGTTAACGCTTGGTTTTTTGAATACCCTTATTACTTACAAAAATGGCCCTCGATGAATTCCACTTCCAACAAATGAGATTATGTGTATTTCTCAGGTACACGTTGGGTGCTGTGCGTGTCTGAAAACAGCCCATTTCAACAAAATTACGATGCTTGGCAGCCTGCAGAGGGTTAATAAATGCTCACCGGAATATTTTGTCCATGCAACTTGTAATGTCACACAAAGACATGCGAGTAGTCAGATTTTCTCGAAAACCTACAGGATGTTTTTATAGAAATCCACAGAAAATGGGAATTTTAAGATTTTAAGGGGTCTCTCTCTTTAGCCAGCCCAAAATGGGTTAAGACTTCGATTTTTGAATACCCTTACTACTCACAAAAATGTTTCCGTATAGATTGTGCGCTCGATAAAAGAAGACACTTTTCTTTGTGGCGTACCCATTGGGTGCTGTTGGCGTCCAAAAATAGCCCATTTTTTCACAATTTTGACTTTTAATAGCCTGTGGAGGGTTAACAAATGCTCACGCAGTATTTTGTCCATGCAACATCTATTGTCACACAAAGTCCTAGGAGTGAAAATGTTTCTTGAAAATCTACAAGACTCGCTTACAGAAATCCACTGAAAACATGAATTTTTGAGCTTTTTGGGGGTATTGCTGTTTAACCAGCACAAAACGGGTTAACGCTTGGTTTTTTGAACACCCTTATTACCTACAAAAATGATCCTTGGTGAATTCCACTTCCAATAAAGGAAGTTATGTTTATCTCTCGTGTATCGTTTGGGAGCTGTGGGTGCCTGAAACTGGCCCATTTCGTCAAAATTTCGATGTTTGGCAGCCTGTGGAGGGTTACCATATGCATCGCCTGATATGTCGTGTGTATCAAAGGTCGTGTCACAGACAGGTCTAATAATGAAGAATCGTTAAAAAAAATCTACAAGACGTGTTTCGAGAAAGTGCCGATAAACCCCAATTTTGGCAGTTTTTTTCCAATTCTGGCGAAATAAGGGTTAAATCGAAAATTCCGCTTCGGTACATTTTTAGATTTTTTGCCCCTCTATGCGTGTGCCAAATTGTGTGAAAATCGGTTCGAAAATGGCTTCTGAATCGTATGGACAAAAATGTGTGGAAAAAACAAAAAAAAAACAAAAAACAAAAAATAATAATCCGTAGAAAAACAATAGTCTTTTCCAGAGGGAAAAGCCTAAATAGGAAGTGTTGTTTGTACATATGTGTAGATAAAATATACCCTGGGACGGAGAAGGGGAGTATAGCCATCTTACAAACTAGTATATATCTAGCCCCACTGCCGGGGAAATGTTGGCGCCATGCACCACTGCATTTGATAACCGCCTTACAGAGTAGTAAATATACCTGCCCCCCCTTTCCATGTTGTGGACCCCCACCTTTTATTGTAAGGTTCCTTAGGCACAACATAGCGTCAGTAAGATGGATATATACTACCACGTCGCCACTCTGGGGCAGAGGAGGGGCAGTGTATAGCCGTTTTACAGACTAGTATATACCTGGACCCACTGTCGGGGAAATGCTATAGTGTCAACACTATTTGATATTATAAGTAACTGATCCCATTGTAGCTAACGTTATTTACTGCTTTCTTATCATGCAGTGGCGGGGCGCGGTGGCACTGTGGTAGCCGATTCTCGTCAGATCACCGAAGTTAAGCAATGTTGAGCCTGGTTAATCATTGGATGGGTGGCCATCTGAGCGATCAATTCGGACTCCCATGCTGTGTCCTTGGGCAAGGCACTTAACTCTGATTCTCCATATGGGGGCACGATGCCGCCATGTACTAAGGCGTACTGCACGTCGACGGTACGCATGTCTTCAACCAATCTAACCCTGCCTGTGCTGCAGTTCGGAGTTACGATGTTGGGAAGGTGGCAGCTGCTCGTCGTTGCTCGGTGGTCCTCTCCAGGTACTGCGGCTTCCTCCACCCGTAGATTAGCCATTGTGCATAAGTATATGCCCTTAAACACCAATAAATAAAGAATAAATGATATCATGCAAGGCAGTGTGGAATACGAGGTGAGGCGTACCTTTCAATGTGTGTTTGGTTGGAGAAAGAGGCAGGGAGGAGGTGGTAACCTTGGTAATTTTGTTTGGATAAATCGACCGCTGGCGTGGGACACCATGGAATTGACCGATGAAGCAGGACACGGTGAGAGTGGAACTTATGGGAGGTTATTCTTGATAATAAATAAATATACACTTTCTTTTGAGTTCATACAAGGTGAGTATAGTAGTCTCAAATGAGAATGGCCAATATTTGTCTTGAAAACCTACGAGAGGCTTTTAGAGAAATCCTCGGAAAATATGAATCTTTAACCATCGCTTGGAATGTGAGAGTACTATTCGTCCCGACTCTATCAGTTTAGAATGGACATGGGCAGTGTTGTAGACGACTGTAGAGCTGCGATTGAGCATAACATCCCAGGTTTCGGTGCCTCATTGCCTTACCGACTCCAAGGTATGATTGTTTGTCTCAATATCGTCCTTACTACTTGTAGTTTATACTGTTGCCATACGTTAATGTAGCCTCTTGCCATTTTCGAGACTTTCGACCCAGAACGCCGCCAAGGTGGGGAAGTGCGGGGGATATCTTGACACTATCTTTAAACCTTAGATAATCCGCAGAAGTTGAAGTGAAAAGAAATCGGCTTTGAGTAGGTTTTTTGGCGGGAAACGATTAACGAAAATTTGCCAATTAGACATTAAAATTGCACTTCACACAAACAAGAACCGTGTCCAGACCGCTGAAGGCAGCGACTTCTGATTTTTAGAACTTGTTCTACGCACACTGGCTGACATTTTGGCATCTGTTGCAAGCGTCGAGACCGCATGGAGAACACCATGCATCGCGTGGAAAGTGAGAGTACTATTCGTCCCGACTCTATCAGTTTGGAATGGAATTGGGCACTATTGTAGACTACTGTAGAGCAGCGATTAAGCATAAAGCCAGAGTTTTTTGTGCCAAATTGCCTAACCGGCCCCAAGGTATGATCTTTCGTCAGTACATCGACCAGATCGCCTGTAGTTTATACAGTTACCACACATTGAAGTAGCCTTTTGTCATTTTCGCCACTTTCGACTCAGATTTGAGGGTACCTTCCTTCACCCCCAATTTACAGCGACATCTAGCCATGCTCACAACCACGCCCTCTCCCCGTCGGCACGAGTGCTTCTAAAGATAGAAAGGTCAATGGGGAGGGGCAGGTGTACTTGGTGAAAAAACAGCAGGGGGGGGGGGGGGGGGGCACGTGTCCTAGGTAAAAGAAACAGCAGGGGGCAGGTGTCCTAGGTAAAACAAACAGCAGGAGGGGGGGGGGGGGGGGGGAGGGCAGATGTCCCCACTAATTAATTTTAATAGCAGGCAGTTGTTCATGGGGCAGGTGTCCTATCCCATTGCACAGGTTCCAAATTTTCTATGGTACTTGGCCTTGACGGAAACAACATTTCAACAAGAAAAAACAACGGGAAACCTATTTGTAGTAAAGCTGCAAATATAAACATGATTTTAGGACCATTCCATGGACAGTTTAAAGCCTACTGCGATATCAGCGTTTCTTACTCTCCGCAGTATTTCACCCGAGTCGAGTTCTGAGGTCATGCAAGTTTGACGGACATGCTTTCAATTTTGTTATTGACAACAACATATTTATAATTTCGTGATTACTGATCGGAATTTTGAAAACGACACACGCAATCGCGACCATTGAATCATTCTTAAGTGTATGTGGGTGAGAAATTTTGTATACGGACAAAATACACACTGAATAAAATAATTGGCATTATTTTCCGCGGACGTATTTTTATGTTTGCTTCTTGGGAAAATCCATGCTGCTAAATACGACGAAGGAGTGTTATCTAATGAGGTCAGGTGGTCGGGTCCGACAGCCCTCCTCGTAGATTTAGCAGGTGAGGTGGGCGGGACAAGGGGGGGGGGGGGGGGATTTTACAGGTAATATAGGCAGCATACATGGCATGGGCTGTCCGTCTTTAATTTTTAACCTTTAGAGGGGTATCGATCTGTAACCAGCCCTAAACGGGTTAATGTTTGGTTTTGTGAATACCTTTATTACTTACAAAAATGATCGTTGGTGATTTCCACTTCCAATGAAGGAGGTTATGTTTATCTCGCAAGTACACATTTGGTGTTATGGTTGCCCAAGAACAGCCCATTTTCTCCAAATGTCTATGCTTGGCAGCCTCCTGAGGGTTAACAAAAAACAAGACCTATCAATAATTGCCATTTTCTCTTGAAAACCCAACCAGATGTTTGTGAAGAGATCCAGGGAAAACATGATTTTTTAAAGCTTTTGATGGGTGTCTCTGTTAACCTCCCCAAAAGGGGTTAACACTTGGATTTTTTAATACCCTTATTACTTACAAAAATGGTCCTCGGTGAATTCCACTTCCAACAAAGGAGATTATGTTTATCTCTCGCGTATACAATGGGTGCTGTACATGTCCGAAAACAGCCCATTTCAAAAAAATTACGATGCTTGGCAGCCTGTAGAGGGTTAATAAACGCTCACCCGGAATATTTTGTCCATGCAGCTTGTAATGTCACACAAAGATCTGCTAGTAGTCAATTTTCCTTGAAAACCTACGGGATGTTTTTAGAGAAATCCACAGAAAATGGGAATTTTAAAGATTTTAAGGGGTCTCTCTCTTTACCCTGCCCAAAATGGGTTAAGACTTCGACTTCTGAATACCCTTACTACTTACAAAAATGTTTCCGTATAGATTGTGAGCTCGATAAAAGAAGACACTTTTCTTTGTGGCGTACCCATTGAGTGCTGTTGGCGTCCAAAAACAGCCCATTTTATCACAATTTTGACATTTAGCAGCCCGTGGAGGGTTAACAAATGTCATGGAAAACATAAATTTTTTAAGCTTTTGATGGGTATCACTATTAACAACCACAAAAGGGGTTAACGCTTGGGTTTTTGAATACCCTTATTACTTACAAAAATGGTCCTCGGTGAATTCCACTTCCAACAAAGGAGATTATGTTTATTTCTCAGACACACGTTGGGTGCTGTGCGTGTCCAAAAAAAGCCCATATCAACAAAATTACGATGCTTGGCAGCCTGTAGAGGGGTAATAAATGCTCACCGGAATATTTTGTCCAAGCAACTGGCAATGTCACACAAAGACCTGCGAGTAGTCAATTTTTCTTGAAAACCTACAGGATGTTCTTAGAGAAATCCACAGAAAATGGGAATTTTAAGATTTTAAGGGGTCTCTTTCTTTAGCCTGCCCAAAATGGGATAAGACTTCGACTTTTGAATACCCTTACTACTTACAAAAATGTTTCTGTATAGATTGTACTCTCGACAAAAGAAGGCACTTTTCGTTGTGGCGTACCCATTGGGTGCTATTGGCGTCCAAAAACAGCCCATTTTTTTCTTTTAGCAGGCTGTGGAGGGTTAACAAATGCTCACCACAGTATTTTATCCATGCAACTTCTATTGTCACATCAAGGCCTGGGAGTGACAATTTTTTCTTGAAAATCTACAAGACTGGTTTAGAGAAATCCACGGAAAACATGAATTTTTTAGCTTTATGGGGGTATTGTTGTTTAACCAGCCCAAAACAGGTTAACTCTTGATTTTGAAGAACGCCCTTATTACTTACAAAAATGATCCTCGGTGAATTCCACTTCCAATAACCGAAGTCATGTTTATCTCTCGTGTATCGTTTGGGTGCTGTGGGGGCCTGAAAGCAGCCCATTCCATCAATATTTGTATGTTTGGCAGCCTGTGGAGGGTTACCATATGCATCGCCTGATATGTCGTGTGTATCAAAGGTCGTGTCACAGGCAGGTCTAGCAATGATGAATGTTTAAAAAAATCTACAAGACGAGTTTTGAGAAAGTGTCGATAAACCCCAATTTTGACAGTTTTTTGCCAATTCTGACGAAATAAGGGTTAAATCGAAAATTCCGCTTCGGTACATTTTTAGATTTTGTGTCCCTCTATGCGCGTGCAAAATTCTGTGATAATCGGTGGGAAAATGGCTTCTGAATCGTGCGGACAAAATGTGTGGGGAAAAAAAAGCTGAAAAAAACTAGATTTTATGATTCTGGAGAATCATGGCTTTTCCCGATGAGATTCCATGATTTGTCATGACCCCACAGTGTCTGATAAATTGTTTTTAACTGTCTCACTGAAGTTCTTTCATTGATGTTATGAGAAAGGTGAGTATAGTAGTCTCAAATGACACAGTTTGATAAAAAAAATTGTTTAGATAAAAACCATCATTAACAGTGGAGTGGGTTAATGCAGACATGTTAACTCTCCCGGAATTTCAGTGTAGTTCCCGGCCTCCCGGACGGGAATTAGTTTTGGACCAAAAATCCCGGAAAACAACAGTCAAATATTTCGTTCCCGTTGTAACTTACGAAAAACGTTCGGAGTCAAATCACATGCATTTCAAACTCTGGTAAAAACTCACGAAGCAGTAAAATATGGATTTAAGTTAAATTTATTTAAGAAAAGGCTATTTTACGATATATATTTCAACTGTGTTCATGTTTATTTCTGGGGTTTTTCTTCGGAGATTTGTGATAAATGTGCGAGTGTCGAAGTGAAAATAGGTGACTTACATTCAAAAAATTGAAAACTCCACCTTCATTTAAATGCAGTTTTTGGAAATTAAAATATATGAAAAGGAATTAAATAATATATATTTATTTATTCCTTCACAGAATAGCTTTAATTCTCATCCCTTTTCCAAAATCAAAACGTAAACATCAACTATTTAGCACAGCTTAAAAGTAGGTTAATGTCGCTTAGGATGCCGAAAAATTATGACAGCATGTTTAAACACAATGGACTTTTTTTCTAACACAACATTCATTCTGTTGTGCCGACTAAAGAACTGTTAACTGTTGGCCATCTGTAACCAGAAAATTTTGAATGGAATTGAACAAAAATGCTTCAGTGATGAAAAGAAAAGTTTTGTGTAGGGCATAAGCGTCCCACATGCATGAAGTTTGATAAAGATACTTTCTGAGTACTAATGTTCTTGAAGTAACTGAACAACAGGACATCTTTTCCTTTTAACATTCCCAGACTTGGGAAATTATTAGCTAAATAGACATTGATAAGAGCAAACCACAGGTGGATGTGCTCTGTGGGACAGGGTGGTGGGTGGGTGGGGAGGGGGGGGGGACTCAGGAAGTAGAGGATACCGGGGGGGGGGGGGGGGGGGGGAGGGTCAAATCAACAGTTATTTTATGATTTGTTTAATTTTTCAACATAGCATAAATGCATCAGCATAGTTGACAACTAGTTCTGGATATAACCTTGTGTTAATAGTGGTCCGTGAGCTGAAAATTCACAAGGTTTTTTCTTTTATTTTGCCCCCGCGCGAACTTTTCCCTGAAATCCATCCCATTTCCCTGAAAATCACCCTCAGGTTCCCTGAAAAATTATTCTGGAGGTTAACGTGTCTGGGTTAATGTGAATATCGTCGTCAAACAAGTCAATGACCGACAAAAGGAGTTATGTTTCTTTGACACATACCCACTGAGTGCTGTGTCTATTTGAAAATGGTCTATTGTATCTCAAATGTATCCAAAATATTGACGTCTGGCAGCTTGTAGAGTGTTAACTAGTGCTAACAGAATATTTATTCATGCAACTGGTAATCTTACACCAAGAACTGTGAATGGTCATTTTTTCTTTAAAATCTACAAGAAGTTTTCGGAGAAATCCAGGGAGAACAGGAATTTTAAGCTTTTGATGGGTATAATTGTTTATCCAGCCCAAAAACGGGTTAAGTGTTGTTTTTTGAATACTCTTATTACTTCCAAAAATAATTCTCAGTGAATTTTACTTCCACTTATTTTGATCTCTCCTCTCAACTTCGGGTGCAGTGGGTACACAAACACAGCCCATTTTATCAACATTTTGATGTTTGAGAACCTGCATAGGGTTAACAAATGCTTAGAGGAATATTTTGTACATGCAACTTGTAATGTCACATTAAGATCTGAGCATGGCCATTGTTTCTTGAAAATATACGAGATGTTTTTAGAGAAATCCTCGGATAATATGAATTTTTAACCTTTTGAGGGGTATGGATCTGTAACCAGCCCTAAACGGGTTAATGCTTGGTTGATGAATACCCTTCATTACTTACAAAAATGATCCTCGGGGAATTCCACTTCCAAAGAAGGAAGTTATTTTTATCTCGCAGGTACACATTGCGTGCAATGGGTGCCCAAGAACAGCACATTTTCTCAAAATTTCTATGCTTCGCAGCCTCGGGAGGGTTAACTAATGCTTACCCGGAATATTTTGTCTATGCAACTTGTAATGTCACTCCAAGACCTGCAAATGGTCAATTTTTCTTGAATACTTACTAGATTTTTTGGAGAAATCCACAGAAAACTGGAATTTTAAAGCTTTTAAGGGGTACATCTTAACCAGGCGAAAATGGGTTAAGACCTCGATTTTTTAATACCCTTACTACTTACTAAATTTTTCCCTATCAGTTTTGCATCCGGTAAAAGAAGTTATGTATCTCTGTGGCATTCCCCATTTGTTGTTGTTGGTGTCCAAAAACAGACTATTTTTTCAAAATGTTGGCATTTAGCAGTCCATGGAGGGTTAACAAATGCTTACTGGAATATTTTATCCATGCAAACCGGTAATGTGACTCCAAGACCTATCAATGGCCATTTTCTGTTGAAAACTTACAAGATGTTTTTAACGAAATCCACGGAAAACATGATTTTTTTTAGCTTTTTGATGGGTATCACTATTAACCACCCCAAAAGGGGTTAACGCTTGGGTTTTTGAATACCCTTATTACTTACAAAAATGGTCCTCAGTAAATTCCACTTCCAACAAAGGAGATTATGTGTAACTCTCGGGCATACATTGCTTGCTGTGTGAGTCCGAAAACAGTCCATTTCAACAAAATTATGATGCTTGGCATTCTGTAGAGGGTTAATAAACGCTCAGCGGAATATTTTGTCCTCCATGCAACTTGTAATGTCACACAAAGACCTGCAAGTAGTCAATTTTTCTTGAAAACCTATGGAATGTGTTTAGAGAAATCCACAGAAAATGGGAATTTTTAGATTTTAAGAGGTCTCTCTCTTTAGCCTGTCCAAAATGGGTTAAGAATTCGTTTTTTGAATACCCCTTACTACTTACAAAAATGTTTCCGTATAGATTGTGCGCTCGATAAAAGAAAACACTTTTCTTTGTGGCGTACCCGTTGGGTGCTGTTGGCGTCCAAAAACAGCCCATTTTATCACAATTTTGACTTTTAGCATCCGTGGAGGGTTAACAAATGCTCACCGCAGTATTTTGTCCATGCAACTTCTATTGTCACATCAAGGCCTGGGAGTGACAATTTTTTCGTGAAAATCTACTAGACTCGTTTAGAGAAATCCACGGAAAACCTGATTTTTTTTTAGCTTTATGGGGGTATTGCTGTTTAACCAGCCCAAAACGGGTTAACGCTTGGTTTTTTGAACACCCTTATTACTTACAAAAATGATCTCCGGTGAATTCCACTTCCAATAAAGGAAGTTATGTTTATCTCTCGTGTATCGTTTGGGTGCTCTGGGGGCCTGAAAGCAGCCCATTCCATCAATATTTGTATGTTTGGCAGCCTGTGGAGGGTTACCATATGCATCGCCTGATATATCATGTGTATCAAAGGTCGTGGCACAGACAGGTCTAGCAATGATGAAGGTTTAAAAAAAATCTACAAGACGTGTTTCGAGAAAGTGCCCGATAAACCCCAATTTTTGCAGTTTTTTGCCAATTCTGACGAAATAAGGGTTAAATCGAAAATTCCGCTTTGGTACATTTTTAGATTTTGTGCCCCTCTATGTGTGTGCCAAATTTTGTGAAAATTGGTCTGAAAATGGCTTCGGAATCGTGTGGACAAAATGTGTGGACCCCCCCCCCCCCCCCCCCCCCCCCCCCCAAAAAAAAAAAAAAAAAAAAAATTAATAATAATCCATAGAAAAACCAGAGGGAAAAGCCTAATAATAATAATCTGCAGAAAAACAATAGTCTTTTCCAGAGAGAAAAGCCTAATAAATATCCGTAGAAAAACAATAGTCCTTTTCCAGAGGGAACAGCCTAACTATCCACACCTTACACACCTGAAGATATTGCACAGAAACCAAAAGTCTATTTATACTAAACCTGACCTTGACCCCACATATGCAGATCACAAACCATCACCCCTATTATAGGCAACCTATGTATGAAGTATGAACCCTGTTTGATCAAAGGTACAAAAGTTATTGTTTAGAAACAAATGCAAGAACAAACAGGCAAAGTGATTACTATATACCTCCGCCCTCTTCTTGTGAAGGGGAGGGGTTTGCAATTATATATTAATATACCAGTACCTTTGTTCAGCAAGGATGCTCAGGTTACAAATGTTAAATATCCGAACTATACCATTCTCAAATCCACAGGCAAAAATCTGTTGACATGGATGGTATACAATACAACATGGACATACATCAGGTGAGCTGAAGTCATAAACCTGAAAAAAATCATTTTTCCATTTTTTGACTCAAAAATAAAAAATTAAACAAGAAAATTCAGAGAGATTATTGTCCACCACTGTTGTGTCCAGATTCAATTTGCAAGTCAAGCATCAAAGTTGTGACTCAAAAATCAACAGAAATAATTTTCTTTGATATGTCAGGTTAGTACACACCAAGGCCATACCAAAACACAGGAGGTCCAAGGTGCCTGAGGTACTTACCTGAAAAAGTAATTTTAAGAAGGATTTGAGTTCACATTCAGCATTTATGGCAAATGAACACTATAGAGGAATGACATCATGTAATCATTTTAGCTCTGTTGTCAGATGATTTTTCTAGTTTTCAGATACAATCACAGAAATAAATGTCCAATTTTCAGAAAGGTACATTTTTTCAAGACATGAAATTCAAAATCTTTATCTTTCAGTTTCCTTGGTAGGCAGTGAACCATGTATTCAAACTCTCATGTTGCATTTTCTATTCGGGGGAAGTGGAAGGAGAATTTGGAAAATTTCTTTTTCTTTTTGCTTCAAAAAGAATTTTAATGACTTTGAAGGATTTAATGCTGAAGAACATAACAGAAATTTCCCCCAAATGACCCTTTTAGTGGTGGTGGTGGTGGGGAGGAGGAATGTAGTAGTCCGAGTTTTTGAGTTTAGAGTTAGTTCCCCTGTATCGTCAGCCATACATTTCATAACGTTATTACAACACCATCAGTGAACTATCACAGGGTTGTTATTTTAAGGTTATTCTAAATTTTAAAAATAAGTAAACAATTCGAATTATTTAGAATGAATGAAAGAAAGAAACTTTTTAATAATCAGTGGCAGTAAACTGGGTAAGCGCATTAATTTAATTAAGTTCGTATTCGGAAAGCATTCTTTGTCATGCAGGGACTGTATAAACAATGCATTCCAAATTAGAACTTATTGAAAAGTCAGTTCATGTCACTGCAAGTCATCAAAGCCGTCTTTTCTAAATTAGCACCCTTGCCCAAATCAAGTTTTTGATTGGTGATGCGCGCGCCTATATAAGACCCCTCGAGTTAACCTCAAGATAGACTCGCTAGGATGGAATAATCGTTAGTTCATGCGATGTAGTAAAAAGTTAATGTTTTTGTGTGGTTCCGGTAAGCCGTCATTTGGACGACAGTATTCCCGATCTGATGATTTGCATCGAGGGGAGATGCCGAAGAACCGATGAGTATATGTAGTATTTAGTTTATAGCATTTAGTTGTGATAACAAGTCGTAGTTACATAGTTATTAGTTAACAGTTTTAAGTGTATTAGTGAATCTGTGTTATTAGATGATCAGTTGTTATTATTGCGAGTTAGAAACACTATTAGCAGAAATTGTAGATGATAAAATATTCTAAAAGGTGAAATTTAGTATTAAAGGTAATTCCCCCATAGTGTGGTAGGCGCAACAGGATAAATACGTGCATGAGCGGTTGAGTGAAAGATTTCGTGATTTCTTATCAGTAGTCGCAGCTTCGACCTTTCTCTACGAATATAAATTTTGGAAACAATTTAATTTTAGATGATATTTTAGTACTTGTTTTCGATGGGATTCAGTGACTAGTCACAAAACTCATTTCATTTGTGGTTGGGATTATTTATTTAGGATTTGTTGGCTATTTGTAAATAAGAGTATCGAAGATTTATATATATAAATTGTTGGATTGTTGACAGTCTTTATCTTATTAATGAAGAAGCCCTGAGTACCCAAGAGTCAATGAAACCTCAGCCCCCGCCAAGAAATTAGCCTGTGTTAGTTCATTACCGTTGAAAGCAATCGAATGAAGTGCGGTGCTATTCTGTGGCTTGTGAATAAGCAATTGCAATCTACAAGAGTGAGCTAATGAAAATCCCTCGTCCCCGGTGAAAGAGTATCTTAGGTCCCCAGCAAAGTTGATTAACCCCAGCCTTGGCCCTCCATTGACAAGCGCCCTCTGGCAAATAAATATTTACTCTCTCCGAGACGTTGCCACGGCGGCGTTCCAGGGGACGGTAATTTCTATTTATCAGAAAGTGCTAATACCTGTATAGACACAAACTGAGCGACTCCCCAGCGGAAGTAGCGCATGGTTCCACTTAGCAGGCGGACCCTTTGGTCATATTTGGTGGAGTAATCCGAATTAGTTCATCTATCTAGCTTGAACCTTTCCCAGTACTCTCATTAGACTGACAATGGGTTCCACAGAAACTTTCCGAGAGATGATTGATTACATTCGTGAAATTAAGGAGAAAGTCATTCAGCAAAATGCAGTTCGAGCTGCCCAGATCTCATGTAACTCTGACCCACTTAGACACTGGAATGACTGTGGCCAGCGCCAGCTACACTCTGAAAGAGATTTCTCAAGACGTCAGGAGTATCGCACGTTTATAGGTAAGAGGCGGCAATTTCCCTTGTGCCATAGATGTGGAAGACATTACCATAACTCATTTACTTGTCCCGCTAGGAATTATAGATGTAACACATATAAGCGCATTGGCCATGTCAGTTCAACATGCAGATTTAATGCAATACCTGTACTAAGCACATCCGTTAGTATGGAAATGGATGGAAATAAAGTCGATTTTAGGATCGAAAATATATATACTAGAATTCCTGCACTGGTTGATACGGGAGCCAGTCGCTCCTGTATATCAAAAGAAATCTTACAGTCCGTTCGCTTGTCGGGCAAAATTGAAATTCTTCCTCCTAGTATTAAACTCATAACGGGTGTAGACGGCAATTTACTGAAGGTTTTAGGAGAAACAAATTTACATTTATCCCTGGGTAGGCTAGATATGACTCAAACTTTTTTAATTTTGGAAAAAATGCCAGCAGACATTATTTTAGGTATGGACTTTTTAACTGAAAAAAAGGTTAATAATGACCTTGGTCACAAAACTCTTATACTGCAGAATGGTATGACACACGTGCAAATAAACAATGTCGCAGAACAACCCAATTGTACAAATAATGTAACAGTGCTAGAGGACATAACTTTGGAACCCCGAAGTGCGAATATTATACCGGTACGTGTGGGTTTTGATAGAATTTCTTCGCGTGTAGGTATTATCGAGCCGGATTCAAATTTAGTTAGTAACAAGAACATTTTGGCTGCACGTATGCTTGTAGAAGTGGTTAACAATAGGGCTGTTTCTAAAGTTCTTAACCCCACCAATTCCTATGTTAGGCCACATCTTCACAGGTTATCGGTTGTTTTTACCCCATCCGTCCTGATGATATTCTGCATTCAGTTGAAAAAAGTGATGTTAGTGCCAAAGCGACGGTGAATTACATTGGTCATGATGGTTCCAACAATTATGACAATTACTTTGCCGAAGCCGAGTCGCTTGGCATCGATTTATCTCACTCTGATTTGTCAAGTCCTCAGAAACAGGAACTGTTGGTGCTAATAGGTCAGAATAGGGATTGCTTCGCTAAAGATTTGTCCGAACTTGGAATGTCTCGCATATATAGCCATAAAATCGATACAGGTGATGCGGCCCCAGTGAGACGTCGGTTTTATAGGGCTTCACCAGAAATGAAGGAAGAGATTAGCAGACAAATTGACGAACTTGAAGAACATGGCATTATTGAGCCTTCAGTCTCGGAATGGATGTCCCCAGTTGTTATGGTTAGGAAAAAGGACAATTCATTCAGGTTCACTGTAGATTACAGGCAACTGAATGCCTTGACAAAGCCCATTTCATTTCCTTTGCCCAGGTTGGAGGACGTTTTCGACACCCTTGGAAAATCAAGGTCTATGATATTCTCGTCTTGATATGTTCTTGGGATATTTCCAAATTGATTTAGACCAGGATTCCAGAAATAAAAACGCTTTTGTCACCCACAGGGGAGTTCATCAATTTAAAAGACTTCCCATGGGCTTGATGAATAGCGCTTCAAGTTTCCAGTTGGTCATGGCTGAAGTCCTTCGAGATTTACAATGGCACTCATGTTTGTGTTACGTAGACAATCTCCTCGTGTTTTCTAGGTCTTCTGAGGAACACCTCCAGCACTTGTCACAATTGTTTGAGACCTTGCGTAGAGCAAATCTAAAGTTGAAGCCTTCTAAGTGTGATTTCACTGCAAAGGAAATATGCTATTTGGGGCACGTTCTTTCTAAAGATGGTATTTCTGTTGATACTTCGAAAACGGACGCTGTGTCTTCGTTCCCCCGTAGAAAAAACCTCAAAGATGTTCGTGCTTTCCTTGGTCTCTGTAACTATTATCAACGTTTCGTGTTCAATTTTTCGAAAAAGGCAGCACCTCTCAATAATCTTCTCAAAAAGAATGAACCATTTCAGTGGGATGCAGAATGTGAAAAGGCCTTTAACACCATGAAAGAGGCCCTGACAAAACCTCCAATTTTGGCTTTCCCAGATTTTGATAAAGAATTTTTTCTATATACAGACGCGTCAGGATATTCAATAGGTTACATCTTAGGTCAGATGGATGAAAATGGTAAGGAAGTGGTTGTCTCATATGGAGGCAGGTCTCTTTCTGAAGCAGAACAAAAATTTGGTATTTCAGAACGCGAATGTCTCGCAACAGTTGAAGGTATTAAACACTATCATGTTTATTTGGCGAATGATAAGTTTACCGTAATCACCGATCATGTTGCTAATTCATACTATGACACCTTAAACAATTTAGCGGCAGATTAGGCCGCTGGTCGCTAAAATTACAAGGGTATAATTTTGAAATCGTCCATAAAGCAGGTAGAAAGCATTTAAACGCGGATACACTATCGCAACGCGAATATCCACAAGTTACAAAAGCAGCAGTAAACGATAATGCCCAGGCCACCGTGATAGCCACAAACAACGTTAAAGAACACGTGGCGTCTCAAACCCAAACCGAAGAGGTAATGCAACAGTGTGACCCAATAGACTCCATTATGCGCGTCGCAGCCGTCTCCAAGGCTGACATTAAAAATAAACAAAGATCGGATCCGGACGTAAATGTTTTTATCGAATATTTAGAAGACAGAATATTACCCGAAGACGATAAAGACGCTAGAAGAGTCATTTTGGAAGCAAATGACTACATTTTGGAAGATGGAATCCTGTATCATCTCTACTACCCAAAAGGTAAGGGCCATAGAATAGACCGTTTAATTAAACAGCTTGTGGTGCCACTCAGTTTGAGGAATGATGTGGTATTGTCATATCATGACTCACTGCTGGGTGGACACCAAGGTATTGATAGAACTTATCAGTCCATTCGATTCAAGTATTTTTGGCAACAGTTATTTTCTGACATTCAATATTATGTAAAATCATGTCTCCAGTGTCAGAAAAACAAGGATGCGACCCACCACCATCCAGCGCCTCTAAAACCATTACCTGTCGAAGCGCCATTTAGTCGTCTCCATATTAACATTTTAGGACCCCTCAAAACGTCTCCGAATGGATATAAATATATTTTGTTAATTGTTGATGCTTTTACAAAATGGCCCGAGGCATTCCCCTTAAAAACAATGGAAGCATCAGAAATAGCTAAAATTCTATATTCAGAAATTATTTGTAGGTACAGGGCCCCCAAAACACTATTGTCAGACAGAGGACAAAATTTCATGTCAAAGCTTATCAAGGAACTTTGTAAACTTTTTCAGATCACGAAACTGGAAACCAGCAGTTACCACCCACAGACAAATGCCGCATGTGAAAGGATGAACTCGACAATAACAAAAACACTCTGCATGTATTGTGATGCGAAACAAGAAAATTGGCCGGATCTTTTACCAAGTGTGCTGTTCGCGTATAGGGCAACACCGTGTACAGAGTCAACGCAGATGAGTCCTTTTCGTGTTCTATTCGGACAAGGTTGCCAGTTACCCATAGATACGGAGCTTATTCCAGCTAACAACATCGGAACCGAAGCGTATAAACATCTAGACGCCATACAGAAAAACTTCGCAGTCACCAGAGAGATAGCAAAATAAAATATTAAAGACACACAGCAGAAGTATAAACAACAGCATGACAAAACGGCAAAGCCCCCAAGAGTCTCGACAGGTGACAGAAACTTTTTAATAATCAGTGGCAGTAAACTGGGTAAGCACATTAATTTAATTAAGTTCGTATTCGGAAAGCATTCTTTGTCATGCAGGGACTGTATAAACAATGCATTCCAAATTAGAACTTATTGAAAAGTCAGTTCATGTCACTGCAAGTCATCAAAGCCGTCTTTTCTAAATTAGCACCCTTGCCCAAATCAAGTTTTTGAATGGTGATGTGCGCGCCTATATAAAACCCCTCGAGTTAACCTCAAGACAGACTCGCTAGGATGGAATAATCGTTAGTTCACGCGGTGTAGTAAAAAGTTAATGTTTTTGTGTGGTTCCGGTAAGCCGTCATTTGGATGACAGTATTCCCGATCTGATGATTTGCATCGAGGGGAGATGCCGAGAAGAAACGATGAGTATATGTAGTATTTAGTTTATAGCATTTAGTTGTGATAACACGTTGTAGTTACATAGTTATTAGTTAACAGTTTCAAGTGTATTAGTGAATCTGCGTTATTAGATGATCAGTTGTTATTATTGCGAGTTAGAAACACTATTAGCAGAAATTGTAGATGATAAAATATTCTAAAAGGTGAAATTTAGTATTAAAGGTAATTCCCCCAGTGTGGTAGGCGCAACAGGATAAATACGCGCATGAGCGGTTGAGTGAAAGATTTCGTGATTTCTTATCAGTAGTCGCAGCTTCGACCTTTCTCTACAAATATAAATTTGAGAAACAATTTAATTTTAGATGATATTTTAGTACTTGTTTTCGATGGGATTCAGTGACTAGTCACAAAACTCATTTCATTTGTGGTTGGGATTATTTATTTAGGATTTGTTGGCTATTTGTAAATAAGAGTATCGAAGATTTATATATATAAATTGTTGGATTGTTGACAGTCTTTATCTTATTAATGAAGAAGCCCTGCGTACCCAAGAGTCGATGAAACCTCAGCCCCCGCCAAGAAATTAGCCTGTGTTAGTTCATTACCGTTGAAAGCAATCGATTAAAGTGCGGTGCTATTCTGTGGCTTGTGAATAAGCAATTGCAATCTACAAGAGTGAGCTAATGAAAATCCCTCGTCCCCGGTGAAAGAGTATCTTAGGTCCCCAGCAAAGTTGATCAACCCCAGCCTTGGCCCTCCGTTGACAAGCGCCCTCTGGCAAATAAATATTCACTCTCTCCGAGACGTTGCCATGGCGGCGTTCCAGGGGACGGTAATTTCTATTTATCAGAAAGTGCTAATACCTGTATAGACACAAACTGAGCGATTCCCCAGCAAGAGTAGCGCGTGGTTCCACTTTGCAGGCGGACCCTTTGGTCATAGAACCATCATCGTTTCATATGGTATCGAACTATTCTACCATGTTATAATCGGAATACACTGGGTTGATTTCATCTTGATATCAGCATAGACTGGTAGGTCTTTACTCCCACAATTCCCATGCTTCCATTTCTCTCATAATTTCCGACTTTTCAAAGTTGGAAATCATTCTCCATGTTTCATACAGGAGAATGAGTTCTCTCTTCTAAATTGGACTTTTAGTCTATACACAATTTGCTCCACACTGGGAACACTGTTGAAAGACTGAATTTTATTTTGTTGCCATTCGTTTACACCCCCTTTCATTACTTTGTTAATAAATATTATTTGCAGCAGTTATTTGTGTTATCACTTGGAAGTGTCCTATCCATCTTTAGACTCTCAAATCTTCGAACCCGGGCAACAGTTGGGTAGATGGCCGCCCAGGTTTGTTACATTTGGTGCCGTGACCAGGATTCGAACCTGGGTTGCCACGGCACCAAATGTAACAGACCTTCATTCACTAACACAGACAACATTTGTTGTAAGGTATGGTTGAACATTCCAACCGTACTTTACAACAAATGTTGTCTGTGTTAGTGAATGAAGAACACACTGACTGGGATGACCAACTCCCATTTGTAATGATGGCATATAAGTCTACAATACACACTAGCACTAAATGTAGTCCCAACTTGCTTATGATGGATAGAGAATTATTATGTCCTTTGGATGTCATGGTTGGTTTGGGACCTGTACAGGACTATATGTGCCCAATAAAGTATGTTGAGTGGCTGCAGGATGTAATGTCCAGATCATTTGATTTTGCCAAAAATAAATTGGAAAAGTCAGCAAACTGCCAGAAGTATTTTTATGATCGAGGTCTTAGGGCAAGAGAGTATGAAAGTGGTTCACTTGTTTGGAGATGGTACCCACCAGCTGGTAAACCAAAATTAGGTTTTGGCTGGACTGGTACCTTTCTGGTAGTTAAAAAAGTCACTTCCCTTACATATGAAATACAAAAAGATCCACACTCAAGTTCAGTAGTTGTACATGTGACCATTTAAAGCCATATGTTGGCAATACACAGTTACATAACTGGCTTTCTGACAGTAGCACAGAAATTGATTCTGAATTAAGTATACATCTGGATCCTGAGTCAGTACAAGGAGGACCTGATAATTTGGATGCTGCAACTGATGATCAAAATGTCAGCTTGGACAACCAGGTTAGGTCGCCAGATGTTAGAATAGATGACTATTCTCATCATGTAAATATTCCAAAGTTTACTAGAACAGGTCGAAGGGTTAGGCCACCAAATAAATATTCACCATGAGTAGGTTACACTAAACAATAGTAGTAAGCCAATTGTTAAATATTTTTTTTCTCTTTTTCAGCCAAAATGGACTTGGAATTATTGCCAACATTTCAAGAGCTGAGTATGTTAGACGATGACATTATGTGGAACCCAGAGGGAATGCCATGTCCAGTTGATAGTTGTGGAACTGAAGAATTTGAAACTTACAATCAGATTCGTAATCATTGGTAAAAAATACATGAGGAGAACATTGATTCGTTTCAGTGTAAAGTGTGTGGTTTGAAGTTGAGACGCCAGAATCTTCTAGTGAGACATCTTAAACAGAAACATAAAGTTTCTGACTGTTTGGATGCCCAGATAAAGACTGTGCAAATAATGAATAAAAACTTTATACATCCAGAGAATGCCCAGCTGCCAAAACGTGCACCAAGTATTGGACGCATTCAAGCTAGAGAAGAAGCTGCAGAAAACCGAAGAATGGTATGTCTTCAATCTTCGCACCGTTTGGAAGAGCATGTGTCTGTTGCCAACCCAAGGGATGAAAAACTAACTGTTAAAATAGTTAATCATACAGTGAATGTAACTTCTCGTCCAGATCCAAGGTGGCTACCAGGAGCAGCAAAGACATCAGATAAACCATATATAGTGATTTTCTCAGTTCAAAAATTAATTCAAAGACAGTTTACCAAGTGAAAAAGCAGAGTGCTATTTGTTTTGGTTAAACATTCAACAGTGTTTCCAAGGAGGAGTTGATTTTTTTCTTTAAGATCAAATATATATTTGAATCTTTAGAGGGGAGGAATGTAGTAGTTTGAGTTTTTGAGTTTAGAGTTACTTCCCCTGTATCATCAGCCATACGTTTCATAACGTTATTACAACACCATCAGTGAACCATCATCGTTTCATATGGTATCGAACTATTCTACCATGTTATAATCGGAATACACTGGGTTGATTTCATCTTGATATCAGCATAGACCGGTAGGTCTTTACTCCCACAATTCCCATGCTTCCATTTCTCTCATAATTTCCGACTTTTCAAAGTTGGAAATCATTCTTCATGTTTCATACAGGAGAATGATTTCTCTCTTCCAAATTGGACTTTTAGTCTATTCACAATTTGCTTCATACTGGGAACACTGTTGAAAGAATGAACTTTATTTTGTTGCCATTCGTTTACACCCCCCCTTTCATCAATTTGTTAATAAATATTATTTACAGCAGTTAATTTGTTATCACTTGGAAGTGTCCTATCCATCTTTGGACTCTCAAATCTTCGAACCAGGGCGACAGTTGGGTAGACGGCCGCCCAGGTCTGTTCCAGGTAGAGGCACTTTTTTTTACACAAAATAACTTGCAATCCTCTAAACTCACTTTAAATTGAGAATTAATACAGGTATTAATTCATTTCAGGCATAGGAACAAGACCTCAGACTTTCTATTAATAACACCTTAGTACTTGAGGTGTTTCAATTAACACCAATGCCAGTTGAAAGTCATTCCTCTCAGTTTGTCATTCTAATTAATGAAACTTGACATATACATATTGTATCTGGGTGTACTTTACTGAATAAGAGAAACAAGGCCCAGCCTATGTGGCTGCAATAAATCTCCAAACTTCTGCAAGTCAACAGTAGAAATTGCTGCTGTGCTAATTTTCATGCCCTAGATAATAATGTTAGTTTATTGCTTACATGTACAAGAGAAGAGGTCACTGGGAGGTTATAAATAGCCAGCAGAGTAAAATTTCCATTTAAGGGGGAGTTCTGATTACAAGGATTAGCTTTATGTAAATTTCCTGCATTTCTGGGTTTGCATCCAGCTGGAAATCAGTTGCTTTTGCTCAGTCAAGAAGAAATGTTCATCTTGTGCTCAATACTTCTATTGTGTTCAAAACACTTTATTAACTCTGCTGTCTATGAATTTGGTTGTGTATACCATTTCATGGATATTATTACCAGTTGCTATGGATGGACTTACTTTGTGAATTTGTTTAAATAGATTGAGGGCATAGTGGATTTGGTTACAAACTAACACTATCACATAACAAGAGTCAAACAATGGCACCAAAAAGGAAAGTTAACAGCAGGGCAAATCCAAGACCTGCTAATGTCACAAATAGGGCTACAGAACCTGAAGTGGACAATGATGTGAACAACAGTAGGAAAAGACAGTGCCGAAATAATTTGGATTCACAGGACCCAGCCAACTGGGCAGTGTCTAAGTTGCAAGAAAAGCTCCAGTTGGCAGGAATCAAAGTACCGGGCGGTATAAAACGGTTGCTTCTAATTCAAATGGTGAGAAATAATGTCATGGAACCAACTGAACGTCACACGCAACCTGATACCAACCAAGAACAGCATCAGCCCTCGCCATTCACAACTGTACACACTGCAAGTGCAATCCCATTATCATCTGGCCACAATATCAGCAGTTCTTTGAACCATCATGCCAACTGGCCACAAGCACTGGAGTCAGTTATCTCTGATATTCAAGTAAAATTGACACAACTGCAATCCACAATGGCATATTAATGTCTGCTACCCCAAGTACAAGCCACGCAATCTCAGGCACAGATGAATTTAACAGTATTCCATCTACCAGTCAGGCCAATCGAATGCTAAGGCTTTGGCAAATAGACACTTCCACCATGGCATCTGATGAGGTTTGTTTTCCATCTGCCCCACTTCACATGGATACACATTTGCTGGCACAGACCCAGATGATCTGGAACTTGTTGAAAGGTAGCCCTACCAGTAAGAGCACAGATCTTGTCGGGTAAAGATGTTAATTTAGCAACTTTATTAATATCCCACTATGGAGCTCCATATAATCTCACCATCAAAACTGTAGAGTCTTCTAAATATGATGAACGGCTTATGAAGCAACTTTCATTAGATGAATTCATTGTGGCTTTTAACACCTATAATGAAAGTGTCAATGACACTGTAGCTTAACTTGTGTGTTGTGTTTGATGAAAAGGATAATGTTCAATGTTTATGAAAGGATTATGAAATAAGACAAGAATTGTGATAGTTGGGAATATGTTCATTTCTGTTCCCTGTATGCTATGTTTATGATACAAATAATATGAGGTGTACACTGTACTAAAGAATTGAGGGGTGGGTTAATATGACATCACAGTTAATGTATGTGGCCCTCACAGTTAACGTATATCAACAAAAGTTACCAAGTTACAGTGAAATTATTCCACAACGAGTCATCCTATCAAGTTACATTAAAATCCCTTCATAAATATGGCCTGTAGACTGTGCTAAAGGTTTTCGGGCTTCGGGCCCCTGTAGCCATCAGTTTCCCAATTGCGTCCAAAGGGGACGTTCTCATCTAGACATTATATGAAGTCAACCTACCAAGTTACAATGAAATCCCTTAATAAATATGACCTGTAGACTGTGCTAAAGGTTTTTGGGCTTTGGGCTCTGGCAGCCATCATGGTTGAATTATCGCAACCAAAAGGGGATATTCTCATCTGGAGTGATCCTACAAAGTTACAATGAAATCCCTTCATAAATATGACCTGTAGACTGTGCTCAAGGTTTTGGGGCTTCGGGCCCCTGAAGCCGTCACAGTTGACCAATCACGACCAAAAGGGGATGTCATCATCTAGGCATTATATGGAGTCAATCTTACGGGTTACAATGAAGTCCTTCCATAAATATGACCAATAGACTAAGCTAAAGGTTTTGGGGTTTTGGGTTTGGGCAAAGCTGAATGATCGCGACCAAAAGGGGACGTTCTCATCTAGACATTATTTAGAGTCATCCTACCAAGGTACAATGAAATCCCTTCATAAATATCACCTGTAGACCTGAAGAAGATTTTCGGGCTTTGGGCCCCTGTAGCCAACACAGTTGCCTAATGGTGTCCAAAAGGGGCTGTTCTCATCTAGACATTACATGAAGTCAACCTACCAAGTTACAATGAAATACCTTCATAAATATGATCTGAAGACTGTGCTAAAGGTTTTCAGGCTTTAGGCTTGTCAGCCATCATGGTTGAATGATCGCAACCAAAAGGGGACATTCTCATCTGGATATCATCTGGAGTGATCCTATGAAGTTACAATGAAATCCCTTCATAAATATGACCTGTAGACTGTGCTTAGGATTTTCGGGCTTCAGGCACATCTAGCCATCACAGATGACCAACCACGACCAAAAGGGGATGTCATCATCTAGGCATTATATGCAGTCAACCTAACAAGTTACAATGAAATCCTTCCATAAATACGACCTACATACATGCTAAAGGTTTTTGGGCTCGGGCAGCCATCAAGGCTGAATGATCGTGACCAAAAGGGGACGTTCTCATCAGGACACTATTTGGAGTCATCCTACCAAGCTACAATGAAATCCCTTCATAATTATGACCTGTAGACTGTTCTAAAGGTTTTCGGGCTTTGGGACCTTGAAGCCGTCATAGTTGCCCAATCGTGTCCAAAAGGGGATGTTCTCATTTAGACATTATATGAAGTCAACCTACCAGGTTACAATGAAATCCTTCTATAAATATAACCTTTTGCCTATGCTAAAGGTTTTTGGACTCGGGCACCAAACAATGCTGAATGATCAGGGCCAAAATGGCACGTTCTCATCTAGACATTATTTGGAGTCATCCTACCAAGTTACAATGAAATCCCCTCATAAATATGACCTGTAGACAGTGCTAAAGGTTTTCGGGCTTCGGGCACCTTTAGCCGTCAAAGTTGCCCAATCATGTCCAAAAGGGGACGTTCTCATCTAGACATTATATGAAGTCAATCTACCAAGTTACAATGAAATCCCTTCATAAATATGACCTGTAGACTGTGCTTAAGGTTTTCGGGCTCAGGCAGCCATCATGGTTGAATGATCGCAACCAAAGGGGACAATCTCATCTGGGCATCATCTGGAGTGATCCTACGAAGTTACAATGAAATCCCTTCATAAATATGACCTGTAGACTGTGCTCAAGGTTTTTGGGATTCGGGCACTTGAAGCCATCACAGCTGACCAATCACGACCAAAAGGGGATGTCATCATCTAGGCATTATATGGAGTCAACCTAATAGGTTACAATGAAATCCTTCCATAAATATGACCTTTTACCTATACTAAAGGTTTTTGGGCTTGGGCACCCATCAAGGCTGAATGATCGCGATCAAAATGGGACGTTCTCATTTAGACATTATTTGGAGTCATCCTACCAGGTTACAATGAAATCCCCTCATAAATATGACCTGTAGACTGTGCTAAAGGTTTTCGGGCTTCGGGCAAAAGGATTCTGGGTAGATAAAAGAGGAAGTGGTAGTTAGTTCAGAAGTGTGGCTGAGCTCATATTAGTGTAAGTTAGCTTAAACATTGGTAGCAGAGCGAGGTTCCTAATTCCTTTTTCATTCAACAAGAGAAACTGTACTTTGGAGATACTTTTGGTGATAAAATTTCAACATTGACAGGATATTTTGTGGTGAAAAAAAAAAAAAAAAAAAAAAAAAAAAAAATTTTTTTGGTGTACAACTAGATTTGAAATATCTTCTTTGCTATTTGAAGGAGCCATAATAACATCATCATTCAAAAGTTGTATTTCCATTGAAGAATTTTATTTCAAAGCGTGAAAGGTGGCTAACAACCTTTCGATCGTGTTTTATGAATTTGTGCTGGTTATCAATAGCTTTCATTTCAATAGTTTTCATAATGGCAATGAAACTAAAACCTCCAACATTCAGAAAAGCTATAAATTTTGAGCGGTATCGCCAGGAATTATTAGCATGGCGGGAAATAACTGACCTTGTGAAAAGTAAACAGGGAATTGCTATTGCCCTATCATTACCCGAGGATGATGATTCTGGAATTAGGGAACAAGTGTTTGAAGAATTATCTTTAACAGATTTGAAAAAGGATGATGGATTAGACATATTACTCAAGTTTTTGGATAAAAAGTTGGGAAAGGACGATCTTGAGGACAGTTTGAATAAATTTGAAGATTTCGAAGATTATATCCGTAAAGAGACTGAAACAATAAATGATTTTATCAGTAACTTTGACCAAAAATACAACAGAATTCTTAAAAAGGGAATGACTTTGCCATCAGAAATTTTAGCATTTAAACTTCTTCGTAGAGCTGGTATTACCAAAGATGAAAGACTTTTGGTTATGACTGGAATGGATTATGCAATTAAAGATACATTATATGAACAGGCTAAGAAATCATTAAAGAAATTCAAAGGTGAAGGTGGTGGATCTACTAGTAGTCATTCAACAGTTACAGCTATAAAGCTGGAACCATCATTTTTAGCTAGCCATGAGGAGGCTTTGCTAGCTGCTGGATATCAGCGAATTAGAGGACGTGGTCAGTTTTCAAAAGGGAATTGGCGATCAAATCGTCCAGTTCGTCGTGCATCTAATTTCAGAGGAGGTCGTGAAAGACCACTTAACCCTATTGGCCCCAATGGTCAACCACTAACTTGTGTAGCTTGTGGTTCATTCAGACATTTACTCCGTAACTGTCCAGATAGCTGGGAAAATATTTCTAGCACATCCTCCCACAGAGCGAACATTGCAAATGTTGATCAAGAAGACAATATTGTTTTATACACTGGTTTTAATAAGACTGATATTTCCCAGCTTGGCTTGGAGGCCCAGAATTGTGCAGTATTAGACAGTGCATGCAGCAGTACAGTGTGTGGAAAAATATGGATTAATACATACATATACATAGATGCTTTAGACTCAGCATTGCACAGCAAAGTAAAGAACAATCCTTCGAATCGAATTTTCAAGTTTGGTGGTGGAACTAAACTCAAGTCTTTAGCTGAATATGAGATCCCTGCGGTACTAGCAGGAAGAGATGTTATTATCAAAACAGATGTTGTGGAATCGGATATACCACTACTTTTATCAAGAAGTGCAATGAAAAAGGCAGATATTAAGTTAGATCTAACTAATGATACAGCTGAGGTGTTTGGAGCTGAAGTTGCTCTCAATTTGTCTTCATCAGGACATTACTGTTTGCCTATAACAAGAGACATGCCTGTTGAAAATGTGTTTGCTGTTAAACTCAATGAATTACAAGATGGTGAACTTAGAAAAGCTCTCCTAAAACTCCATCGTCAGTTTGCACATCCTCCCACAAAAAGATTAGCTGCTCTTTTAAAGGATGCTGATGTATGGCAAGAAGAATTTCTATGTATTCTTGACAATATAAAACAGAACTGTGATTTGTGTAAAGCTTATGCTGTAACACCTGCACGGCCTATTGTTGCAATGCCATTAGCTAAATGCTTTAATGATCGTGTTGCAATGGACTTGAAATGGTGGAATAATCGTTGGATTCTCCATCTCATAGACTTGTGGTCAAGATTAACGTTGTCAATTTTTGTAGACACAAAAAAGCCAAGTGAGATAATTGACAAAATTATTGCTGAACTGGGTAGGACATTTTAGGTTAATGCATTCCCTCTTTTCGGATAATGGTGGTGAATTTCATAATTTTGAAATGCAAGATATAGCATCAGTATAAAATATAGAACTTTCAACAACAGCTGCGGGAAGTCCATTCCAAAATGGATTGTGTGAAAGAGTTCATTGTGTTACTGATATGATGTTAACTAAACTCAAAGCAGAATATCCTTTTACAGATGAATCTGTTTTGCTGTGCTGGGCTAATATGGCTCGTAATAGTCTACAAATGTGGAATGGATATAGTAGTCATCAGCTTGTTTTTGGTATTAACCCTACATTACCCAATATAATGACCGATTCATTACCAGCTTTAGATGGAGAAACATCAAGTGAGATATTTGCTAAGCATTTGAATAATCTTCACTCTGCAAGAAGAGCTTTTATTCAATCCGAATCTGATGAAAGAATAAGACGTGCTTTAAGAAATAGAATAAGAGCTTCAGAGGAACCTTACCACAATGGAGATAGAGTTTTCTACAAACGTGATGGAAAAGAAAGGTGGTATGGACCGGCAAAAGTATTATTTCAAGATGGTAAGGTAGTATTTGTTCGTCATGGAGGTTCATTTGTGAGAGTGTCACCAAACCGGCTTGCTAAGGCGAACAATTTTGAAAATTCAAATGTAGAAATACCCAAAGTTTCTGAAGCTGAAATGACATCCAAATCATCAGAAAATAATAAAATTTCTGAAGCTGAAATGACATCCAAATCATCAGAAAATAATAAAATTTCAGAAATAACAAGTGAAGTCAAAACTTTTCCAGATGATGGTGTTGTAAACAATAATAATTCTGATAATGAAGTTTCCAAGATAAAAGTGAATGACATTGTGAAATATCAGTTGCCTGATTCTAGTGATTGGTTTGAGGCTAAAGTTATTAGCCGTGCTGGAAAATCAACAGGGAGAAATAAAATGTGGTTTAACGTACAAAATAATGATGGCACAGAAAAAAGTGTTAATTTTGATACTGTTCAGTGGAATTTAGTTCCACAGGAAGAAGTATTCTTAACTGTTGTTCCAAAAGATCAGCAAAATTTTCCTGCATGTATAAAAGCTAAACAAACCGAGTTAGAAAAATTAAAAAATTTTGATACTTATGAAGAAGTTAATGACAATGGCCAACCTTGTATATCAACAAGATGGGTTTTATGGTATAAAGGTGAAGAAGTACGTGCTCGGTTAGTTGCCAGAGGCTTTGAAGAGCAAGCCATCAATGTTCCACGTGACTCACCTACAGTAGGAAAAACCTCAATTCGAGTATTTTTGGCTATAGCTGTAGGTTATGGTTGGAAAATTAAAACAACAGATATTAAATCTGCCTTCTTACAGAGTCAAAGTTTGGAACGAGAAGTTTTCATCAGACCTCCAATAGAGGCCTCATTGAATGGCAAAATGTGGTTGTTAAAGCGGTGTCTTTATGGTTTGAATGATGCTGCTAGGCAGTTTTATAACAGTGTTAATAAGGAACTGATGGAACTGAAATGCTGTCGGTCATCTTTAGATCCTGCTTTGTTTTATCAGAAAGGAAAAACTTGTATTTTACAGGGTCTAATTGTATCACATGTGGATGATTTTCTGCATGCTGGAAATATAAACTTTGAGGAAACTGTAATGAATGGATTGAAGAAAAGATTTATCGCTGGAAAAGTTGCTGACAATCAATTTACTTATGTTGGTTTCAACTTAGAGCAGACTGCAAATCAAGTTAGTATTAATCAAAACACTTATATAGAAGAAATTGAGTTACAGATATTATCACCACCACAGAAGAAACAGGATGAATTGTGTGATAATGAACTTACTGAGTTTAGATCATTAGTAGGTAGCATAAACTGGATATCACAAGGAACTAGACCTGATATATCTTATGATCTTACTGAATTAAGCACTAAGTTAAAGAAAGGACACACAGCCGATTTACAGCGAGTGACTAAACTTATCAGGAAACTTAAATCTGAAAATTCTAAAATAACATTTCCATGTTTAGGCCTTCCACCACCTGAAAGTGACTGGAGAATTGTTGTTTTTACAGATGCTGCTTATGCTAACCTTCCTGATGGTTTTAGCAGTACGATGGGAAATATCATCTTTTTATTAGGTGCTAATAAACTGTGTTGTCCACTGTCATGGAATACCAATAAAATTAAAAGAGTAGTACATTCAACTTTAGCAGCGGAAGCCATGAGTTTACAACAAGGAATTGGGGAAAGTATTTATATTAGAAAACTTATAGTTGAGATTATCAACATTCAGGAGTCAGATATTCCTATAATAGCATATGTTGATAATAAAAGTGTAGTAGAATCTGTCCACTCTACAAAATTAGTTGAAGAAAAAAGACTTCGAATTGATATTAGTGCTATAAAAGAATCACTCGATAGAAGTGAAGTTCAGAGTGTTAGATGGTGCTCTGGTTCTAGTCAAGTAGCAAACTGTCTTACCAAAAGAGGGGCATCAAGTCAACAGTTGCGTATCATCGTTCAGTTGGGAAGGATCAATCTTGATGTGTAGTTCAAATTCATCCTTACACACTGTACATATACACAAATGTATATATGTGTATTTTGGAACTATGTATATACACATGTACATGTATTTGTATAAAAGAAAGAGAAAGAGAGGAATGTTAATGTGAACAGAACATTTAACTTTGTTTCCTGGTCCATCTCTGAGTAAACATTTTAGTATCTACTGCATATTGGAAAAAGGATTCTGGGTAGATAAAAGAGGAAGTGGTAGCCATATTGTTTTGAAGTGGTAGTTAGTTCAGAAGTGTGGCTGAGCTCATATTAGTGTAAGTTAGCTTAAACACCTTTAGCCGTCACAGTTGCCCAATCATGTCCAAAAGGGAACGTTTTCATCTAGACATTATATGAAGTTAACCTACCAAGTTACAATGAAATCCCTTCATAAATATGACCTATAGACTGTGCTAAAGGTTTTCGGGCTTTGGGCTCGGGCAGTCATCATGGATGAATGATCGCAACCATGACAATCTCATCTGGGCCATTGCCCGCATGGGGGCACGATGACGCCGTGTACTAAGGCGTACAGCACGTCGATGGTACGCATGTCTTCAACCAATCTAACCCTGCCTGTGCTGCAGTGCGGAGTTACGATGTTGGGGAGCTGGCAGCTGCTCGTCGTTGCTCGGTGGTTCTCTCCGGGTACTCCGGCTTCCTCCACCCATAAAACTGTCACGGTCATGATTAGCCATTGTGCATAAATATATGACCTTAAACATCAATAAATAAATAAATAAATAAATCTCATCTGGGCATCATCTGGAGTGATCCTAAGAAGTTATAATGAAATCCCTTCATAAATATGACCTGTAGACTGTGCTCAAGGTTTTCGGGCTTCGGGCACTTGTAGCCATCACAACTGACCAATCACGACCAAAAGGGGATGTCATCATCTATCATTATATGGAGTCAACCTAACAGGTTACAATGAAATCCTTCCATAAATATGACCTTTTGCCTATGCTAAAGGTTTTTGGGCTCGGGCACCTATCAAGGCTGCATGATCGCGATCAAAACGGGACGTTCTCATCTAGACATTATTTGGAGTCATCCTACCAAGTTACAATGAAATCCCTTCATAAATATGACCTCTAGACTGTGCTAAAGGTTTTCGGGCCCCTGTAGCCATCACAGTTGCACAATCACGTCCAAAAGGGGACTTTCTCATCTAGACATTGTATGAAGTCAACCCCCCAAGTTACAATGAAATTCCTCAATAAATATGACCTGTAGACTGTGCTAAAGGTTTTCGGGTTTTGGGCTTGGGCAATCGTCACGGTTGGCAGATCATGCCCAAATGGGGAAATTCTCATCTAGACATCAAAAGGAGTCATCCTACCAAGTTACAATGAAATTCCTCCACATTAAACATGACCTGCAGACTGTGCTCAAAGTTTTTGGGTTTCGGGCTTGGGCAGCCATCATAGTTGACAGATCATGCCCAAAAGGGGATGTTCTCATCTAGGCATTATACAGAGGCATCCTACCAAGTTACAATGAAATCCCTTCATAAATACGACCTGTAGACTGTGCTAATGGTTTTCGGGTTTTGGGCTCGGGCAGCCATACCGGTTGCCTGATCGCGACCAAAAGAGGACGTTCTCATCTAGACATGACCCCAAACCTGCATATGAAATTTCGAGACGATCAGACAAGAACTGCGGGGTGTAGCCCGTGCTAAAGGAAAATGTGAACAGACGTCACAGACTCACATACTAACAGACTTCCGCACGTATGATGGCAATAGCTTATCTTGACTATGTCAAGTTAAGCTAAAAATGTGATGTATGAACAATTTCCTAACCACCGACAGGAATTAGACAGTTATGAAAGCACAAAAGGATTGACAGCATTGGACCCTAGATTTGCTGCCGCAACCTCAAACATGTGCCCCCAGCATAACTTGCAAGCCATATGGCACGTTCTGCATGAGGTAGGCCTATATGTCAAACTTTTGAATTTGAAGACAGAAATGCTAATGCTTGTAAAAGTCTCACGAGGGACAGATTCTCAAACAGATCCTCCATAGGCAAGCGATTGGTGATTGTTTGAAGTTTCATAAATATTCAAATCTTTAGAATTACAGCCACAAGTTGCCCAGGCCCCAAATGTCAGATGTGGTATCAGTGACTGTAACCAAATATCTGCATGCCGGTATTTTCACTCAATCTTCCTTATAAATGACTTACATATCAAATGTGAGAGATCCCTCCATTACTCAATTTATCGTATAGAAACCAAAATCAGTTTGGATGGAAGCTAGGACAGGTGAAGAAATGGACAAAATATTTACACACACGATTGGTTTTCAAAACATGACAACAGCTCATATTGACTTCAGAGTCATGTTTGTGTCTCATTTCCGAACGAACTATAAAGAATGTTCCACTGAACCCCCCCCCCCCCCCCCCCCCTCCCCCGACACTGAATATTTGTCCAAAAATTAAGGTAGTTTGGAAAATGTTTCAGACAAAAATACCAATGGTTGGAATTTCGTTGCCTGGTTGTGACAGAGGTTTTTTTCTGAATGTGGTATTACAGTTCCGTGAAAATTCCACCCGCCGAGGTTAATTCCACAACCGTGGTCATGTTAAGTGTTTAGTTCTCTTCTATGTCTAACCTCATTCATATTAAAGTAATGACTCACACTTTGTGACTCATACTTTGTAAATTTTAACATTTTATAATGAAAAATGTTAATCCATGACCAAAAATCTACGGTCGCCTTCTCGTACAATACTAAAAGACGGCCGTAGATCGAGCTGTTAAGAGGGGCAATCTGCGAGTATGATAGGATTACCACCTATATGATTGAAATCCCATTGATAATCATTATTTGACATCCCAGGTGGACCTCCCAGGTTATGTTTGTATTCACATTGCCTGGTTAATAGCCCATACGGTAATATACAATCACCGCTCAAACTTGTAGTTATCTTATTAAACCACCTGGTATACTACAAAGGTTTGAATAAGTACTAATAGACTTTGGGCCCACAAATGACCCTACTCCTCCCCTCTCTGGAATTTTGAGCACCATATTAGTTTTATAGGTCAATATCTTCCCTTCAAAATTCCAGTTGTTGATCGGTCGTCGGGTGGAACTTGTAAGAGTTATGGCCCCTGGACATAAGGTACCCGATTTCAGCCTTCTGCTTCATGTATCTCTATTGGAGTTGTTCTTCTTGTAATTTTTGCCCAACAAATTAGCTTGAGACTTGTTCTGATATACTAGAGAATCGATACTGTAACAGTAAAAATAATGTAATGAGTGTTTAAGAAATTAGGTGCAGTACTGCATTCTTTTTAAATTTTTAAAAAAATTTTTCCCTTCTCTCCCTTATTAAAGGATTTAATCAATTGGTGCTTGATCATTTAGAGCTGATCTAGCACCAAAAAACATGCCACCCCTTCCATGCTTTGCAGCACGTGTATGTGAAACTGGATTGCAAATTATATCTAACACGCATAGGTTTCAGTACAATAGTTTCAGAAGTTCTGACCACGGAAACTGAGATCAATCATCCCTAAAAAAGTGACATTGCTAGCATGTTACGTTAAGTCCAAAGCAGAGCCGAAACTTGAATATATATTCGTCACAGATGTAAAGCATGAAGTAAACGTTACCCGAGTATCTCAATCGCATTTGATCTGGGTACTGACCAGACTAAATGTCATCACGAGCGCCAGAAATGGTCCCAAACTGGTGCGGATGGATATCGGCAACAGGCTCAATTAATGGTCAACAAGGAACAAAATTGCAGTCTAATGTGCAGTATATGAAACCAGTTGGATTTCCTATAACAGACAATGCTACAGTCCAGCACATCTTGGATGTTTCGAAAGTTGCATCACACAAATTAGGTCAAGAATACACAGTTGTGACATTTGATCAAGCTGTCGCTAAAAAGCTTACAACATACTATGGAAAAAAACGGATGAATACTCAGATGTGATAGTGAGACTGGGTGTATTTCATATAGTTTGTGCATTACTCGCGGCTGTCGGGAAGCTTATGATGGGCCGTGGGTTCGAAGAAATTGTTTTGGAGGCCGGCGTGTGCGCAAGTGGTTCCATAGAGAAAGTACTTTCTGGCAAACATTATAACCAATCAATGAAAGTGCATATGTTGGTGCTCGAATGTTTGGAACGGAAATTGATGAACATATTCATTGCCAGAAATGGAATCGCCGCAAACATACGCTTGGAAATTTCTGCGCTTGCCAAGTCTCCAATGCACGAGTACTATATTCGCGTGCTTGGACTTGATGAAACAGCAATTCACCTCAAGAATTATGAGCAGTTTAAATCACAAATTTGCGAAGGCCTCCTCGGAAAAACTGGACAATTCTGGATCACTTATATGGACAATATCTGGTCAATATGGATTTGCCTCAGGGCTACGAAGGAAAATAACTTCGATCTTCATTTGTATGCTTTGGAGGAACTGTATCCCCTGTTTTTTGCTATGAATCATTTTAACTATGCCAGCTACTTACCAATATATCTCCAACAAATGAAGAATCTTACATCTTCCCACTAAGGAGCCGAGGAGCTCTTACATCAAAACGGATTCAGTGTTTGCAGGTCCAATGTGCCAATTTCGCAAAGCCCTGTAGACATGACCATCGAACAGACAATTAATCGACACGCGAAATCTCATGGGGGCATTATAGGCTTCAGTGGGAACAAAAGTGCCTATGAATGTTGGTGCAATACTCGGTTTTACAGGGCCAAGTTTTATGAACAACTTTTGGAATTTATTGACGCATCAGCAGATGAATGTTCAGTCCACAAAGAAAATGAACCCGAAAACAAATTCCAAAGTGAAATGTATGTACAAAATCTGAGGACAGCATTTGATAGTTTTCTGTATCCTTTTTGTATTGACCACCAGGATGAACTTTACTGCATTTCCTCAGGCAAGCCCATTCCAGTCGACATAGCTGATGATCTTCTTTCTGTCATATCGAAAGGCAAGAGTGCAATGAAGAACTTCATTGAAGAACGGCTTGTTCTAAAGAAAGCTGATTTCCAAGATTCAATAAAAAAGTCTGGTATAAAGGCTTTCAAAACTCAAGCAGTATCCAAAAAGATCACTCCATCGCGTAACAAGGTTGTGCAATTGAAGTGGAATGTAATGTGTTTGGTCAAATGGTCTTGTTGGCATGCAAGCATGGTACTGACTTGAAAGTGGCTCCGACATATCCTCTAGGGCCCATACCGTGGGCGTCAGCTACAGCTGATGGATTTCCATATAAAACTGACAAATCAAAGCTGCTTCATAAACTTGAATTGAACGTTGATTCGCTGGTAGAAGTTCCACAAGGAGCCACGCATTTGTATGACGGTTGTGCTGTTCTGCAATCATTGATGGGCATCTCTGAAACATTTGAGGATGTGGCAAGGATGGTCTTTTCCATTTTAGCTGACGCAAAGTGAGTAGACTTCGTGACTGATTCTTATAAAGAAAATTCAATCAAATCCTTCAAGCGATGAAGCCGGGGTGTTTTAGAGTCATTCCTCTTATCAGGACCCAAAACTAAAACCCCAAGAGACTGGAAGTGATTTCTTAGCAATGACGGTAATAAAAGTAAACTCATTAAACTGTTACTATCTGAATGGCAAAAACCAAAGCATGCATCGAAGGTTGTATAGATAAATCATTCTTCTTCAAAATGATATATAATTTGTTGTTATAAATAAATTATTAGCCACACAAACTGATAAAAAGCCAACCCTACCCCAAAACAAGTTTTTCTCTTAAAAATTTGGGTTGCTTCTAGCTAAGCCTCCTCATGGGAGTAAGTTCCACCTGTGATACGAACAACAACCGGAATATGATGTGGAACTGAATTGTCTACAATAAAAAATGAGTCTCCAAAATTCCGGAGAGGGGGGAGCGGAACCATATACTGGCCCACGATCTATAAAGGGTTCATAGATGTTCCTGTCTTGCTTAGAAATCTTTTTATTTTCATAATAATCCACTTTGAATGTGTCAATATGTTTCTGTCATAGGTTGCCCAATTTGTTGAGTCTTATCCGTCATCGGAAGCAAACTTCGTCACATTACTAAAAATCACTTCAGATTTTAAAAAGTTAAAAAATTTATAGTAATTTATATATTTTTTATACTTACCAATGACCCAGACATAGCTGGTGCTAACTCTTAAAATACTAGGGCCAAACACAAATTTTGCCCCCCAATCCCCAAAATTTGCATCTAAAACCAAAGAAATCATGTCCTGAAGGTCCTCCATACTTTGCCCTTACTGCGCAGGCGCAGTGTCAAGGACGTTCCGAAATTGGCGCCAATTATCATTCTTACAAGCAGTGCCTGGTCAGCGCTATGTACTCAGCGGGGAGGTATGAGTTCCCAACTCCTAGGAGGGCCATCCCCGTCTGGGTCATTGGTAAGTATAAAAAATATATAAATTACTATAAATTTTTTAACATTTTTATACTGTACCAATGACCCAGACATAGCTGAATAGTAAAAAGGCTGGAGGGACTAGGACATAGAGGAAAATCCAATAAGCTCAACTATATAACATAGAGTCAACCCCTCAAGGAGAAAAGGGGTATTCGGCTTTACATGTATCTTTCTTATTTTATGATAAATTAGAAAGATACAATACCCTTCATAATTGAGCACAATAACATTCATGTTCTCTATTAACATCCAGTATAACCCTTTATACTAATTATTTTTAAAGTAAGCCAATAAATAAAATTAGTCCAGAGAATTGAGACTCTTTATATTCTTAAAAGTGTCCGAGGATTGCATATTAACGCCCGTTTGACACTTGACATATACAAATGCTTCACACCGAGCTACTTTAAAAATATGACATGAATGAATTTTTAACATTAATATAACACTTTAAAACCATCCCGGAAACGACTCAGAATTACTGACTCCGGAGGAGGAATTCCCTTGCTTTTCACTATAAATCAGGTGACCTAAGGGAACACCCTCCCCCCCCCCTTCCCCTTGGTCAAATAGCCCAGAGCGAAGAGGGCAGCAGGACAGAGTCACTGCCGGAACAGAAAGCCTGCATAACTATAGTTGCAACTGTTTAGTGGACGACATTCTGAGCAACAGATAACGGACCTAAACAATGCAGGTCTCCAGAAATGGACTCAATATTTCTGAGATAAAAATTCGTGAATGTGGCTGAGACCAATAAGCAGCCTTCATTAAATCTGTAATAGCAACACTATTTGCGTAAGCCCAAGATGTAGAAAGAGCTCTTACTTCATGAGCAGAAATCTTAAGCACAGACTGCTGAGTAGAAGATAAATTTTCATAAGCAGTACGGATAGTTAATTGAGTCCATCTAGCAATAGAATGAACCGAAATGTCCTTTCTATTAGGCATCAGAGACAGAAAGAAGCGTTTTCGTCCCTTTCTGATAAACTGAGATCTTTGTTTATAAATACGTAAAGCTCTAACAGGACAGAGTAAAGGCCTACGTCCATATGAAGACGGCAGAGCCTTAATAACAATAGGTTCCGGATATTTATTAGGAGCCTGATTCTTAGCTAAAAATCCAACATTAGTAGTGAAGGTGATAGTGTTCCCGACACTACGATAGTGAGAATCATCCACCGACAGTGCATGAAGCTCACTGACTCTTCCAGCAGAAGAGAAAACTAAGAGAAAAGCTGTCTTATAAGACAAGAATTTGAAATCTACTGTCTCAAGAGGCTCAAATGGCTTTTCCTTCAGTTTAAGAAGAACCCAAGCTAAATTCCACTTAGGAATTAATCTAAGAGTTCTGGGTCTATTTATCGAGAAGTTTCTAACTAACTTAGATAAAGAGACATTAGATCCAATTTGTAAACTATCGTGGTGTGCATAGGTATCAGATAACATAGACCTATAACCCTTAATAGTAACAGGCTGCAGCTTGATCTCGTCAAACAAGTATACTAGAAAGTTTGCAATGTCTGGTATGGAGGGATAAAAAATATCAACAGAATGATCCCTACACCAACGACGAAAAACCTTCCACTTAGCCGCATAGTTTAGCGAAGAGGAGGTCCTCCTACAGTTAGAAATCATGTCCACTGCTCGTCCTGTAAAGTGCTTGCCATGCAAGAAGGACAGCACAACGGAAAAACGTGAAGGTTGAGACCTTGCGGGTTGTGATGAAGTTGACGCAGTTTCCCCTGCGAAAGAAGATCCTCCCGTGGAGGAAGCTTTCGCGGTAGGTCCCACAGCAGACACCTGAGTAGATTTATCCATGGTCTCTGTGGAGACAGAGATGCTACCAACAGAATCTTGCAATGAGATTGTTTTATCTTTAGCAATACTTGCTGAATTAACGGCGCTGGAGGATACGCATATCCTATCATTCCGTCCCATGAGATCGATAGAGCATCTACTGCAAATGCTCTTGGATCCGGACATGGTGACACATACGTCTGCAACTGATTGTTGAGATGTGTCGCAAATAAGTCTATCATTGGCCGTTCCCATTGGTAGCAAATCTGATTGAATACCTGTTTGTTGAGAGTCCACTCCGACGGCAACAAGTGACCCTTCCGTGAAAGGGAGTTTGCTAGTACATTCAGACGACCCGGTATATGACGGACCGAAAGTAGAACTTGATGTTCTAGAGCAAACAGAAGGATTCTTTCCGTTAAATTGAATAACGGAACGGAATGAGTGCCTCCCTGGTTCCGGATATACACCACTACTGTCGTATTGTCGGACAGGATTTGGACATGAGCTTTCTGAATAATGTCCATCCAATGACGTAACGCAAGCCAAATTGACATCATTTCCTTGATGTTTATGTGCTTGCTTACAAACTGTGGATCCCAAAGACCCTGGCACCTCGAATCCGTTGGCATCAATGATGCACCCCAACCTGTTTGACTGGCATCCGTCATAATCGTGAAACTCGGATCCGGCAACTGCAGCGGAACTCCCTGAGTCAACCACTGAATGTTTGCCCAAGTCTGAATCTCTTGTTTCACTTGATCTGACAAGAGAACGCCTATGTCGAGCAAATGAATCTTCACACTCCAATTCTGAGTCAAGAAAATTTGGAGAGGACGAGTGCGTAACCGCCCCATCGGAATGAGATCCGCAGCGGCTCCGCACAGACCTATCAGTCTCATGAACTCCCTCGATGTGACTTTGTCTGCATGAAGACAATAGCGAGCGTAACAACTGACTAATTTCGCTCTGGTTAATGGCAGACGAACGAGATTGTTGTGCGTCTCGAAGCTCATTCCCAGATGAGTGAATGACTTGGACGGCACCAGATCCGACTTCTCCTCGTTTATAACAAAACCGAGACGTCGGAGCAATAGAAGCAGATTCTGCACATCATTCTGAAGCATTAACTCGTTGCCGTACCTCTGAAGAATGTCATCCAGGTAGGCCGACGTCACCACAGACGAATGAGCTCGGAAATATATCATTACCGAGTTCATTACCCTGAGTGAAAGCCCAGGGTGCTAGGTTCAATCCGAAGCACATCGCTCGGAACTGATACACCACTCCTAGGACTGCGAAGCGTAGATACTTTCTGAATGTCGGATGTACCATGACATGAAAGTACGCATCTTGAGATCTATGCTTGTAGCATAATCGTTCACCTGAATACTCACTCTGACCGATCAAATCGCCTCCATATAGAACTTCGGAGCGACGATCAGCTTGTTTATCCAGCTCAAATCTATGACTGGACGGAACGAGCCATCTGGTTTCGGAACCAGAAACAGATGGCTGTAGAATCCCAGTGTTTCCTGGTCTTCTACGAGCTCTACCGCATTCTTCATTAACAGAGACTGCACCTCCGATAACAGAGCGTCTCTTTTCTGCGGATCTGACGGAAGTTGAGTCCATTTTGGACGTCGAGTTAAAGGAGGCTTTCGTTTGAAGGATATTCTTAGACCTTCCGAAATCACCCCTCTCACCCAAGGGTCGTCTGTAATCGACGCCCACTCTTCTGAAAAACTTGACAACCTTCCGCCAACCGGAACACGATAGAGGTTGAAACCATCACCTCCTGGACCTGCGGGAGGAGAAACCTCGTCCTCCACGACCCGCACCTCGTCCCGTCGACCTCGGGGCATCCGACCGGTTGTCCCGGCCCGAAGGACGTCCCGCACGTGAGTCGCTGCCTTGACGGTCTCTTGAATAAGACCAAGAGGACGCACCGGAACCTCTATAAGAACCTCTCTTGGGCGCATTAGTCCCAGAAGTGCCTGTCTTACTCTTTTCTGCCATATCCGACTTTTTGGAAGCGGATTTAAACAGCAGAGAATCCGAAGCTTTCTTAGTAATTTTATTGTAAATTGCAGAAAGCTTGACGTCGAAGAGAAGCTCTCCAGAGACCGAAGCGACTCTGAGAGAGTTCTTCACCTTACTATCCACGCGTGTGGATGTAGCTAGGGCTGCGTCACGTCTAACCAACTCCAGGTTTGCCACTGAAAGGGCGGAGTTATACGTGGAATAAGCTACTGCCCTTGAAAAAAGTCTTAAAGAGGATTGTATATCCTGGAATTCTTTCCCCTGAAGACGTAGTGATAATGCCTTAGTAAGGTGGTCGGCGTAAGATAAAGCGTCTAAACTGGCCCTGTTAGACGTAATTGTCGTATCCAACACCGCGGTTGGAATGGACGTAGACGACGGTAATGACAATTCTAAGTCTTCCGCCTCGTCGTCAAGACGCAGAGGAACTCTCGGAACACCCTGTCCTGCCGTATCGAATTTATTCCTTGAATTAATGAAAGGCAGGTTAAGAGCATTGGCGGACAAGAAACCAGCTTTGCCTGTTTTGGAAGCAAGCTTGAAGATAGCGTCGTTCAATAATTCAAATGTTCTTGTGACATTATTGGACTGAGACGGAAACTCAGGGACGATGTCTCTGAACCGCTCGAAGAATTCAGTGTCCAATGACGCTATCAGTCTCTTATCCGGTACCGCAGCAGTCTGGCCCGACGGAACAACTTGAGGAAGGAAGTACCGGATGAAATCCACGGCAGCTTTATGTTGTTCCGAAAGGGAAAGCTCCAAGTCATCAGTATCCCTTTCGCCTTCCGGTCGGACCTCACGATGCTCCCGGTCGTCCGCACCCGATGCTTCGGCGGAGCGTACTGACCCAGCGCCGTCGGATAATTCCCGATCTGACACCGATTCTGTCGATTGCTGGGATGCTGCGATAATTTGTGCTATCTGAGCTAGCACATCCGTCATCGAGGCCGGCGGAGTAGCGGTCTTTCGCTGCTTAGCCGCGGGAAGCTCCGCATCAACTGACTGACGCATACTCTTCCTATGCGAACGTCCGGAGTCTACCGGCCTCGTGTCCCTGGCTACCGGATGGCGTGACGTGGTCGCCGATGAATCCCTAATCGGCGAAGCTGGTAGAATATCCACGGTCACGTAGCCAAGGTGCTGTCATGTGTGCTGCTGAAAGGATGAGGAAGCCTGAACAGTCTCAGCGGACTGCCTATACAACGGAGCGTCCCGAGCGACGGACGTGTGCTCTGCTTGCAACACATTTTGTACGACAACATCTGGTCCCAGATGTTGTTGTACGAGAGAGGGGCCTCTCTCGCTCGCGGCCTGGCTGGACCTGGACGAGCTAGGAACCGGACTAGAAGGCTTCCTCCGATCTCTCCTTTTATCCGCCTTCACTGGGTGTGCACCTTGTATGTTTATAGTGCTCGCATCACCCAACATTTCTTCCTGGACCGCAACGGACAAACCCGGCTGCCGAACCATTCGGTGAATGGACGCTACACCGGGCGAGCTAGCGGACGACAGTGCCATCGATCCTACTAGGGACCTCTTAGGCAACTATCGTATCTCCATGAGCACTTTTGCCGCTAGCTCTGCATTCAATTGTGACAACGGAAGCGCACTTTTGGAGGATAACATGGAAACATCACCCTGCTCTTGTTCCTCTGAAATAGAAACTGATAGACTAGAGTGACCCTGTGGAGAAAGGACCGGCATGGCCCTTTCCCCGCTAACAACATACCGTGACACACGTTTCCAATGTTTATCATCCCAATATTCACATATTGAACAGGAGTTAGTGCGAGTACACTGACTAAAATTAATACAATGATCATGAAAGTCAGAGGAAGATTTCTTCCTATTACAATTTGAACAATATCTTTTCATCGTGAAAACAAAAACAAAGATACATAATAACATGATCCATTAACATTGAAAAAACAATTGAAATCAAAAATAATTTTTGAAAAATATTTTTTCAGCGAAGCCCAAGTTTCTGAAAAGTAACGATGAGCCCCAATGGATCCCAAGGCTAAGAGTGGACAAAAATTTTAAAATTATTTTAAATAATTAATGCAACACTTACGGATAATAATAATGTATCTTATAATGGGATAAACTACTCCAAAGGCAAAAAGCCCCCCTCAAAAGAGACTGTTGCCAATGTAAACAAGAGGTGTATAAACACTAGAAAACATGACTCCAGGCACTGACAATCCTGGCCCGAAATCAGTTATCAAAATACACACTATCTGATGCAAAACAGAGACTCCCAGGGAAGAATCTGCAGAACATCAGATGGTAGATGCAGAACACAACGTCTAAACACCCATGGGTGAAAACGTAAACATGGGGAAAATAACAGAATTCATTCTGTTACCAAGCTAATTCTCCCAAGAAATTTTAGTAGCAATCTTACTCAAAAATATGCCAAAAGCATGGGAGAATAGCAAGGGGGTACTTACAGGACAAGGGAAGAGGAAACACTGAATAAGCAGTGCAACTTCATAGCAAGAATGACAACAACAGGCTCATGCCTCGAAAATAGGCAAATTAACATAATTTCATTACAAAATTTTAAGTTACAGCCCTGAATATTTTCTGTCACTCCTTTTCCTCTCCTCCTTCTATATCCTCCTTAGAATCACCATTTCTCCAATATTTATGTGTCTGGCATCATTTAAACTGAGATTTACAAGCACAAAGATCAGTGAGATGTTAACTGATGAAGGGCCAAACAAAGAATGATAATTGGCGCCAATTTCGGAACGTCCTTGACACTGTGCATGCGCAGTAAGGGCAAAGTATGGAGGACCTTCAGGACATGATTTCTTTGGATTTAGATGCAAATTTTGCATTGCATCATACACCCGTGAACTGTTCAAATTGTACCATTTTAACACATTTGCAATAATTGACCATGGGTTGGAAGGGATTGGTGGGTGCATCAGGGCAAACCAGTAAATTAAACAACATACCAAGTTTGGAGACGATAAAAAAACAAATACTAAAGTTATCATCCGGAAACCAAATATTTGACAAATTCTTAGTCCAAAAGGGGCCATAATTCAGACAAAATTGTTCAGACTGACCCCATATTCGAACTTGACCTGTATTTTGTTGTGATTAAACCACATGCCAAGTTTGAAGCCGATCAAAAAACAAATACTAAAGTTATCATCCGGAAACCAAATATTTGACAAATTCCAAGTCCAACAGGGGCCATAATTGAGGCAAAAATTGTTCAGACCGACCCCATATTCGAACTTGACCTGTATTTTGTTGTGATTAAACCACATGCCAAGTTTGAAGCCAATCGAAAAACAAATACTAAAGTTATCATCCGGAAACCAAATATTTGACGAAGAATTCTAAGTCCAACAGGGGCCATAATTCAGGCAAAAATTGTTTAGACCGACCCCATATTCGAACTTGACCTGTATTTTGTTGTGATTAAACCACATACCAAGTTTGGAGCCGATCGGAAAACAAATACTAAAGTTATCATCCGGAAACCAAATATTTGACGAATTCTAAGTCCAACAGGGGCCATAATTCAGGCGAAAAATGTTCGGACCGACCCCATATTCGAACTTGACCTGTATTTTGTTGTGATTAAACCACATACCAAATTTAGAGCCGATCAGAAAACAAATACTACAGTTATTGTTCGGAAACCAAATGGACGGACGGACGGATGGACGGACGGACGGACGGACAGACGGACAACGCCATACTATAATACGTCCCGTTTTTCCTATGGGCGTATAAAAATTAAAAAATGAAATAAAATAAAATGTAATCCCTACCTACCTACCTACCTACCCTGTCTGTGGAATATCCGTTAGCAGAAACAAACAACTTTTTTTTTAGGCCTTATCTAATCCAATGGTTTTAGCGGTGTGGGACAAGCCCCTTTTGACCCTCAATTACGGTATCGTAGTCATCCTGGTTACGTGTTAGTCCTGCATCATGTCTGAGCGTGTTAGAGGAGGAAAAGGAAAGGAAGAAAGTTAACAGCGTTTGTGTTTTTTGGTCTTTTTCTTGTGATGAGGTAGCTGTGATGGTGATAAGATGTTTGTAGCTGTTGGTATGGTTGGAGATGGAGGGCTGTGATCATTTTCTGTTTTTCCTGGAGGTACTTTTTGTGTTGCCAGTTCTGTTATTTCTTTTATTTTTGCTGTTAGTTCCAGATGTTGTCTTTTCCTCTCTTCTCGGAATTTTTTGGTTTCCTGTCGGATGGCTTCCAGGTCCAGGTCCAGGCTTAAGGGTGCCGAAGGGAGATGCGAGTGGGGGTCCAGAAGTGGCAAGAAGACAGCTTCCATTTCCATCTCAGTCTCCACAAGATTTCCCTCATATATCGCCTACAGCTGTGGAGCTGGGAGCAAGATGGGTGTCTCTGTGGGCGTAGGAGCGGAAATGGTGACTGTCTCGGGCTCCTCCTTTTCCTCACTCTTCTTCTCCAAGAAAGCCTCCAAGGGAGTTCCTCCGCTTGGTGGATGGGCTCTTCTTCCTCATCTTCAGGGCCTCCTGACCTCCTCAGGTGAGGACCAGATCCTCTCATCAAAGGTACTACCTCTTCCCGAGGAGGGTGGTGTGGTGGTGTCTTCTACTCGAAATTCCAGAGTCAGTTGGACGCTCTTGTCTATTTCCTGGGTAGTCCAGGATATGGGGCAAGAGACGCCCAGAGCTGAGATGGCATTCTTCAGTCTTGTTGGTATTTCCAATTTATCCATGATGTCAATCAGGGTGTTTGCACTCTGAATTCAGAGGTGCGAATCCGAATCAGAGTGATGAATCCGAAAAGACCACTCTGCTTATTAGCTAATCGTCATTTTTTATTTTCAGAGTTGTCAATTACAAAGAAAACATTTTCTTTCACACCTGCAGGGATAATACGTCTCCGCCATTTGTTGCAAGATTATAAATGTCTTCAATCGTACATATAAATTTCCCATTCAGTCCATTTGCAATAGGGTTTCTGTATGGTGCATCCACTACCTCTGAAAGTCGAGTTATGTCTTGGCTGTCTTGGCTGTCGTTTAACGCATTGTCTATTACATTTTCACCCATTTTGTCAAAGTCCTCCATGACTTGTCAGTCACATTTGTCTACTGGGTTAGATATGGTGGGCAAAAGTGGTACAAAATGATTTAGGCTCTATGAAGACACTCCATTCATTCCTCCTGCCTACATTATAGTTAGCATTTCCTGTTGACCTCTACTCCTTTTTCGAGGATAAAAAACTGTGTTCAGTAACCCAATATACCTGTCTGCTGGTCCATTTACCACTGGATAGACACTTCTGATTTGGCGGCCGACAACCATATTGGCGGCGTGAAAAGTCCATACTAATGAAAAGGACCTCGGGCCTCCTGATTCTGCACATGCTGAAATGACTTTTTTATATGAGGGGCTGATCAATGGAATGTCCGTCTTTGAGTGGAATGATTCGTAGTACGTCTGATGACAGGCCATTTCGACACAAGTTCGAACACGGAGCTAATCAGATGTTCGTTCAGCTCAACAATTCACTACCATCGAATCTGTTGCAGGTTTTGTTTTGTAGGTCTTTTAACTCGCGTATCAATAGTTTCTATTTTTGCTAGCTCATGGAGTTCTATTATCGGTGTCCACTTGGGCTTGCATTGTGCCATGCACTTGGCATGATTTAGAAGAAATGAAAAATTTCTGCACACTGAAGGCGCTCAGGGACGATGTGGGGTTGAAAGCCCTTGCAACGCGAATAAATTTATTTGCTTTATAGCTTTATTTGCTTATAAATCCACGAGAGTCGGAAGCGAGAGCCAATAATCCTATTAAGTTTGAGTGTGCGACTGGCAGTAGGGTAGTGGGTTGAGATCCCCAGAACCGCGAACTGGAAGATGGCTCAGAATTTTGCATAACTACAAGAGCTCTGCTCCGTGTTGGATTAGAGAAGTGGCCATATTTATCTAGTCTGCCTTCTGGGGGAACAGATGACTGGGTGATTGGGCGGGGAAAAAAAACAAGATAAAAAAAAAACAAAAACAAAGAAACAACCACACCTACACACACCCTCTCACAGACACACACCCAACAGCCCTTAAAAGGGCTGATAAATATTTATTCAAATGATTATTTATATAAAATATACACTCGTCCCAGCCAGGCAAGTTTGTTTCAATCCATGCCTGGTGTTTGGTGGTTGTACCAATTCCTCCGCTTCGTCTACTATTTCCCTGCGTCTTCTTGGCATTATTTTCAACCCTCTGTAGCTTCTTAAAGCATTGCTCAGAAACAAGTTTGTTTTTTAAACTTTGTCGGTATACAGTTTTTTCTAAGTTGAAAACAATGTCAATATTGAGCATTTTAGTTAAAAACATATCTAGGGCTTGTTTGCCTTATAATCTGCAAACACCCCCATACAGTGGAAAGATTATGTGCACAACAATCTACAAACCGTTGTCAATACAATGCTTTGTCGGCGGATGGTAATCAAGGTGTTAGGAGATTAATGTTGTCTTTTCTCACTCACTTAATTAACAGCTCAATCTACGGTCATCTTTTAGTATTGTACGAGAAGACGACCATAGATTTTTGCTCATGGATCAACATTTTTCGTTATAAAATGGGATAAATATATCCTATCGTTATAATATTTTACACATAGGTCTTTTAGGTCGCTATCAACCCTTTGTGCTTTCACTTTCCCCATAACCCCCTTACTTTTTCTACGGTCATCTACGGTCGTCTTTTAGTACAACCGATGAAAATCAGATCGTGGAAATGGCACACCAGTTTGAAGGAAATCTGTTCTACGATTATCATAAGGCATTTTCAGCCCAGACTGCCAATCAACTTTATATAAAAGGCAAAAAGGTCAACTGGGCTAAACATGACTCCAGAATTTTCACAAATATATTTTCAGGTCATCAAATGCTATGTTGTACTACTTGTCAGCTCAAGGACCCAAATGTCAGCCAGGCCTAACACACACTACTCAGGGAGGTCCAACAAATATAGGCAGTAGTTTTGATATTCATGGCAGACGTGTTATTTTCAATGGTAAAGAGTTGTGTAACCACTTCAATTCCACACGAGGTTGTCTCCATAGAATCTGCAACCTCGCCCACTTGTGTGTCAATTGCAAAGGGGAGCACTCGGCCTCCAAATGCAAAGTAACATCCCCTCAGCAAAACAAAAACTGACTAGATGAGTCCGATTTGTGTGTGCATCGAAGGTTGTCACAACCTCTGATGCTCACACAGGACAAATCTTGTACCAAGGAAATTACCCAAGGCTCAAACACAATGCAAAGCGACATCCTATCCAGTGGAAGTTACCCCTGGACTGATAGTCAATGCAAAATTAATGACTTCACCCATAGCTCACACTGTTATTCAACAAAATTACCCCATGCAAGAAACTAATTCAGTCAGTGTAGTAAACGACACAGTAGCAACCTTCAAGCATTTACTGTTCAATAACACCCCTGTAAACATTCAGCAATTGGAAGAAGAGATTCAGCAGCATTCAGATAAAGATTTGGTTGGTTTCATTCTGGGTGGGTTGAGATATGGGTTTCACACAGGCATAAGTCCTTTCCCTTCGCAGACATATGAATGCAAAAACTTGAGGTCAGCAATTGCACAGCCAGACATCGTGATGTTACTGACTGTTGGTAATGGAAGTCCAGAAGGGCTATGTTATGGGACCTTATATGAAACTCCCATTTTCAATTTACAGGGTCAGTCCCTTGGGGATTGCTGAAAGTAAATATTCTCATAAGAAAAGACTCATTGTTGATTTATCGGCCCCACATGATCATCAAGACGTTGACAGCATCAATGATCTTATCAACAAAAATGAATATTCTCTATCATATATCAAAATCGATGATGCTATTTGCATCATCTGTGAACTTGGACGGGGTGCCTGGCTGTGCAAGGCAGACATCACAGATGCATTCAAACTTCTACCTATTCACCCAGATTTGTGGCTTTTCCATTCGGTAAAATGGCAAAACAAGTATTATTTCTTTAGCCGCCTTTGTTTTGGTTCCCGAAGTTCTCCTTGTATATTTGATTATTTTTCTAGCATGTTATGTTGGCTAGCTCATCATAATTACAAAATTTGCCACGTATTGAAATTTTTAGATGATTTTCTCACCATTGATCCCCCAGATGCTGATCCAGATAGGACTATGGCGTTGTTGACCCTAATCTTCAGAAAATTAAATATACCACTAGCTCTACACAAAACTCTCGGGCCGAGGAAAAGTTTAGAATTTCTAGGAATTATTCTTGACACTGATAAAATGGAAGCGAGATTACCCTAAAACAAAGTTGATCGTATTGTGGCTAATATTCATTCTTTCCTCTCCAGAAACAAACGTAAAAAAGTTGACTTGCTAAGTCTGTTAGGCCACTTAAATTTTGCCTGTAGAGTTATACTTCCTGGCCGGTCATTTATATCACATCTCATCTCACTATCCGTTTCAGTTAAGAAGTACATCACTATGTCTACCTCAATTTGGAATGCTGTTCAGAGTTAAAAATGTGGCATAGATTTCTGGCAGACTGGAATGGTGTGTCACTTTTCTTGGAAAACAATTTCACATCATCCCAGGACCTGCATCTTTATAATGACGCTGCATCCACTGCCGGCTTTGGGGGAATTTTTCAGAATAAATTTTGGTTTCAAGGGAGTTGGTCAGAGGAATTCAATTGTGATAGGTTTGGTTTCGGTAAGTCGATGTATTGTGAAAAAATCAGATAGAGTTGTGCAAACATAGTTTAAATTTACCTCACACAACTTAAAAGAATGGTCATTTTCCATTTTATTCCGAAATTACTGTTTATTGTGTCCTGTTAACCCATTTTAAGAAGTATTCAGCTTGGTGTAAATTCTGATCCCCATTCCATCAGTTTTATTTTACAAAGTTCACCATTTTGGCAGTACAGCCAAACGTTTTTCACAATCCACTCTCCGATTGGTCCATTCTTAAATGATAAGACCAGTGGGAGCCTGGTTTGTGGAAGGCGTCTGGCACTTCAGTGATCCAGTCCATGCAAGTTGTTATTGGCTGGCGGTGGTTTTAAAAGCTGTGTCACGACGTAGCCACATCACTTGGGTTGTGATCTAAGAACTCCCAAGTTCGCTCTACTTCCTAAGGACTTTTTAGTTCCTCTCTTTGTGGTATTTGATTGTGGGAGGTTTAAGCAGTTTTTTTTTATCTTGGCATTTTTTTTTATAAATGAAATTGTTAGGATAAAGTAGGGAATAGGTCTGGCCTGAGTCACAAAACACTTTCTATCTCTTGCTTCTCAAGTTATCAATAGCAAGGATTAAATTTCACATTGTATTAAATATTGACCATCCTTTGTCAGTTTAGGATATCTGTCCGTCCATCCGTCCGTCGTTTGTCCATTTGGTGGCCATTCATCACAAGGATTAAACTTCATAATGTATTAAATATTGACCATCCTTTGTCAGTTTAGGATATCCGTCCGTCCATCGTTAGTTCGTTTGGCGGCCATTCATCACAAGGATTAAACTTCATAATGTATTAAATATTGACCATCCTTTGTCAGTTTAGGATATCCGTCCATCCGTCGTTTGTCTGTTTGGCGGCCATTCATCACAAGGTTTAAACTTCATAATGTATTAAATATTGACCATCCATTGTCAGTTTAGGACATCTGTTCGTCCGCCGTTCGTCCTTTGTCGGCCACTTGTCTGTCCTTCAGTCAGTAAATCACTAGCTTATAGTTTTCAGCCTTCAGTCTGAATCTTAGGATGGAATAGATCACCTATTCACTTTATTTTGCTACAGTGCATGCTTCCTTCAATTTGTAATAAAATTATCTGAGTGTCTACCCTATTCTTGTGTTGTCGTACTTTTCCTTTGTGTACATGGTGTTCCCTTGGCCATAGTTCAAGAACTTACGGACTTGTGTGGGATAACCAGCGGTAAGAGGATGTTGAACTGGGCCAGTGGATGGTGGGATAGTCTGCCCTGTACCGTCCCGGTTACACAATAATCACCTTTCTTCTGAAAATGAAGTTTTTTCCATGGCCCTACTGGAACTTTTTCCCATAGTTGTAGCATCAGTATTATGGGGGGGGGGGGGGGACACAATGGGAGAGAAAACGAGTAGTCTTTCACTGTGACAACATGGCAACAGTTCAGATTTTAAAGAAAGGTCAATGTTCATAGAAACATCATTTTATCATGCAGTTAATGCGGCTTCTCACTTGGTGTGCATTATGTAACAATTTTATGTTTTATGCTGAACATGTTCCTGAAAAGGCAAATGTTATATCAGATCTCATTTCTCGTTTCCAGCCTTTCCATCACCTAGTCCCCGGTTCCAGAACTAGCAGCACTGATCATGCCCTGAACCAGATAACGCAGAAGATTTGGCAATCTGTTCTAGCACCATCAACTCAGACCATATATACATCAGCTATGCAGTATTTCTTACCCTTCTGCACCGTTTATGGAGTACCTTACTCTCCTAATCACAAACTTCCAATGGTTTAAAAAAAACAACCCGATTCAATATGTGGCCTATTGCCATGGGATTAAACATTTGTGTTATAGCACCATCAAACTGTATCTTGTGGGCATACGCCACACTTTCTTGCAACAAAATTGTAGCTTTCCTTCTATGAGCGCTACTAGTACTGGCACCAGTCGCCTGCAACTTTTTTTAAATGGGGTAAAACGATTACAACAACCCAGTGCCATTAAACGTTTGTCTATAACTTACCCAATGCTACAAAAGCTCATTACTTTATTCACAAAGGGAGTTTACAGCCATTACACAGATAGTCTCCATGAAGCAGCCAGCTGCTTGGCATTTTTTGGCTTTTTACGATGTGGTGAATTTAATACAAGGGGTATTAAGTTTGATCCAGAATGTAATTTGAGTGTCCAACATTTGGCCTTCAATAAGGACGACAATTTTTTCACTTTGCAGCTCAATGCATCTAAAACAGACCCTTTTCGCCAGGATATGCTTATTTTCTTGTACAGAACCATGGCACCTGTCTGTCCAGTTCAAAGAATGTTAAAATTTTTAAAGCTGTGACATGCTTTACACCTCTAGCAATCAAGCCCCTTGCTTCTGTTGGAAAATGGTGTCCCCTACATAGGGAGTTTTTCTTACTTATGTTAGTATACGACACAACTGCTTATAATGGCCATTCTTTCAGAATTGGGGCAGCGACTGCAGCAGCAGCTGCTAAAGTTGAGGATCACTTGATTAAAACCTTGGGTCGGTGGTCATTGGATTGCCATACAAGATATATTCATGTTAAAAGTTCTTGCATCAGAGATGCTCAAAGGTCCATGTGTGGGTAAAAGTGCATCCTCAGAAGATATGCTTTGGCACCTGGCTCCACTTGCCTCACAGAGATGAAGCAATGAATAAACATGGCATTGCTTCATTTGTGTGTGTCATGTGAGGTAGCAAGGAGTCTCAAAAAAAAAAAATTGAGTGAGTAGTTATGGGGAAGCCACAGGTGGATAAAGTGCAAATGTTCGAGCACCCAGGTGGCCACATACAGTGAATGTGTTTAAGTCGTATGAGTGGCAATAATAATGCCATAATCATCACAAATCCCTCAGTGTTTGGTGCACAGCTAGTTTCTATTCTGATTCATGACAAGTATGTGATGCCTGTCACCACAGTTAATTATTCCTGGATTCAGCAGGCAGTTAATTTATTCATGGATTCACCAGACAACCTTCCCAATTCACTTTCCTTGGAATGCACATGGATATGAAACCACCACGTCAAGCATCTACAAACCAAACCTCATACAAACTACATGAAAGACAAAGTGTCAAAGTGGGAGAAAATAGGATGTTACTGTGAGGGTGGAAGACTGGGCATCAAATCGGGAGTCTCTCAGCAAAATTGGGAGACTTAACAGGTCTGGATGCTACCACAGAAATTGTACCCAGGTTTCCAGAATTGCAAAACTATGGAGCCCAAATATCAACCTAGGGACTTGATGTGAACAAACTCCCCCTCCACCCCCTATATGCCAAATATCAGTTGATTCTGAGTGGTGGAACTGAAGGAGATTATTTGTCATATTTACACCAAGTTCAAACTTGGGCTCCCAAATCCAGGTAACTTAATTTGCACAAACCTGATTCTGATCCTGACTAGGGTGTTATTTATTTATTGATGTTTAAGGTCACTTATTTCTGCACCATGGCTAATGATGACTACAATATGGAGATAAAGCCAAGTTTAATCAATCATTTATACCCATGTTGCCCATTTTAGAGGACTTCCCCCATAAGCATTGGTGACTGGGTCCTATTTTACAAGTAAAACAGAGTTTGTTTACCACAGTAAATGAGCCCCACTTCACTTCCTGGGGTTCCCATGATGGGGATGGCTAGAGTTTCGTATACCAAATATCAAAACATTCTGAATGGCGGTTCCTAAGAAGATTTTAAAGACATTTTGCATAATCTTAAAATTAGAGCTATTATTAACCTAAGGACTTTATTTAAACAAACAGGAAATTTGCCCCTTAATGGATGTTGTATACGAAATATCAAAAGATTCTGACCAGTGGACCTGGAGATGAGTCAAGTTAAATTTTAGGCCCTATAGGGAATACAGATATCAACCCAGTGACTTTATTTGAACAAACTGAATCTGACCCTCTAAGGATGCTGCATATTAAATGTCAAATGCTTTGGCCCAGTTTATCTCAAGAAGCTGACTTTTAACAATATTCCTTATATTGACACCAGTGAGAAATTAGACGCGATGAATTGAGTTTTTTCCTGCCAAACCTGAAATAGACTGCTAACGAATTAATCATCGGATATCGGGGGCATGATGAAAACATCATTTCATCCTCGTACTAATATAAAGAGCGATGTCCAATAAAAAGTGTGTTTCAGTGAGGGTGAAAAGTCACCCCTAAGAAATCGGCAATTTCCAAGAGTGTCATCAGCTACCCAGTGAAGTTTGATCACTCAATGAGTAAGGACGTGCTTATACCACTGTCTGAATTCTATTTGATCTCCCTTGTTTGTCATAAAGAATATTGTTCAGGATGTTTCACTACAGTTTTGTTGTTCTTGTCAAACCGATTTTCTCCATTTTGTTTCAAGTGAATTTTTCTTGATTTCTTGTGTTTGGTGTTTTCCTGATCACACACCATGTCTAAGAACTTTCTTCTCTGATATTTATGACTGTTTGAAATTGAAGAGTCATTTTGCAAAAGTGTTGACAACCAGAATTCAAAAGATTATCGACAACTGTGTGATTTATGGTGATGATCTTGTGTTGAATGAAGCCCACGAGCATGATCACAACTTTTCTCTTGATGCACACAGAGATTGCATCGACCAATATGTTCACGTAATGTAACGGAAGCCATCAGAAATAGCCCACAATATTTCTCAAATGAGAGAATCTACAAGTGATCCTCCCCAGCACAACAAAGAAGAGTCGAAAGCTAGAACTGCCACTGATCGATAGGACCGTGATGAACTTGAAAAAGTCATAAATCCAATGGATCCAGATTAACATTTTGATGGTATGGTCAATGTAGCTAATGGACATATTGCCCCAGAAACTGTCACTGCAGACAGGGCTCTAGCTCTCGGCAGAAAACAAAAATAAGATTTCGAGAAAAAGCTCCCAGGTGTTTTTACGATACCATATCAATGCCTGTGGAGACAATGTCATCGATAAGAAAGTCGATTAAGGTTAGTAATGCAAAGCTTTTCAACTATAATCTCATCTACTCCAGAGTCATGGGCCTCCAATCAAGCTCACGCAATGTAGACATGAGTCATTATTTCACATGGATTGCCACAAGTTCCTACTGCTCTATTCAGCGAAGCTAGAAACATGAGAATCCCAAAATAAAATCTGTCTTTAAAATCTCAACGGCTGTTACAGTATCTTGAAGACAATCAGGACAGGACAATATCTCTGTTGTGGACACTCAAGTCACCAGCATCCAATAAATTATCTCTCCCAACTATTGCTGATTTCAGAATCAGGTAAAACAGAAACTGTCCGGCAATACTAACCTTGTTTTTGACAGGCACAGTGATTATAGTACTAAGTGTAGCACAAGGGCAAATAGGGCTGCCGAAAACTGTTGTCAAAAATTTAAACTGAGCATTACGTCACCACTTCCGAGCCAGAAGGTTATGCTTACTGTTACGGTGAACAAGTAGCAGCTCATAGATATCACTGTAAAACATTTTAGAACCGATGAAACATTTGCTGTTGATAATACAACCAAACATAGTCTATTCATTACTGATCAGAATTTGGCTCCCTAATGGCACTGTCATCATCAGGCACAAGGCAAAGCAACTACTCATGAAGAAGTTGACAATATAACAATATATGTGTCATCCCAAGGGGTTGACCGTGTCATTGTCCTAGCTGAGGATACAGATGTGTATACACTTCTATATCATTATTTGACAGAAACTGGAAGTTTCTATTTTTATAGCATCCCCAATAAAGGACAGGTTGATGATTGATATCTGTGTGACTGTTGACAAACATCATAATATCAAACTGCCCTTGGGTGAGGTGTTGAAATGCGCGACCAGATTAATGTTTGCTTACTATAGTTGCAGAGATGCTAACAGCATGCCTGAAGCCAGATTCAATGTTTGGAAATTGAAGATTGGTAAAACAGAAAAAAGGTGGGTTCCAAGTCCCTGTAGTGTACCCCCCACCACCAGCACCAAGTCTTTTATTTTTTATTGAGAACATCTAGAGGGCACAACTACAGGCATGCATTGGGAAGAATGCCTTAGAGTTGCATCCACCCCAGATTGATCCAACTTAATTTGATTTCATCAGAGCTAAAAACCTCTGAAGAGGTTCTTTGCATGATTAACTGTGGGTCTTTGAGTGACACTTGTGTAAAACTTTCAGATGCAGCTGTAGAAAGGCTTGCTTATCTGGTATGTTGTTTTGTTTTTGTCAAGGCACAATAGAATGTGCTAATGAAGAAATGCACTTTACTTCAGCTAGTTCACCATCCAAATGATTGAAACTTTGAATCCCATTCAGTTCTAAACAGGACAGAGCTCATTTTGTGTTCAGTCTTCTCCCATGAACCAAATTTTTTACAACTGCAGTGTCAGGTTACTTTAGATTTTAACTGTGAAGTCTTAACCCTTTACCCAATGCAGACGATATCAAAATGTATTATTTTAAATATCATTTTTTTTAATTTTTCAAAAAATTTCAACAAACCCATATCATCTGACCCCCCATTGGAACGAGCTCGATGAGCTCGTTCCAATGAGGGGTCACATGATATGGCTTTGTTGAAATGTTTTGAAAAATTTAATTTTTTCAACTGCTCAGTTTGCATAATACGCGGGCGGATGCGGGCGATTCGTTAGGTAAAGGGTTAAACAAGCGTACAAAATATTTTTTTTGTTTTTAGCTTCTGGGGTTCTCTCTACTCCACACCAAGGAGAGTATCAACATTTTGGGAAAAAATGGGCATCCCCCATGAGGAGACTAAATCTTGACCTAATACCTTCTTTGGAACAAACTTGAATCTGCATCATTAAAGGAAGTTCCATACCATAATTCTAACCATTATTGAAAGTGGTTTATGAGAAGATAATTTTTAAAGCATTTTTGGCTTTTGGGGCATTTACCATACCCTAAGGGGAATAGAAGAAGATGAACACTTAGTTGATGGAGTGCAAGAAAGATAATTACTTGGCATTTTCCCATTGTCAACAGCATTAAAATGGACACCCCCATACGGCACTCATTGACAAAACTGATTGCAAATTTGTATTTGGTCCATCTGATTCGACTTGTCCTAAGGAAGCCCCATACCAAAAAAACAATGTACTACTGGTCCATGCAGTTTTTGAAATATGGGTGTTTGAATTTTTTCTATAATAATGTACCCATATGTAGTGCCAAAATTAGCAGTTTTTGAAATATGGATGTTTGAATTTTTTCTATATTAATATACCCCCATATATCAGGCATGAGAGTGACCAACAACCAAATTAGCTGAAAAGTGCGCGCTGACTGTTCAGCGAGCGAAGCGAGCGCCCTGAGGAGAGGGGTCTGGGGTCCGCCTTGGCCCCCAGAAGCCAAAGGTAAATGAAGTTATTTCCTGCAATCTAAGCTGTTTCCTGGCATCTTTATCAAGTTGAAATAACCTTCATTTTTTGTTCTGCAATTTTTTAGCTCAACTTTGATGTGAGTCAAATTTGAGCTAATGCCATGGCCAGTCGTCCGTCTGTCCGTCAACAATTCAATACGACTCGGGCTAGAGGCCGTATTTATGAACTGATCTTTACGAAACTTCTTGGTACCTTTGTTATCACTGTGAGACAAGAACGAGTGTTTTTGGGTCCGATCCAAAATTCAAGTTGGCCGCTGGTAGCCATTTTGTACAAAATTAGGTGCAGTCAGATTTTTGCACAGAACTTCCATATGAAAGCTCTGATTTGAATAATTTTTTGTATGAATGTTTTAGTACCATGGGATAAATCACATATAATACGAGTTTTTTTCTCGTGCGTAAATTATGCAAATTAGACTAACTTTGATGTATTTAGTGTTACTTTCAGCACTGTAAGTGAAATGCCAATACGGCTCGGGCTGGAGGCCGTATTTATGAACCGATCTTTACAAAACTTCTTGGGTACCTTTGGTATCACCGTGAGACAAGAACGAGTGTTTTGGGGTCCGGTCCGAAATTCAAGATGGCCGATGGCAGCCACTTTGTACAAAATTAGATGCAATCAGATTTTTGCACAGAACTTCCATATGAAAGCGCTGATTTTAATAATTTTTTGTGTGAATGTTTAGTACCAGGGGATACATCACATATTTTTTCTCGTGCAGAAATTATGCAAATTAGATGAACTTTGATTTTTTCAGTGCTACTTATACACTGTAAGTGCACATGTCAATACGGCTCGGGCTAGAGGCTGTATTTATGAACCGATCTTCACGAAACTTCTTGGGTACCTTTGTTATCACCTTGGGATGAGAACGAGTGTTTCTGGGTGCGGTCCAAAATTCAAGATGGCTGCCGGTGCCCATTTTGTACCAAAATTAGTGCAATCAGTTTTCTGTACAGAACTTCTGTATTAAAGTTCTGATTTGAATAGATTTTTGTATGAATGTTTAGTAACATGGAATACATCACATATAATACGGGTTTTTTCTCGAGCAGAAATTATGCAAATTAGATGAACTTTGATTTATTCAAATCAGCCCCATTGGTTCATGAAATATAAATTTTGGGTGCAACTCAAAATGGGCATGTTACCACAGGAATTCCAAATACTGACCTACCAACTTGCTTTGAACAAACTTTAATCTCGACCACAAAAGAAAGTTCCATGCCAAATATTAAAGTAATCTCTCTGGTGGTTCACGAGAAGATTTTTAAAGATATTTAGACTTTTTGGGTATTAATCCCACCCCAAGGGGAGTAGCAAAATTTGGGGAAAAAGCTCAGAACAGTATACTCTACCATGATGTTTTGTACCAAATTAGTTTAGATTTGGCTCAAAGGTTCTGAAGAAGAATACTTAATAGATGGAGCACAAGATAGATGATGACTCAGCATTTTTACATTGCCAACAGTGAAAAAAAGCCAACCCCATATGGCACCCTGCAAAATCAATGGCAATTGTTTTCTCTAGAAGTACCAATCAGAATATTTTAATATTTGGTATACAACAGTCTCAGGGGGATCCAATTCAAGTTTATGCAAATCAAAGCACTAGGTTCTTGTTTGGGCTCTAATTTTAACTCAGTGCAATATGAGGAAAATTCCTTAAAAATCTTTTTCTTCAGATCCACCACTCAATTTGGGCTCAACACAGAGCCAAACTATGGCCCCCATGAACTTGCTTTGAACATACTCCAATCTGTCTCTATATTTATTTATTTATTTATTGGTGTTTAAGGTCACATACTTATGCACAATGGCTAATCGTGACCGTGACAGTTTTACGGGTGGAGGAAGCCGGAGTACCCGGAGAGAACCACCGAGCAACGACGAGCAGCTGTCAGCTCCCCAACATCGTAACTCTGAACTCTGCACCGCAGCACAGGCAGGGTTAGATTGGTTGAAGACATGCACACCATCGACGTGCAGTACGCCTCAGTACACAGCGTCATCGTGCCCCCATGTAGGCAATCGGGGTGAATCTGTCTCTATAAAGATGGTGTGTACCAAATATGAAGAGTTTCTGCAAGGTGGATCTGAAGAAGATTTTTAAGCATATTGCCCTGAGTTAACATTTGAGTCCAAATATGAACCCAGGGAATTGGTTTGAATAAACTTGAATCTGGACCTTACAAGGAAGCTGTATACCAACTATCTGAAGATTTAGTGGATCTGAAGAAAAATATTTTTAGGAATATTCTTGTTATTTCTGCAGAATCAAATTCAAGGAGACCAAATATGAAACCATTTGAAGAAACTTGAATCGGATCACTCCCATCACCCCATCCCCAAGTCCCTGTAGATGCTGTATACCAAGTATGAAAAAATTCTGACTAATGGATCTGAAGATTTTTTAAGAATATTCCTCATTTTGCACTAAGTTAAAATTGATGTTCCCATAAGGAGCCCAAATATAAACCCAGGAACTTAATTTGAACAAACTTGAATCTGACTCCCATAAGGATGCTGTGTATCAAATATCAAAAGATTCTGAATGGTGGATCCTAAGAAGATTTTTATAGAATTTCCTTCTTTTCTTATTGCAATAAAGACTTGGCTAGCACAAACTTGAACTGGATGAACCTAAGGATGCTTTATAGCAAATATCGAAAAATTCTAATTGGTAGTTCTGGAGAAGATTGTTAAGAACCTTTCTCATCCTGAACTAAGTAAAAATTTGGGCTCCCATGGCAACCCCAAATATGAACCCAGGGACTTGTTTTGAACAAATTTGAACTTCACAGTTTTGGTGATGTTTGGTAAAATAATTTTACAGTTTTGCAGGTGTTCTGTGGAATTAGACTTGGCCTTCAGGATCATCGAAATCATAGAACACCTGCAAAACAGTATGATTATTTCACCACAAACCACAAATACTGTGGTATATCTGTTACTTATTTTACAAATAGGATGCTGATCATTATCAACATTATGGATTCCTAGTTGATATCTTTTCCAACCAGTTAGGTTGGTAACCAGTTGTAAACTAGTTATCTGGTTAACCATTTCAGCTTAGTTTACACTGTTCAGGAATGTATGTAATAACATTAAGATAAGCATTTCATTAGAATTACTGTATGGACATACTTTACCTGCTGGAGAGTTTCACTGTCCCACACTCTAATTGTGTGGTCATCTGATACTGTTGCAATATGTCTTCGGCAAGAATCCACCGAAACGCAATTAATTTTTGATGTGTGACCTCTCATTATAGTAGTGTAGCTCCTTGTGGAAATGTCAAGAATTCCTATATTACCCTACAAAAATACAAAGTACACTTTGCTAGCAGTAATATTTTCAAGCATACAATTTTCATTTTATTTTTGAAAGAATGTAACCTCAAACCACCAACAACACATACCAGCGGCTTGAGTGAGCCTAAAGCTCTTGCCTGGTTCAAGTTGTCCACAGGGAATAAAATATATGTGAGAAGATATGAATGGAGGAAGTAAAACCACTTCCCGGAATTTTTAAGACACAGTTAGGATTTTCTTTAAGAAAAACATCATTTTCCAGCCAGTTTAAGTCTTCTATTTACGAAAAAAAAAATATTTCCAAAAAATAAATGTCTGTCCCCTGGAGCTCAACAAGAATAGTCATTTAATATTGTACTTGACTTTTTACCACAAGATTTCAATGGGTGGCATGTGAAAGTTTTTTTCTTTTTACATTAATCAAGAAGATAAACATTATCCACTTTACTGCAAGAGAAATTTTGATCAAATCTGCTAATTGATTCCCAAAACAGAAATTGATTGATGTGGCTGTACTGTTTCTATACCAGAAAAGAGAAAGCTTTTTCATGTTGCTTTCATATTTCCTTAGATTCTCAAAGTTGCCTTGAAGATAAATAAATAAATAAATAAATAAATAAATAAATGCAATTATGATATTGACTTAGATCAAGGAAATTTGTAAAAGTAAGAAAGGGGATTCCATAGGTTAATGTGCAATTCATTAGTTGAATGCAAATAATTTTTTGTTCAATTTCACCTTACAAAAGAGAATGAAAGTGTCAATGACACTGTAGCTTAACTTGACTGTGTGTAGTGTTTGATGAAAAGAATAATGTTCCAATGTTTATGAAAGGATTATGAAATAAGACAAGAATTGTGATAATTGAGAATATGTTAATTTCAGTTCCCTGTTGGCTATCTTTTCAATAAGAATAATTTGAGTGTACGCTGTCAAAAGGATTAAGACCTGGGTTGATGTGTCCCTAACAGTTAAAGTATGCTAACCAAAGTTACCAAGTTACAGTAAAAATCATTCCAAAATGAGTCATCCTACCAAGTTTGCTAAAGGAAGCTAGGTCACTTGACGGTTTTGCAGTCACGGTTGACCGATCATGACCAAAATAGGAGAGTCTCATCTAGATATCATACCAAGTTATCCTACCAAATTACAATGAAATACCTTCATAAACAAAACCCTGTAAGCGGTGCTAAAGGAATCTAGGTCAAGTGACTAAGTGGCGGTAATGGCTGACTGAACGTGACCAAAATATGACTGTCTCATCTGGACATCATACCAAGTTATCCTTCCAAGTTATAATGAAATTGCTTCATGTGAACTGTAGATTGTGCTAAACAAATCTAGGTCACATGCCAGTGTGGTGGTCATGGTTGTTCTCATCTAGACATTATACAGAGGCAACCTACCAAGTTACAATAAAACCCCTTCATAAATACGTCCTGTCATAAATGTACCTAGTAGGGTGTGCCAAAGGGAAATATCGATATCTAATTAAACAAAGTTCAAAGATCATTGCCAACAGCAACATATTTTGATGGACAAGAAAATCAATAGCTCCCATCTAAAGGTCACCCCAAACAAGCATACCAAGTTTCAAAGTGATCCAATCATAAATGTGCCCTGTAGGGTGTGTCAAAGGGAAATATTGAGGTCTGATTAAACTAAGTTCAAAGGTCATTGCCAACATTTTTCGACAGAAATGGAAGAAAATCAACAGCTTCCATATAGATGTCACCCGAAACAAGCACACAAAGTTTCCAAGCGATCCAATCATAAATGTGCCCTGCAGGATGTGTCAAAAGGGAAATATTGATGCATAACTGCACTAAGTTCATGGAAGGTCATTGGCAATGGCAACTATTTTTGATGGAAATAGAAGAAAATCAAGAGCTTCCATCTGGAGGCCACCCCAAACAAGCAAAACAAGTTTCCAAGTGATTCAATCATAAATGTGCTCTGCAAGGTGTGTCAAAGGGAAATATTGATGCATAACTACATTATTTTCATTAAAGGTCATTGCCAACAGCAACATTTTTTGATGGACAAGGAAGAAATCAATAGCTCCCATCTAAAGGACACTACAAACAAGCATACCAAGTTTCAAAGTGATCCAATCATAAATGTGCCATGGGGTGTGCCAAAGGGAAATATTGAGGCTTGACTAACCTAATTTCAAAGGTCATTGCTAAAAGCACTATTTTTTGACGGAAATGGAAGAAAATCAATAGCTCCCATCTGGATGGCAAACCCAAACAAGCATACCAAGTTTCAATGCAATCCGAACATATATGTTCTCTGTAGGGTGTGCCAAAGCGAAATATTGAGGTCTGACTAAACTAAGTTCAAAAGTCATTGCCAGCTGCAACATTTTTTGATGGAAATGGTAGAAAATCGATAGCTCCCATCTAAAGGTCACCCCAAATAGGCACACCAAAGTGATCTGATCATAAATGCGCACTGCAGGGTGTACCAAAGGGGAATATTGATGCCTAACTGCACTTGGTTCATCAAAGGCCGTTGTCAGCGGTAACATTTTTTGATGGAAATGGAAGAAAATCGATAGCTCCCATCTGGAGGTCACCCCAAATAAGCATACCAAGTTTCAACGCAATACGACTATAAATGTTCCCTGTAGGGTGTGCCAAAGGGAAATACTGAGGTCTGATGAAACTAAGTTCAAAGGTTGTTACCAGCTGCAACATTTTTTGACAGGAGTGGAAGAAAATCGATAGCTCCAATCTAGAGGTCACCCCAAACAAACACTCCAAATTTCAAAGCATTCCGTACAAAATGTGCACTGCAGGGTGTGCCAAAGGGAAATATTGATGCATAATTGCACTAAGTTCATTGCCAGCAGCAACATTTTATGATGGAAATAGAAGAAAATCGATAGCTACCATCTAGAGGTAACCCCAAACAAGCATACCAAGTTTCAAAATGATCTGATCATAAATGTGCTCTGTAGGACATGCCAAAGGAATATACTGATGCCTGACTAAACTAAGTTCAAAGGTTGTTGCCAGGGGCAACATTTTTTGATGGAAATGGAAGAAAATCGATAGCCCCCATCTAGAGGTCACCACCTCAAACAAGCATACCAGGTTTCAAACCAATCCGATCATAAATGTTCCCTGTAGGGTTTTCCAAAGGAAATATTGAGATCTGACTAACCTGAGTTCAAAGAACGTTGCTAGCGGCAATATTTTGGACGGAAATGGAAGAAAATCGATTGCTCCCATCTAGAGGTCACCCCAAACAAGCACACAGAGCTTCAAAGTGATCCAATCAATATTGTGCACTACAGGGTGTGCCAATGGGAAATATTGATGCATAACTGCACTAAGTTCATTGAAGGTCGTTGTTGACAAATTTTTATTTTAGGGAAATGGAAGAAAATTGAGACCTCCCATCTAGAGGTCACCCTAAACAAGCATACCAGGTTTCAAAGCAATCTGAACATAAATGCACCCTGTAGGGCGTGCCAAAGGAATATATTGATGCCTGACTAAACTAAGTTCAAAGGTCATTGCCAATGGAAAGGTTTTTTAACGGAAATGGAAGAAAATCGAAAGCTCCCATCTGGAGGTCAGCCCAAACTTGCATACCAAGTTTCAAAGCGATCCAATCATAAATGTGCCCTCTAGGGCATGCCATAGGAATATATTGATGCCTGACTAAACTAAGTTCAAAGTCCATTGCCAGTGGCAACATTATTCAAAGAAAATAGAAGAAAATTCTATTGCTCCCATCTAGAGGTCACCCCAAACAAGCACTCGAAGCTTCAAAGCGATCCAATCAAAATAATGCACTACAGGGTGTGCCAAAGGGAAATATTGATGCATAGCTGCACTTAGTTCATTGAAGGTCGATGCCAATGACAAATTTTTTTTTAGGGAAATGGAAGAAAATTGAGACCTCCTATTTAGAGGTCACTCCAAACAAGCATACCAGGTTTCAAAGCAATCCGATTATAAATGTGTCCTGTTGGGTGTGCCAAAAGGAAATATTGAGGTCTAACCAAAATAAGTTCAAAGGTTGTGGCCAGCGACATCTTTTGATGGACATGGAAGAAAATCGATAGCTCCCATCTAGATGTCACCCCAAACAAGCATACCTAGTTGCCGGAAGACGAAGATGAACTACATAAAAGTGTCAATGACACTAGCTCAACTTGACAAACTTGAAATTGATAAGTTATAAGTGAAATGGCAAAATTGAAGATCATTGGTTCCAATGTTATTTGGTGAAACTTCAACATTACAGCATTGTGTGTGTACAACGTCAGAGCAATCCATGCATTTTTAAATGTAAACTGTAAGACTGGCTAAAGGAAGAATGTTGATACACAAATGCAGTATGTTCAGAGATTATTGTAAATGGCAACTTTTTTCACAGAAATGAATGCTTATCAATAGCTCTTATCTAAAGTTCTTGCCTAATGGGCACACCCAGTTCAAAAACAATCCTATGATAAATGTGGCCTGCAGGCCATGTCAAAGAATGTTGATGCACAAATGCAATAAATTCAAAGATTGTTGCTAAACGGCAACAGTTTTTGATTGAAATGAAAAGAAAATCAATAGCTCCTATCTTTGTCACCCTGCATAAGCATACAAAGTTTCAAAATAACCTGATAATGAATGTGTCCTCTGAGGCATGCCAAAGGAAGATGTTAATGCACTAATTAGAAGGTCATTGTTTGTGGCAATGTTTTTTTTTTATGGAAATTCATAAATATACCCTGCAGTGAGTGCAAAAGGGATAAGTTGATGCACAAATGCAGTAAGTTCAAAGGTTGGTGATAACGACAATAAGTTTTTATGGAAATGAAAAAAAGCAACAGCTCACATCTAGAGGTCACACGGAACACACATACCAAGTTTCAAGGTGATCCGATCATAAAAGTGCCCTGAAGGCCGTGTTAAAGGGAAATATTGAGGTCTGACTAAACTAAGTTCAAAGGTCAACATTTTTTGACAAAAATGGAAGAAAATCGACAGCTCCCATATAGATGTCACCCCACACAAGCTCACCAAGTTTGCAAGCGATCCAATCATAAATGTGCCCTGCAGGGTGTGTCAAAGGGAAATATTGATGCTTAACTGCACTAAGTTTTTACTAAGTTAATTGAAGGTCATTGCCAGTGGCAACATTTTTTTACGGAAACCGAAGAAAATCGATAGCTCCCATCTAGAGGCCTCCCCAAACAAGCATGCCAGGTTTCAAAGCAATCCGATCATAAGTGTGCGCTGTAGGGTGTACAAAAGGGAAACATTGTGGTCTGACTAGACTAAGTTCTAAGAACGTTGGCCGTGGCAACATTTTTTGACGGAAATGGAAGAAAATCGATAGCTCCCATCTAGTGATCACCGTAAATAAGCATACCAGGTTTCAAAGCAATCAAATTATAAATGTGCCCTGTAGGGTGTACCAAAGGGAAATATTGTGGTCTGACTAAACTAAGTTCTAAGAATGTTGGCTGCGGCAACATTTTTTGACGGAAATTGAAGAAAATCGATAGCTCCCATCTAGAGGTCACCCCAAACAAGCATGCCAGGTTTCAAAGCAATCCGATCATACATGTACTCTGTAGGGTGTGCCAAAGGGAAATATTGAGTCTTCTGACTAAACTAAGTTCTAAGAACGTTGGCCGCGGCAACATTTTTGGACAGAAATTGAAGAAAATCGATAGCTCCCATTTAGAGGTCTCCCCAAACAAGCATACCAGGTTTCAAAGCAATCAAATCATAAATGTGCCCTGTAGGGTGTTCCAAAGGGAAATATTGTGGTTTGACTAAACTAAGTTCTAAGAACGTTGGCCGCGGCAACATTTTTTAACGGAAATTGAAGAAAATCGATAGCTCCCACCTAGGGGTCACCCCAAACAAGCATGCCAGGTTTCAAAGCAATCCGATCATACATGTACTCTGTAGGGTGTGCCAAAGGGAAATATTGAGTCTTCTGACTAAACTAAGTTCTAAGAACGTTGGCCGCGGCAACATTTTTTGACAGAAATTGAAGAAAATCGATAGCTCCCATTTAGAGGTCTCCCCAAACAAGCATACCAGGTTTCAAAGCAATCTGATCATAAATGTGCCCTGTAGGGTGTACCAAAGGGAAATATTGAGGTCTGACTAAACTAAGTTCTATGAACGTTGGCAGTGGCAACATTTTTTGCCGGAAATTGAAGAAAATCGATAGCTCCCATCTAGAGGTCACCCTAAACAAGCATACCAGGTTTCAAAGCAATCAAATCATAAATGTGCCCTGTAGGGTGTTCCAAAGGGAAATATTGTGGTTTGACTAAACTAAGTTCTAAGAACGTTGGCCGCGGCAACATTTTTTAACGGAAATTGAAGAAAATCGATAGCTCCCACCTAGGGGTCACCCCAAACAAGCATACCAAGTTTCAAAGTAATCTGATCATAAATGCGTCCTGTGAGGTGTGCCAAAGGAAATTGTGGACTAACGTACGTCCGTACGCCGACGGACGAGAAGAGATGGCAATAGCTCAGCTTGACTTTGTCAAGTTGAGCTAAAAACTACCTATATATGAGGCCGTTGACAATGTACACAACGTCAAAATGTTAAACTCCCAAGAAATTTAATAAAAAATTTCAATAAAAAAAAGCCAAAAAGCTTAAGGGTTTAACGGAAGGGTTCATGGAAGGATAGGGAAGGAATACTTAAACAGTGGAATAATAATTTTTAAAAATGATGACGTCAGGCATATGTCCCGAAATTGGGAAACAAAAAATAATTTTATAAATATAAAGTTACAGCCCTGAATGTCCAAAACCACTGTTGAACACTTCCTTCATCCAATAACAGCCTTGTATCCACCAATTCTAGCATTGATTTGTGTCTGGCATCCTCAAAAAGGAGATTTCAAAGCACAGATGTCATTTCATTGTTGATGACTTCAGGGCCAAACAAAGAATGATGTTGGCGCCAATTCTGGTCACTTCCTGATGTCTGCCCATGTGTGGAGAGTAAATGTATGGAGGGCCAGATAGGACTTTTAATGTTTGGTTTTGCAAGCAAATTTGGGGGATTGGGGGGTTCAAAATTGTCTGTTTGGCCCTTAATAACTTTGAATTAAGTACCAGCTATTCTCGGCCATTGGTTTACAGTGTAAAAATATTGAAATTTCACCACTACTCATTCAAACTGTTCCAAGCACAAACACTGTCATCGTATTATACACTAAATCGGTATGATTAATACCTCTCTTAAACTCCAAATAAATGGTAGCAAGAAAAATGTGATTTTGGGGGTAAAATGTTTTAAAAATTACCGTTATATATCAATGTCAGTCATGTATAAATAATAAATATAAAATATTAACTGCTGCAATGTCAAATAATCTGGAGATCTGATAAATATTTGCCACACACATTTGAACAGGTGAGGCTGGGGGAGGGGGGGGGAGGGGGGGTTGCAACTACACCTTGACATTTCACAACCTGTGGCACAGTTACAGCTTATCGTCTCTAGCGAGGTCCTTGGTGCAGTTAGAAGGTCAGGACTGAGTGGCACAAACATTCCATCTGGAACTTTCCACCCCACTGACAAGTATCTACTTTTCCGTGACCAAATTTGCACTTAATGGTATGTTTGTAAACTATAATAATACTTCACAGCAGACTGTGCACAGGTAGGTTTTCTGTCTTAACGAAATTTCAAGGCGATGACACTGTATCAACCAGTAGTCTATGTCGACAAGTATATGGAGATTTTCAGATTCTTTCCCTCCGAACACCAACACCATAGCTTCAAAGCCCAAACGTTCAACTTTTCTCAGTGTCAATGACAGATTGAGAAATTACCATGGAGTTACAACGTATTTCTAGTAAAATACCTTTCTGTGGAACGCACACACGCTAAAAGTGATGGTCACATAAAGTTTTGCAAACTCGGTGACTTCAAGATTTGAACAATGTAACATTTCTCTCAAATAATCATACTAAAATGGCAAGTGAAATAAAGAAAAAAAGTTTTTGCTAATCACGACTGACCTTCCACCTGCACCAATAAAGACCTTGCTGAAGATGATAAGATGAAACTACTCCACAGGTTGCGAGACGTCAAGGTGTAGCTGCCAAAAAATAATCACCTGTTCAAATAGTAATTCTTCAACCCTCTGCTAATTTGTCACGGTCCTCTAACGAAGAGGCCTTCAATAATCCAGTTCACAACCGGCTATTCCACCCCCTCTACCACCCCCCCCCCCCCCCCCCCCAATCTCTCAGCATTCAGTCAAAAAATGATTGTATAATTTGACGTATCGGCGCTTTCTCGATCTCCCTAACTATAAAATTGACCCTTTCCCTCATGTCATTCCGCATCCACTTATCCTACAGGTCGTCATCCCAGTTTTCCATCAGTATTCTACAAAGTCTTGTTCTACTAGGCAAATATTTGGGCCATTCTTGTCCCAGGGTCTCTGTTACTCCTAAATTACACATTTGGCACACTCCTCTAATTTCCTGATTCTCCCCCTCAACTCCAGTGCCTTCGATTTCACCTTAAACAAAAAAGACGCCCCATAAGATCCATCTAGGTACTCCTCAAAGGCAGTGGCATCTTTTTTGCATGAACCATCTAAACAGCTCTTGGTCCTAATCCCAGCTTGCCGGTTTCTATTGCAATCATTCAGCACTCTTCCCATGATAAGGCTACTGCCCTACTTGAGGCCACCTTCTAAAAAATCTTCAGTCTCTATGGAGAAAATCTCCTTTAGTTTCCTAGTCTGGCTTATCCATCCGGACTGAATGTTATGGTTCCATTAACGGTTAAACATCGTTTTACACTATCTGCTGTTTGGGAGGGGAGGGAATGGGAGGGGAGGGGTTTCCAGATAATTTAGATGGTATAATTTTTCCATATCTATTCTTATTTAACTGGCATCTACCCAAGTTCCCCTGTGACCGCTTCTAGCACAGCTGCGATGCTTGTTCCGGTTATCCACTGGCCCGCATCACTGTGCAGAATGACCAAGTTCCTCATTTCTATTTGATTTAAAGTGATTGCATCCGTCCCAATTGTTATACTTGGTAACCCAACCCCTTCCCAAATGGTATTTCCAATGAACACCTGCTATTACTTTCAAGTAGTTTTAACTGATTGAATAACCTTTTCCCCTTTGTCTTAAGTTTATTTGTGTGGTTTCTGTATATGCATCCTGCTGTAACACATATATTCACTCCCAAGTATTCATATTATCCCGTTTCCTCCACTGTTATATCCTTGCTTTCCTCTTCGTTAATAGAGAAAGCGTGTGGGAAATGCGAGGAAAATAATAACTGCTGCAATGTCAATGCAGATAATCTAGAAATCTGACTTCTCATAGAGGCAGAACAATTTATCAAATCTCCAGAGTTTCTGCAATGACACTGCATATAACCGTGATTTTTAAAACAGTTTACCGACAAAATCACATTTTTAGTTTTTTGCCTACCATTGATTTGGAGTTTAAGAAAGGTATTAATCATACCGATTTAGGGTATAATATGATGACAGTGTTTGTGCTTGGAACCATTTGAACAAGTAGTGTTTCCCCCGACCCACCCCCCATCCTACAGATGTTGTATACCATATATGGCAGCATTCTGACTTGTAGATTGGACTAAAGAAGAAGATTTTTAAAGATTATCCCCCATATTGAACTAAGTTAAAATTTAGGCTTCCATAGGATGCCCAAATATTAACCAAGGAACTTGATTTGAACAATCTTGAATGTGACCCTCAAAACAACGATGTACACCAAACTTTAAAAGATTCTGACTGGTGGTTCTGAAGAAGAAGATTTTTAAAGATTATTTCCCATATTGCACTAAGTTAAAATTTTGGCTCCTGTATTGAGCCCAAATATGAACCAAGGGGCTACATTTTAACGTGTATTTGACCCCCTATGGATATTGTATACCAAATATCAAAGGATTCTGATTAGAGGTTCTGGAGATTATAGTTTTTTTAATTTTTGCAAATATGCATCCTCAGCATTTTTTCATTGTCCTCCCATTCACTTCTACTGGTCCTGAGGATTCTTCATACTGAATAACAGTTATCTGTTCCGTGTGGTTTGGGAAATATGGGCGTTTTGCAATTATTCCTTATTTTAGCTCCTGGGGATCTCCAAGTGGACACAGACTTTGTTTCCATGAGTCAAGTACTTATGACTCAATAATACCACATACCAAATTTGGTTCAAATCGGACCATCAGAAAACTGAAATTTTGGGTGGGGCCAAAAATTAAAATTTTATAGTAAATTTCCTTTCTTATTATACCTACCGTAATTGTTTACAACAAGCTTGCACTACAGTGGAAGTGACTTGGAAAAATACTCTCTACTTTCTAAAGTGATTTGGGAAAGAAAAGTGGTGCAAAAGCACCAAGAAAAAATAAGCTAAAACTGGGTCGAGTGCAACCGGCGCACATCCAGTAGGGGACACTAATCCACAGCTTCCGGAACCAGTGCGAAGACGTATAACCAACATGTCATTCTACCGAATCTGCCAACATTGGAGTTATGTGATTAGCGAGGAGGAAGGATTCTTACCCAAAAAAGAAGAGGGGAGGGCCTCCCCATAAACAATTGCAGTAGGTATAATAAGAAAGGAAATTTACTATAAAATTTAAATTTCTTATCAACCTACCTTACAATTGTTTACTAAGGCTGAACAGACAATAGGAAGAAAGCACATAACCAACCCCACATAACCAAACTGCTCTGGAACAATGGACAGAAGAAGAGTTCCCAAGGCCAATAAAACCATAGCATTACAACCATTGGTAAATGACAATGGTAGATGAGGCGTATGGCCCTGTGTGACACACAGGCAGAAAGGACAGTACCAAGAACAGGGCTGGAGCTGACCTAGCAAGAACCCTAATGGCTAGGGTTGATGACAGTCTGAGCAGAAGAGAGGGCCTAAAGAAAAAAAGGTCTTCAGACTGCTCCTTTAACTGGTACACTGCGGGAAGCCACGATCGTGGCTCTCCTGTAAACTGCGGGAAGCCACGATCGTGGCTTTGGGCATTGTCAGTATTTCAAAGTCGGAACATGGGTGAAAGAATTTATTTTCTTAATAAACACAGCATTGGGCATTGAGAATGTAATCTATATATAAACTATGAACCGGTTTGATGCAGTTTTTTGATTGATGGAGGCTAATTTGAATCACTTATTTCGACTTTGGTTGACAACTTGCGAAACTGAATTCCAGAAAAGGGGAAATCCCCTGGTTTCGATTCATCCGCATGTGTTGACAAAAATTCAAGGGCATTTTTAGCGTGTGTCGAATGCAATAAAAAAATGTTGGCTTACTTCAGAAATAACCTCATTGCAGCCGTGATATATAATAGTCCCTGTCACTTGAAAAAGTGTCTTCCAAAAATGTTTTTTATTCGAAATTTCAACGGAAATAGACGTTTGTTTTTTCAACACCACGTGATTCACTTTCGAGTCGTTTCTAAATTTAGTCACAAACAATTGAAAATTCAATATGTTTTGTTTGTCAAAAATGATTTAAACAATAATAATCTTGAATCATATCTATTTCTAAATAAAATAAAATGTATCCATAGAAAAAAGATATGTTTTTCTTCATTTATTTAATCACTGCCGGAGAATGACGAATGCGGAATTCCTGTGTGGATTTCCAGGTTAATTTATGCAGAAAGGAAGTTGGTTTGTTGAAAACAGGTCAGAGTTGGTAGCGGTGTGGGATATTATTTCATCGCTTGTTTTTTCACTTTTCTTGCGATGACATTCAACAACGTGACCGGTACAACGTTTTGGGATTAGGTATAAATACAGTACTTTATTTTCCAGGTGGAAAATTTCTTATTTTGAACGTAAATAAATCTTTCTTTTCCCCAAGGCAGCATGGTCGAGTTGACTGCGGTACGGCATGGCCCAGAATTATTTATAAATGTCAGTACCCACACATGTATTATTGTTGTTGCGATTTATAATTATAATAAAAACAACTAAACAACCATTTTATTAGGTGGGTACTGCAGGTATGTATACTGTTGTGAGATTCCGGGTGTTTTATCTTATTAAATATTTCTAAAAATACGATTCCACAATGTGAACGCGCATGAACTTTCTGACCTTTGCACTCACCTGTCAAAATGGCAAATGTAAACATGGTTGAAAATTTTGATTCAGACGATTCAATTTTCTGTTCGGATGATGAATGTGACGAAATATTTGATGGCTTTTTCACTCAGTCACACACAGCAGATAAATATTCATCTGACAGTGATGATGAATATTTGTTCACCAGTGATGAAACAAACTTTGTGAATGATAATTGGAAGAAGGTGCAAAGCCTGGCAGACGACACCAGTGACACTCCGTTTTCCTTTCTTCCAACTACAGTTGGAAGCAAAAATATTCCTACAAACTGTGCTAATCCAGTTGATTTCATCCTATTACTTTTTGGTATAAACTTTATTAATGACATTGTCCGAGCTACAAATAACTACGGGATGCCAAAAGTTCTGAAAAGTCAACGGGCAAGCCCTACTCTCGATTTCACAAGTGGTATCACACAACGATTGAGGAGATGAATGCTTTTTTTGGTGTGATTCTGAATATGGGGCTAATCCACAAATCTTGTATTAACGAATATTGGAATACAGACAAGACTCAGGCTACCCCCTATTTTGCAACTGTATTTTCCAGGGATCGATTTCTCATGTTACTTTCAATGTTTCATGTACCTGAGGTTAACCTTGATTTGCCAGGGCGTATGCATAAGGTTATTGGCTTCATACATCACTTCAATGACCAGTTTCAGAAATATTATTGTCCAAATCAGCAGCTAGCGATTGACGAATCTCTGATTGGCTTTCAAGGACGAGCCCCAAGTATCCAGTATATGCCTAATAAACATCACCATCGTTTCGGCATCAAACTTTGGAATATGTGCGAAAGTATAACAGGATACACTCTTTCATCCCAACCATTTCCTGGCAAATCAGTCGATGACGATTCGGACTCTCGTGGAATGACGTTTAATGTTTGCACGAAACTGATAAACCCTTACCTTCGGAAGGGGTACCATTTATTTGTGGACAATTTTTTCACAAGTATTCCTCTTGCTGAATACCTTTACAGAGCAAAGACTTACTTGACTGGTACCGTTAGAAAAAGTAGAAAAGGTATCCCTGATTTAATAAAGGTTCGACAGCAAAAGGGTAATGTAACAGCGGCTCGTAAAGGACCCATACTGCTTGCTAATTATGAAGACCGAAAGGCCGTGTTCATACTATCAACAAAGGAAACAGTTTGTCCAGTCGAGTTCATCTCAAATAGGGGTCGAAAGCATAAAGACGTACCACAAGTTATTGTTGAATACAATAAATATATGGGTGGTGTAGATCTCGCTGATATGCGGACATATATGTTCCTTGATGAACGTCGCACATTGAAATGGACCAAGAAAGTTTTTTTTTTCATGTTTGGACGCCTTGCACTCAATGCATACATTTTATACAAGCATGCAGCACAAACCTCTAATGCTTATACAATATACCAAGCCATTTGTAACACACCTGGTGCTAGGGGAGCCGTCAGAATTCTTGACCGCAGACAGTTTGTTGTGCAGTGTGTCAAGGGACTTGTGGGGACATTCCGAGTTGAGAGAAGGGCACCAGGGCGAAAGATATCGGTTTTAGAAGACAGACTGACCAACACTAAGGACCATTTGAGGGCAGAGAAATTACCAATTGGTAAAAGGCGTAACTGTGCTTTATGCAGTAACACGAAGGGTGGGAAAAGGGTTCGAACATCCTTTGAATGCAAATCATGTGATGTAGGGTTGTGTCCAGGAGAATGCTGGGAGGCCTACCATACAAAGAAAGTTATATAATAATGTTGTCAAACTTCTTCCGTTCATTCGTTGCTTGCATTTTACTAGTTCATGTTACATGGTTTAAATTAATTGCCATTCAAACTTCGTTGCTGTTATGAAAGACTACATTTTGTTTTCCTTGAAGTATTGTGGGTGCCTGGATATTTGAAAGAAATAGTACATTTGTAAATGTAAGTAAAAGTGTAGTGGTGAGTTGTAATTTTACCTGTGCACTCCAGCACTCAAAATTCACCCTGGCAATCGGCAATGCTGCAGTAAAAGCTGTGGCATTCTGCCACGACTTTCACTATGGCATTGTCGATTGCCATGGTGAATTTCCAGAGCTTTTACCCATTACATGTTCTACCTGTAATATACCTGTCTTTGACAAGTAATCATGTTAGGTTAGTTCGGGAGTGTTGCGTGTATATTACACTCATGTATAGGTAATATGATATGTGTTGGTGCAATTCATTGTGGATACTTGAAACATAATTTTTTTTTTCATCTAACTTTTCTAGTTTTTGATTCGTTAGCTATATTTTTACCTGTATCAGTCGGATGTAATACACCTAACAGTCAGTGGGGCATACCTCATAACCTCTAATGTGGAGGAATATTCTGGGTTGTATTATTGCTGGAAATTAACGTCAACTGTCCAAATTTGAACAAAATGGTTAAACATTTACCTTTTTACCTGTTGTTTTTTACCTATGTAACATGTAAAAAAAATGGATCCAAAGATGGAAAACAATACTGGGATCATGCAGAAAATATACTTACTTTTACAAAAATGTATAGTTGTTGATGGGGTGTAGAAAAAGAAATAACAAAAAATGCAGTAAATATACGTGTAGTGTATTTTATTCAAAACATTTCTGAAAAATACTGTTTCAGTAGCACACCTGTACCATTATATAAAATATAAGTTGGTTCATTCACACATTTTACCTGCAATTTACCTGTCATGTGACATGTAATCATGCTAGTGTTATTCTACATGTATATAGATGGTGTAAGGATGGTTCCTTGGGGTACTCACAAAAATATTTTTTGTAAATTTCATTTTTTTTAATTTTTTCAATTTTTACCTGTTGGTTAATTACCTGGAACACCTGTAACACACCTGTAACATGACCAACTTCAAACAAAAAAATATGGCTTGTCTGTGGTCTGTGGTAATGAGATTTCAACTTTTTGTATTGGACATGTATCCTGGTTGGACTTTTCCAAAATGGCTACAGTAATTGGCATTTTTGTTTAATTTACCTGTTTTCTCGTTAAGTACAGGTAATACCTGTTGTGACTAACTTTTGGAACAATGTACAGCATATATTGTTGTTAGCTGTCATTGTACTATCTGTTCATGGATATTTCTTGGAAGAGGCCTGTAAAAAATTACAAAACCAATTTTCTTTAAAAAAATAACTTTATTAGGGTTCTTACCTGTTTGCTCGTTAATGGTAATTTACCTGTTATACACCTATTATGCACCACAGTCAACCAATAGGGTTACCTTTCAGGAAAGGGTATGTTTTGGAGGTGGAAAGAAAACAACTAAGTCACAAACCTTCTTTTTCACTTATTTTTTTAATTTTTGCCCTATTTTTTTGCTAGTTAGTTACCTTTTTACCTGTATCACCTGTAAAAAACTGAACCAAAGTTTGAAAAAATATTGGGATCAGGTAGAAAATATACCCACCTTCAAAAAAATGTATAGTTGTTGATAGGTTATTTGAAAAGAAATAAGAAAAACCACAAAGCATAAATAGTGTATTTTATTCAAAACATTTCTGAAAAAAATACTAATGTTTCAACAGCACAGTGAAAGAATTATAGCAGCGAACCAGTTAACTGACGCTGATAGGTGGAGAAAGTAGAAGCATTTCTCCAGTAGGCTGCCTGCATAACATCCGATAACTGACAGAGTTAGCATAAGCCCAGGAGGTTGACAATGCACACACCTCACGAGCAGAAAATTGATTGGTAATACAATCATCAGTCGCTAGACGAGCGAATGACGTGTGAATAGCAAGACAAATCCATCTGGAAATGGATTGAGGAGAGATATTCTGTCGACCAGGGATAAGAGACCAAAATATATCTTTTTCTGCCTTTCCAAATGAACTGCGTCCAGTTGAGGTAAATGCGAATTGCACGAATCTGACAAAGCAAAGGGCGATTACCCTCAGCAGAAGGAAGAGCCCTAATACAGATTGGAGGTGCATTTGATTCTTGGCCAGAAAGGAGCAATCAGTGGTAAAGTAACACTGTTGGCGGAGGTTCCAAAAAGGCCGGATCAACAGTGCGGGCTTGAAGCTCACTAACTCTTCTGGCTGAGGCAAAAGCCATCAGCAAAGCTGTCTGTAAGTGAGAAAACGCATATCCACCTGGGATAAAGATTCGAAAAGGAGGGGGATCGATCCACTGCCAGAAACTCTGAGCTGTCGCGGACGTGGACTGGGTCAGAGTCAGGGCAAAAGCAGAGTGAATCACAGCCCTCACCTGGGGAATCGCGTCCATATTCAGCTGAGTACGGAAGTCCATCCCCAGATGGAACAAAACAACTGGGAAGGGACCAGGTCTGACTTCTCCTCGTTGACTCTGAACCCTAGCAACGTGAGCAGGCTGAAGTGTGTCGACATCTGACTCCAGAATAGCAGCATTGGAGTGCCTGTGGTGGATATGGTCCCGATACGCCTAAGTAGTCACCCTGGTCTGAGTGCAATGGAACGCTATCACATGCGACATTAGTTGAATGAAGGCCCAAGAAGCCAGGTTGAGGCCGAAAGGCATGGCCTTGAACTGGTAAATTTGCCCCAAAAAAGCGAACCTGAGAAACTTTCGCGATGTCAGATGAATTGGAACGTGAAAGTAAGCATCCCACAGGTCGATGCTGGAAGCGAAATCTCCCTGGTGAAAGGAGCGGCAAACCGACCTGAAAGTCCCCACGCTGAACTTGGGAGCAATGATAGACTGGGTCAGGATATTCAGATCGATAACCGGTCGGAGTCGACCGTCGTTCGGAACCAAGAACAGACGGGAATAAAATCCTAATGAATGAATGTTTTTGAAGACCTCGATTTGACAGGAGATTGTCTATCTCCGTGATCAAAAGTTCCCGATGTGAAATGTCTAAAGGAACTTGGGTCAGAAGAGGCACACTCGACAGAATGGGGTGCCTCCGAAAGGATATGCGCAGGCTGGTCCGAACATCTAACACCCAAGGATCAGATGTGATCGTTGCCCAACGGTCTGCAAACTTGGATATCCCTTCTCCAACCTGGGACGAATCAAGGTGAGGACCTTCATTTCAAGCCCAGGTAAGGCACATGAGAGGAAAAACCACCTCCTCTACCAGATGAAGGATCCTGAGACCTCCCTCTGCACTGCCGACACTTACCCTTATCATATGAGTAAAACGAAGAAGCGGAAGCAGGAGGATCAACCCTTGGCTTCACAGAGGAAGCAGAAGGGCGCTTGTTAGGCTTGGAATGGCCCGGCCTCCAACAGAAGGTGGATCAAGCTGGCGAAGCAGCAGCTGAGCTTTGGAATGACGCAGGACGATATTTCGGACCGTCGCCACGGAATCCGGAAATAGTCGTGGACCCACCAAAGAAGCGGATTGTAGAACAGCGTCCTGCCCTTCAGGAACTAATTCCAAATTAGCCATGTGAGTAAGATGCATGAGCGTCTTAGAGATCACATGCAAAGGAGCCTGTATGTTGTCAAACTTATCTGGAGGCAGATAAGCAGTCGAGAGAGAAAGCATGCCTAGCATCTCTCTAGATAAGCCCAAAATGGACTCCAAAGTCGCCATAGGAATAACAGCCGACTTGGGCTTGGAGTCATGATCCAAGATCGTCTTGCAGACCGATGGTTTGGCAGAATCATACGAACGATAATGCACGGGGGCAAAAAAGGTATCAGCCTAGTGAAGTACGAAGTCTTCATAGCCTTGAAACTCAGCTTTGAGTCCAATGCTGCAAAAGTTTCAACCACTGGTATGGTCGAAGGTGCCCAGAAGCAGGTTGCTTCACAGGCTGTAGGCATGCAACCTATGATTGGGCCTGGCTGAAACCTCCAGCTGGTCTGACGGTTTGAAGGAACTCAAACACAAAGTCAAGAGCCGCCCCAAGTCAGAAGATTGATAGCCCTCAACATCAGGTGTGCCTGAATCGGAAGACACATAGCCTGTCGGGCATACCAGCCGATGCCTCTCATGGTGTAGGAACACCAGGGAGATCAGAAAGCAGCAGCCTGCTTCCAATCTCGGGAAGTGGTGCCTGGAAGCCACTAAAAGCCTCACTGGAGACAACAGGAAGGCTCTTGTAAAGAACCTGGGTGAGCAAAGAGAGGGCCTCCCTAAGCTCACAACCCATATCTGCAGGTTTGACGTGGGAACGGCCCAGCAAAGTGGCTTTGCATCTGACCCTCTAAACCAGCGAAGGGTCTCAATCCTCTCAAACACCCGACGCGAGGCGACAGCCAAAACATCTGAATACAGATGCTTATAGGGGTATGAAATACCCCGAGGATCTGAAGTGTGGGAACTCAGGAGAGTCGCTGCGGACCTCTGAGGAACAGTACGTCCAGGCTGCACAAAAATGTGCTGGTCCCGCAAAACTGGCCAAGGAAGTGCATGGACAGAAGTGCAACAGATTCCACGGTGACCCCACCATGAACATCTGAATCCAAATCCAAACCTGCTGGGCTCAACGGCTGAGAGACCACAGCAGAGGGATCGGCCGGCAACCACTTCTGACTTCGCCAAGTTGAAGCTAGGTAAGGTTGAGGACGATATCTCACATCCAAAGAAGCAGAAATCCCTGCAGACCCCTGCAGGGATAAGCCAAGTCCAGCTGAAATGGAGACCTATCAAGTTACCATGAAATCCCTTAAATGAAAGTGTCAATGACACTGTAGCTCAACTTGTCAAGACATGAACATGTATAGTATGTGACACAGCAATGACAAACTTCTAGGTAATGATCTGATAACAAAGGTACATATAAAGTATTGTAATGGTCTGTGCATAAATACTGGCCGTAGCCTGTAACAAATTTATAGGTAAAGTATTGTAAAGGTGGGTGACAGTCAGATGCTAAACTAGAAAAGAAATCTTTGAGTCCCAGAGTGGGTCTGACTGAACCCCAAAATATTTGTTCTCATAGCACAGTGATAACAAAGGCACCCCAAAACACACTCATTCCTGTTCCAAGGTGAAAACAAAGGTACCCAAGAAGTTTCGTGAAGATCAGTTTATAAATACGAGCTGTATAGAAGTTGTGACAAAAAACTGATTGGACCTAATTTCGGTACAAAAGGGCCACTGGCAGCCATCTTGAATTTTGGACCGCACTCAGAAATACTCGTTCTCGTCCCAAGGTGATAACAAAGGTACCCAAGACGTTTTGTGAAGATCGGTTCATAAATACAGCCTCTAGCCTGATTGACATGTGCACTTACAGTGTATAAGTAGCACTAAATAAATCAAAATTCATCTAATTTGCATAATTTCTGCACGAGAAAAAAACCTGTACTATATGTGATGTATTCCATGTTACTAAACATTCATTCAAAAATTTATTCAAATCAGAACTTTCATACAGAAGTTCTGTACAAAAGACAGATTGCACTAATTTTGGTACAAAATTGCTGCTGGTGGCCATCTTGAATTTCGGACCACACCCAAAAACACTCATTCTCATCCCAAACAACAAAGGTACCCAAGAACAAAGGTACCCAAGAAAGATACCCAAGAAGTTTCATAAAGATCGGTTCATAAATACGGCCTCTAGCCTGTGCTGTATAGAAGTTGTGTACAAAAAACTGATTAGACCTAATTTCGGAACAAAATGGCAACTGACAGCCATCTTGAATTTTGGACCCCACTCAGAAATACTCATTCTCATCTTAAGGTGATAACAGAGGTACCCAAGAAGTTTCGTGAAGATCGGTTGATAAATACAGCCTCTAGCCCGAGCCGTATTGACATGTGTACTTAATGTGTAGCACTGAAAAAATCAAAGTAAATCTAATTTGCATAATTTCTGCACAAGAAAAAAACCTGTATTACATGTGATGTATCCCATGGTACTAAACATTCATACAAAAAATTATTCAAATCAGAGTTTTCATGTGGAAGTTCTGCGCAAAAATCTGATTGCCCCCTAATTTTGAACAAAATGGCTGCCAGCGGCCATCTTGAATTTTGGACTGGACCCCAAAACACTCGTTCTTGTCCCACGGTGATAACAAAGGTACCCAAGAAGTTTTGTAAAGATCGGTTCATAAATGCGGCCTCTAGCCCAAGCCGTATTGGCATTTGCAATGACAGTGCTGAAAGTAACACAAAATAAATAAAAGTTAGTCTAATTTGCATAATTTAAGCACGAGAAAAAAACCCGTCTGATATGTGATGTATCTCATGGTACTAAACATTCATACAAAAAATTAATCAAATCAGAGCTTTCATATGGAAGTTCTGTACAAAAAACAGATTTCTGCATAGTCGGTACAAAATGGTGGCTGGCAGCCATCTTGAATTTCAGATCGCCATCCAAAAACACTCGTTCTCGTCCCACAGTCATAACAAAGGTACCCAAGAAGTTTCGTAAAGATCGGTTCTTAAATACGGCCTCTAGCCCGAGCCGTATCCAATTGTTGATGTACGGACAGACAGACAGACGGATGACGGGCCTTGACAAAAGCTCAAATTTGGCTTCGCCAAAGTTGAGCTAAAAATACTACCTGCAGACTGTGCTAAAGATTTTCAGGTTTTGGGCTCAGGCAGCCATCATGGTTGACTGATCACGACCAAAAGGGGATATTCTCATCTACACATGACCTCAAACCCACATATGAAATTTCGTGACGATCGGACAAGAACTACGGGGTGTAGTCTATGCTAAAGGAAAATGTGAACAGACTCATAGACTAACATACTTCCGCACGTGTGATGTCAATAGCTTATCTTGAATCAAGTTAAGCTAAAATGAAAGTGTCAATGACACTGTAGCTTAACTTGTCTGTGTGTTGTGTTTGATGAAAAGGATAATGTTCAATGTTTATGAAAGGATTATGAAATAAGACAAGAATTGTGATAATTGGGACTATGTTAATTTCTGTTCCCTGTATGCTATGTTTTTAATAAAAATAATATGAGGTGTACACTGTACTAAAGAGCTTAGGGGTGGTTAATATGACCTCAAAGTTAATGTATGTGGCCCTCACAGTTAACGCATATCAATGAAAGTTACCAAGTTACGGTGAAATTATTCCAAAATGAGTCATCCTATCAAGTTACATTGAAATCCCAACATAAATATGACCTGTAGACTGTGGTAAAGGTTTTCGGTCTTCAGGCCTGTGTAGCCATGACGGTAGATCGATTGCAACTAAAAGGGGATGTCCTCATCTCGACATTATACTCAATCACATTCTAAGTTACAATGAAATCCCTTCACAAATACAACCTGTAGTCTGTACTGAAGTTTTCGGGTTTTGGGCTCGTGAAGTTGAATGATCGTGACAAAAAGGGGGCATTGTCATCTGGGCATAATCTGGAGTGATCCTACGAAGTTACAATGAAATCCCTTCATATATATGACCTGTAGACTGTACTCAAGGTTTTCGGGGTTCGGTCCCCTGAAGCCATAACAGTTGACCAAACACGACCAAAAGGGGATGTCATCATCTAGGCATTATATGGAGTCAACCTAACAAGTTACAATGAAATCCTTCCATAAATACAACCTATACACTATGCTAAAGGTTTTGGGGTTTTGGGTTCGGGCAGCCATCAAGGCTGAATGATCGTGACCAAAAGGGGACATTCTCATCTAGACATTATTTGGAGTCATCCTACCAAGTTACAATGAAATCCCTTCATAAATATGACCTCTAGACCATGCTAAAGGTTTTCGGGCTTCGGGACCCTGTAGCCGCCACAGTTGCCCAATTGAGTCCAAATGGAGACACTTTCATCTAGAGATTATATGAAGTCAACCTACCAAGTTACAATGAAATCCCTTCATAGATATGACCTGTAGACTGTGCTATAGGTTTTTGGGCTTTGGGCTCAGGCAGCCATCATCGTTGAATGAGCACAACCAAAAGGAGACATTCTTATCTGAGCATCATCTGGAGTGATCCTACGAAGTTACAATGAAATCCCTTCATAAATATGACCTGTAGACTGCACCCAAGGTTTTCGGGTTTCGTGCTCCTATAGCGGTCACAGTTGACTAATCATGACCAAAAGGGGACGTCATCATCTAGGCATTATATGGAGTCATCCTAACAAGTTACAATGAAATCCTTCCATAAATACTACTTATAGACTATGCTAAAGGTTTTTGGGCTCAGGCAGCTATCAAGGCTGAATGATCGCGACCAAAAGGGGACGTGCTCATCTAGACATTATTTGGAGTCATCCTACCACGTTACAATGAAATCCCTTCATAAATATGACCTATAAACTGTGCTAAAGGTTTTCGGTCTTCGGGCCCCTGTAGCCGTCACAGTTGCCCAATTGATTCCAAAAGGGACTGTTCTCATCTAGACATTATATGAAGTCAACCTACCAAGTTACAATGAAATCCCTTCATATTATATTTATTTATTTATTGTTGTTTAAGGTCACATATTTATGCACAATGGCTAATCATGACCGTGACAGTTTTACGGGTGGAGGAAGCCGGAGTACCCGGAGAGAACCACCGAGCAACTATGAGCAGCTGCCAGCTCCCCAACATCGTAACTCCACACTGCAGCGCAGGCAGGGTTAGATTGGTTGAAGACATGCGTATCATTGACGTGCAGTACGCCTTAGTACACAGCATCATCGTGCCCCCACATGGGCAATGGGGGTGAAGTGTCTCGCCCAAATCCCTTCATAAATATGACCTGTAGACTGTGCTAAAGTTTTTCGGGCTTCAAGCTTGGGCAGCCATCATGGTTGAATGATCGCAACCAAAAGGGGACATTCCCATCTGGGCACCATCTGGAGTGATCCTGTGAAGTTACAATGAAATCCCTTCATAAATATGACCTGTAGACTGTGCTCAAGGTTTTCGAGCTTCGGGCACCTGTAGCTGTCACAGCTGACCAATCACAACCAAAAGGGGATGTCGTCATCTTGGCAATATATGGAGTCAACCTAACAAGTTACAATGAAATCCTTCCATAAATATGACCTATAGACTATGCTAAAGGTTTTTGGGCTCGGGCAGTCATCAAGGCTGAATGATCGCGCTCAAAAGGGGACATTCTCATCTAGACATTATTTGGAGTCATCCTACCAAGTTACAATGAAATCCCTTCATAAATATGACCTGTAGACTGTGCAAAAGGTTTTCGGGCTTCAGGCCCCTGTAGCCGTCACAGTTGCTCAATCACATCCAAAAGGGTACATTCTCATCTTGACATTATATGAAGTCAACCTACCAAGTTACAATGAAATCCCTCCATAAATATGACCTGTAGACTGTGCTAAAGGTTTTCGGGTTTTGGGCTTGAACAGCCATCAAGGTTGACAGATCATGACCAAAAGGGGACGTTCCCATCTAGACATTATACAGAGGCATCCTACCAAGTTACAATGAAATCCCTTCATAAATACGACCTGTAGACTGTGCTAATGGTTTTCAGGTTTTGGGCTTGGGCAGCCATACCGGTTGACCGATCATGACCAAAACGGGACACTCTCATCTAGACATGACCCACAACGTGCATATGAAATTTCATGATGATCAGACAAGAACTATGGGGTGTAGCCTGAGCTAAAGGAAAATGTGAACAGACTAAAAGACTTCTGCACGTGTGATGGCAATAGCTTATCTTGACTTTGTCAAGTTAAGCTAAAAACTTGGAGGATTTTTCCCCACCCCATCCTTATGGAGCTGGGCAAGCTGATTTGAAAAAAATCAAAATGCAATGTCAGAACAAAAAAGCAACCCAAATTTAACTAAAATTAGTTGAGCAGTTTAGGAGGGGCAGGTGCAAACATCATGTTCACGTGCAACAGACGGAGAGTGATCACTATAGCTTATCCTGACTTTCAGTCAGCTGAGCTAAAAGTCCCAGGGTTCTAATTTAAATGTGCTATGAACAAAAGAGGATCAAACTTGGCTCTTGTTTATGAAAAGTCACAAACATAGAGATTGAGGCTTGTCAAACTTATTTTATGGAACTGATCAAATAAATATATAATTATTTAAATATATTTAGAATCAGATTAATTTTGTACATTTAACAAGAGACTGGTTGTCTGAGGGAAGAAAGGAACCTTTTAAAACCAACAAGGTGCAACGCCACCAGTATCTTTGCCAAGAAATGGTTACTAACCAGAAAACATAATGAAAGTGTCAATGACACTGTAGCTCAACTTGTCAAGACAAAGACATGCACATGTATAGTATGTGACACAGCAATGACAAACATCTAGGTAATGACCTGATAACAAAGGTACATATAAAGTATTGTAATGGTCTGTACATAAATACTGACCGTTGCCTGTAACAAATGTATAGGTAAAGTATTGTAAAGGTGGGTGACAGTCAGATGCTAAACTAGAAAAGAAATCTTTGAGTCCCAGAGTGGGTCTGACTGAACCCCAAAATATTTGTTCTCATAGCACAGTGATAACAAAGGCACCCCAAAACACACTCGTTCCTGTCCCAAGGTGAAAACAAAGGTACCCAAGAAGTTTTGTGAAGATCAATTCATAAATACGTGCTGTATAGAACTTGTGACAAAAAACTGACTGGACCTAATTTTGGTACAAAATGGCCACTGGCAGCCATCTTGAATTTTGGACCGTACCCAGAAACACTCATTCTCGTCCCAAGGTGATAACAAAGGTACCCAAGAAGTTTTGTGAAGATCGGTTCATAAATACAGCCTCTACCCTGAGCCGTATTGACATGTGTGCTCACATTGTGCAAGTAGCACTGAATAAGTCAAAGTTCATCTAATTTGCATAATTTCTGCACGAAAAAAAACCCCTTAGAATATGTGATGTATTCCATGTTACTAAACATTCATACAAAAATTTATTCAAATCAGAACTTTCATACAGAAGTTCTGTACAAAAGACTGATTGCACTAATTTTGGTACAAAATGGCTGCTGGTGGCCATCTTGAATTTCGGACCACACCCAAAAACACTTGCTCTCATCCCACGGTGATAACAAAGGTACCCAACAAGGTTCGTAAAGATTGGTTCATAAATATGGCCTCTGGTCTGAGCTGTATAGAAGTTGTGTTCAAAAAACTGATTAGACCTAATTTCGGTACAAAATGGCCACTGGCAGCCATCTTGAATTTTAGACCGCACACAGAAACACTCGTTCTCGTCCCAAGGTGATAACAAAGGTACCCAAGACATTTCATGAAGATCAGTTCATAAATACTGACTCAAGTCTGAGCCGTATTGACATGTGTACTTAATGTGTGTAAGTCGCACTGAAATATCAAAGTTCATCTAATTTGCATAATTTCTGCACGAGAAAAAAACCCGTATTATATGTGATGTATCCCATGGTACTAAACATTCACACAAAAAATTATTCAAATCTGGGCTTTCATATGGAAGTTCTGTGCAAAAATCTGACTGCACCTAATTTTGTCCAAAATGGCTGCCATCGGCCATCTTGAATTTCGGACCGGACCCAAAAACACTCGTTCTCGTCCCACGGTGATACCAAAGGTACCCAAGAAGTTTCGTAAAGATCGGTTCATAAATACGGCCTCTAGCCCGAGCCGTATTGGCATTTGCACTTACAGTGCTGAAATTAACACCAAAAAACATCAAAATTAGTCTAATTTGCACAATTTACGCACGAGAAAAAAACCCGTATTATATGTGATGTACCCCATGGTACTAAACATTCATACAAAAAATTATTCAAATCAGAGCTTTCATATGGAAGTTCTGTACAAAAAACAGATTTCTGCATCATCATTCTGGCAGCCATCTTGAATTTCGGACCGCACCCAAAAACACTCGTTCTCGTCCAATGGTCATAACAAAGGTACCCAAGAAGTTTCGTAAAGATCGGTTCATAAATACGACCTCTAGCCCGAGCCATAGCCAATTGTTGACGTACGGACAGACGGGCGGATGGACAGACAGACAGACAGACGGACGGACGGACGACGGGCCATGACAATAGCTCAAATTTGACTTCGTCAAAGTTGAGCTAAAAATTGAAATTTTCTTTGTTGAAAAAGGCCCATAAGTCTAGAAAAAATGATTGGACAAAATCTGTTACCTATGCACATCATTTCCCCCATGGTGGTCAATCAGCATACCAATGATCATTTAAATCCAACATCCACTGACTGAGATATGAAGGTCCAAAGTTGTTGCGGATAAGCCATTTCTATATCCCTCATCAACTTCATTTTGGCGGGGGATGAGGGATGTTACATCCTGTATGCACAGAATTATCTGATTATCTCACAGTGAATATCATACAAACTGGATCTATTGTAACTTACTGTTGTAGTGCCTGCCAGTATTTTCAAACCATCAGATGAAAAGTCAACTGCTGAAACTGGCCCTTCATGCTCTGTAATGAAAAAATGATACTATGAATCAACAGCTTCTGATTTTGAAATAAAGCTGAATCTTGTTAAATCCAAGTTTGCGATTCAGGTGTACTTCCAAGTTATCCACATTTGGCAATTTTGGGGTGATTAGGTGATTTTGACCAGCAAAGGGAATTATGTACAGCATTTCCACGTAATACACAATATTTATTTACTATCTTACTGCATTTTTTGTGAACGAACAATGTAACAGATGAGTCCTGTCTGTTGTATTTTTTTTATAATATAAATTACAAATTCACCCACAGTTTGTTTATCTTGTTTATGTCAACTGATAAAAAATACAGACAGACAAGAAATGCTACCAACAAGGCTCCTGAATCATTCACATGACAAAGTTATTTGAAGGATTTAATTGGCTAGTTAACATTGCAGTAGAAGGAAGTCAAGTAATTATTTATAACTTTGTTGTCCATGTCAGATGAGTTTTTGTAGTATTGAGATGCTACCACAGAAGTAATGCTCAGATTTTTAGCTATGCCAAACTAAGGAGTTTAAATATCAACATAGGTACGTAACTTGAACAAGATTGAACCTGATCCCTCCCCTCCACCACCAGGGTGCCATATACCAAATATCAATAAATAGACTCTGAATGATGGATCTGAAGAAGGAGATTTTTGAAAATTATTTGTCATATTTGAGCCCAAATATGGATCCAGGGACTTGATTTGAACAAACTTGAATCTTAGACCGGTTCGGTTTTGGTATACCAAATAGCAAAACATTCTGAATATGGTTCTTGAGAAGAGTTTAAAGAATATTATGCATTTGCACCAAATTAAAACTTGGGCTCCTTATATTAAACCCAGAGACTTTATTTGAACAAACTTACAATTGCTCCTCCTAAGCATGTTGTAACCAAATATCAAAAGATTCTAAATGATGGTTCTGGAGAAGACTTTTAGAGAGAAAAATATTCCAATATAGTACCAAATTAAAATTTTGACTCCCAGAGTGAATGCAAATATCAACCCATGGACTTGATATGAACAAACCTGGAACTAACATCTGTAAGGATGCTGTCTACCAAATATCAAAAGATTCTGATTGATGGATCTGAAGATTTTTAACCCTCTGCACTCTGATGTCAAAGTACTAAAATTTCATGCCACAAATTTTTCCCATAATGCAACTAGGAATCCAACCAATTCAATCTTGTTTGACAGAGCTCATTGAGCTACGTCAAACAAGATTGAATTGGTTAAATTCCCAGTTGCATTATGCAGGTTTTTTTTTGACCGATGAGAGGGGCCGAATATCGGCCCCATTCCCAATCGAAAATAGTCACTTTTTTTCCCAATTTGCTCCCAAAAATTCCCAATTCACGGCAGTTGAGAATTCATTTCTGTGTGACCAGTCGATTATTTTTAAGTGACCAGCACCGAATAATATTTGCCAGTGGACTTCGCAGTGTGAATTGTTCCAGTACGAAGGGTATTCACTTGTGTTGTTTTGAAACCATTTGACAGTGTCAAGGAGCGTCCTTGACAGTGTGTTCCTAGAATCGCCACTCTAAATTAGCTCCCTTGATGTGCATAGAATCACAACTGAATGACGCGACTCGCAGTGCGTGAGTCAAAGTGACAAAATGCATCGCTGTCAACTATAACGGCTCACGAATGTACCTAAATTTTGTTACAGGCGAGTTCCGTGCTTCTTAAAGCACGGTACCTATTTTTAGGTTCATCTCGCGTCTGAAATCCTGTCTGGTAACCTGTATTTTATTCAAACCGTTCCCCAGGTCTGATACTCCTGCTGACTGATGCCATGAAACCTAAATCGACTTTCGTCCCCAGAACGAACCGTCCACAATTATTTTACCCAAACCATCCACCAGGCCAAGTACTCCTGCTGACTGAACTTGGCTTGCTTAGGTGGGGACTTATGTATATGCGTGATCATTAACCAATCCTTTTTCATCACTAGGATTGATTAATCACCAGTACAATTTAATAATTCTAAGCAGCCAGTGGGTAAATACAATTATACAACAGGTTTTCATTGATTAATAGACTGATTTCTCACAAGGATATGCTAGTAAGTTTATATATTTCTTGTTGATAATCGCCCAGATAAATTCCAAATTTTGGCCTCTGCGACGCTAATTTTCCCAATTAGAAAGGCCCCTGGACCCTTTCCCAAAAAGAGTAGAAAAATCCCTGTTATGGGAGAAATCTGCAAGATGAAATTTTGATATTTAGACATCAGTGTGCAGAGGGTTAAAGATCATTGCTTATGTTGCAGTTAATTAAAATCTGTGCCCCTAGTCCACATATCAACCCTAGAATGTGATTTGAACTTGGAACTGACCTACTTATGGATACTTATGGATGCTGTATACCAAATATCAAAAGATTCTGACTGATGGATCAGAAGATTTTTAAAGATTATTCCCCATACAGCACAGAGTTAAAATTTAGGTTCCCACAGAAAGCCCAAATATTATCTAAGGCACTTGCTTCGAACAAATTTGAATCTGTCCCCTGTAAGGATGCTGTATAGCATATATCAAAATATTCCGAAAAGTGGTTCAGGACAAGAATATTTTTAAAGAATATTCCCCATATTGCACTAAGTTAAAATTCCGGCTCCCACAGGAAGCCCATATATCAACCCAGGGAACAGGATTGAACAAACGTAAATCTGCACCACCACCCTCCCCCCTCCCCCCCTCCCCACCAAAAAGATGCTGTGTGTCAAATATCAAAACATTCTGACAGGTGGATTTGAGTAAGATTTTTGAAGATCATTCCTCCTATTACACTAAGTTAAAGTTCAGGCATCGGAAGCCCAAATATTAATTAAAGGACTTGATTTGAACAAACTTGAATATGACCTCGTAATGATGTTGCATACCAAATACCCAAAGATTTGAACAAAGCTGTATATGACCTTGTAATGGTGTTGCATACCATATACCAAAAATCAAAAGATTCTGATTGTTGGTTCTGGAGAAGACTGTTTAAAGAATAAGTGTCATATTGCTTAAAGTTAAATTTTGTACTCCTGAACGGAGCACAAAGATGAACCTGGAGACAAATGTGTGTGTGAGACTACCCCCAACCCCTCCCCACCCCCCCCCCCCCCCCCACCTCACCACCTCCAGATGCTGTATATCAAATATCAAAAGATTCTAATCAGTGGTTTGGGAAAAGAAGTTTTTTTTAATTTAAGCCACAAATATGCCGACATTTTTTCGTTTCCCCTATGGTACACTACAGGATTTCCACCGATATCAGAAGATCGAATTTAAGCACTATTTAAGCACTTTTCAAGGACTCTGACATTGATTTTCAAGGACTGTTATAATTTTGCTATGCACTTACAACACCACAGCAACACAAATAATTTCAGTTTTGAGGACCTGATCTCTGGAAAACGCCACTAGCTAGATATATATCATTCCTTGAGTTCAACAAGTAGGTAAAGCATTGCAGATGAGGCCTTATTGCACTCAAGGGATAATACAGAGATCAAATAAACGTTATTCCTGGCAGATTTGGTGCCATCAGATGTAAGTGGGGAGGGTTACCCTAAGACATATTTTCTCTGGGGTTATAGGTCAAGTGAACTTAAGTTTTTTTCACGGCGAGTGATGGAAAATAAAGTACTTTTTATGGCTAGAAACAATTTCAAGCTTTTTCCAAGGAAGGGGCCAAAATTCATTCAAGGACTTTTCATTTGAGTGGGAACCCTGCACTATGACATAATCAATGGCAATTTTTATTCACCTTTCGATTCTAATGGTTCCCAGGATGCTTCATACGAACCAACAGTTCTAGTCCTAACTCGAAATGCCTACTTTCTGCCCAACCTCAAAGTCGCGTACCAAGTTTTTTTCTTGGTGGTTTCTGATAGAGGGGCATCTCCTGATTAAGACAAAGTTTAATGGACATCTGACAGCATAGAGCAATTTGAGATATCCTCAGCAGAAAACGGGTACGCAATTTCAATTTGCATCATCAAGGCGCTGAAATTCTCATATAATTGGCATTTACTAATATAGACACAATGACATTTTTTCAATGCATAATTGAGTGCATGTTTGCCCAAAACTGCTATTTTGTTTTGCACCTGAGAAAAGAACTAGGCTATGTCAGGTACAAATTGTATTTGATTTCCAATGACACTGTCCATTTTGTGGTGGCAATTGTGATGTGACAAAAGAACCTTAAAACCCTGCAAGGTGAATAAAGGCCTATATTTTCCATCAAGTAGTGAATCTTGGAACCAGCAGTAGTTCATCACAAAAAGGATGAAATCTGGGTTTGTGAGCAGCAAAAAGTTAAATGGGGGAAGAGGTTAGGTTGAGGGTTATAGGTGCCAGGAGTGATTTGCATGCAGCAGATGCTCGTTATCACTCGGTCTGGAAAGCTACATTTATGAGTCCAAGATCTGTAGCATCCGAAACAAAGCAGTTCATTGACACTACCTCAACAGATTCAAATCCCAATGCCAAAGCTTTGAAATCGGTGGTTGCTTTCATGGGAGATGACTAATCCCTTTAAGGCTTACTTAGAATTTGTGTGACTTGTTCAAATTGTATGGTGAGTGTGTAGGTACTTGTATTTCTCGTAAAGTTTTTGTTGCTAAGTTTTCTGAGCAGTATGGCAACAACATTTCAGTCCTTTCCTCACCAGAGATAGCCATGATTTTAACAGACAGATCAAGAGCTGGATCGTCTCTATGTAGTAAACAGGATCCAGATGATTGTGATGCTGCTATGATGAGGTATTCTGAAGACCTCACAAAAATGATTCATGACTTCGGAGTAACATACTCCAATGATGAATTGTTGTGTTTCCAGAAATTGGCAGCAAATACAGCAGCTTGCTTTGTTAGCTTTTCTGGGTAGCTTGTAACAGAAATTAGATCATACCCTACCCAGGATGCTGATTAGTAACATTGTAACACCACTGGTAAGGAGATATCAAAACAATGCAAATTGGTCTTGCTGTAATGATGAGGGATTCTAAAGACCTCATAAAAACAATTCATGACTTCAGAGTAACATGCTCCAATGATGAATTGTTGCATTTCAAGAAATCTGCAGCTTGCAATGTTGACTTCACACCAATATCTAGTTCTGACAGTGGGCTAATACAGGTAGTGGTAGATACTTTTGATGCTGATATTGCATCACAGAATGGAAAACTTAGTACCCATTCTCTGGCTGTTTTGTCAACACAAGCAAATAACACGGCCCAGTCACAACTCAGTTGGCTCCCGTGACTTAAAAAGTCTGAAATCTAAGAGACTATTGACTATCACTTGGATGTTTTTTGTTATCATGGACTGCAATGCCCAGATATGCCCATTTTTCACACAAAATGCATCCCGAGCTTCAAATTCTCTTTCAATCAGCGCTGTCAACACGAAGGGCCACAAAGACTGATTCTGCATTCTTCAATGATGTTCTGAAAAAGGAAAGTTGTCCTGAGTTTAATGGGAATAACACTCATATATCTCACGAGTCTGGAATGTTGCCTGAATGTTGGATTAGAGCCGAACATCTCCCATTGATTGACATGACACTGGCTGAACCTGAAATTATTGCCACTGCTAGGAACTCGAGTTATATCACACATAGAGCCTGACTGTCCCAGCAATGACAATGCTTAGACACAAAATAGTCTGTGCTACTTTTTGTTAACCGTTTACCTAACGAATCTGCCAAATTTGCACTCCTGATATACAAAAATTGCTATTCAAATTTTATTTTTTCATTTTTCTAGCCCAAAACATACCTCACGACCTATAAATATTCCAATAAAGACTAATAAGCAATGGTTGGAAATGGTTGGAATGGTTGGAAGTAAAAAATGAAAAAATCTGATATTTCAGAAAAAAAACAAGAGGCCCCAGGGGGTGGGCCGAAGGGCACTCACCTGACATGAATATCAACCCAGGGAATTGATTTGAACATGCTGCATGTGCCCCTCCTAAGAAAAGTTAAAACCAAATATCAAAAGATTCTGAATGGATCTGAAAAACTTTTTTTACAGAATATTACTCATATTGAACTAAGTTATAAGCCCAAATATGAACCCAGGGAGTTGGCTTGAACAAACTTGAACATCCCCCCAGAAGATTTTTAAAGGATATTGCACTAATCTGAACATTTGGGGAGAGCCCAAATATGGACTCAGGGATTTAATTTCAACAGACGTGTGAATGAATCTTCCAAAGATGTTATATGTGAAATATGAAAGCCTTTGGAGCAGTGGCATGGGAGAAGATTCTTTAATGTTTTTCCCATTACTAAAAGGGTTAAATGAAAGTGTCAATGACACTGTAGCTTAACTTGTGTGTTGCGTTTGATGAAAAGGATAATGTTCAATGTTTATGAAAGGATTATAATAAGACAAGAATTGTGATAATTGGGAATACGTTCATTTCTTTTCCCTGTATGCTATGTTTTTGATAAAAATAATATGAGGTGTACACTGTACTAAAGAACTGAGGGGTGGGTTAATATGACCTCACAGTTTATGTATGTGGCCCTCACAGTTAACGTATATCAAAGTTACCAAGTTGAAGTGAAATTATTCCAAAACGAGTCATCCTATCAAATTACATTGAAATCCCTTCAAAATATGGCCTGTAGACTGTGCTAAAGGTTTTCGGGCTTCGAGCCCCTGTAGCCGTCAGTTTCCCAATTGCGTACAAAGGGGACGTTCTCATCAAGACATTATATGAAGTCAACCTACCAAGTTACAATGAAATCCCTTCATAAATATGACCTGTAGACTGTGCTAAAGGTTTTTGGGCTTTGGGCTCGGGCAGCCATCATGGTTGAATGATCGCAACCAAAAAGGGACATTCTCATCTGGGCATCATCTGGAGTGTTCCTACGAAGTTACAATGAAATCCCTTCTTAAATATGACCTAAAGACTGTGCTCAAGGTTTTCGGGCTTCGGGCCCCTGAAGTCGTCACAGTTGACCAATCACAACCAAAAGGGGATGTCATCATCTAGGCATTATATGGAGTCAAACTAACAGGTTACAATGAAATCCTTCCATAAATATGAAGCAATAGACTATGCTAAAGGTTCTGGGCTCGGGCAGCCATTAAGGCTGAATGATCGCGACCAAAAGGGAACGTTCTCATCCAGACATTATTTGGAGTCATCCTACCAAGGTACAATGAAATCCCTTCATAAATATCACCTGTAGACTGTGCTAAAGGTTTTTGGGCTTTAGACCCCTGTAGCCATCACAAGTGCCTAATGGTGTCCAAAAGGGGCTGTTCTCATCTAGACATTATATGAAGTCAACCTACCAAGTTACAATGGAATCCCTTCATAAATATGACCTGAAGACTATCCTAAATGTTTTCAGGCTTTGGGCTCGGGCAGCCATCATGGTTGAATGATCACAACCAAAAGGGGACATTCTCATCTGGGCATCATCTGGAGTGATCCTACGAAGTTACAATGAAATCCCTTCATAAATATGACCTGTAGACTGTGCTCAAGATTTTTGGGCTTCGGGCACCTGTAGCAATCACAGTTGACCAATCATGACCAAAAGGGGATGTCATCATCTAGGCATTATATAGAGTCAACCTAACAAGTTAAATGAAATCCTTCCAAAAATATGACCTATAGACTATGTTAAAGGTTTTTGGGCTCGGGCAGCTATCAAGGCTGAATGATCGCGACCAAAAGGGGACGTTCTCATCTAGACATTATTTGGAGTCATCCTACCAAGGTACAATGAAATCCCTTCATAATTATGACCTGTAGACTGTTCTAAAGGTTTTCGGGCTTCGGGCCCCTGTAGCTGTCACAGTTGCCCAAACGTGTCCAAAAGGGGACGTTTTCATCTAGACATTATATGAAGTCAAACCTACCAAGTAACAATGAAATCCCTTCATAAATATGACCTGTAGACTGTGCTAAAGATATTCGGGCTTCGGGCTCAGGCAGCCATCATGGCTGAATGATCGCAACCAAAAGGGGACATTCTCATCTGGGCATCATCTGGAGTGATCCTACGAAGTTTCAATGAAATCCCTTCATAAATATGACTTGTAGACTGTGCTCAAGATTTTCGGGCACCTGTAGCAATCACAGTTGACCAATCACGACTAAAAGGGGATGTCATCATCTAGGCATTATATGGAGTCAACCTAACAAGTTACAATGAAATCCTTCCATAAATATGACCTATAGACTATGCTAAAGGTCTTTGGGCTCTGGCAGCCATAAAGGCTGAATGATCACGACCAAAAGGAGATGTTCTCATCTAGACATTATATGAAGTCAAACCTACCAAGTTACAATAAAATCCCTTCATAAATATGACCTGTAGACTGTGCTAAAGGTTTTCGGGTTTTGGGCTTGGGCAGTCATCATGGTTGAATGATCGCAACCAAAGGGGACAATCTCATCTGGGCATCATCTGGAGTGATCCAACGAAATTACAATGAAATCCCTTCATAAATATGAACTGTAGGCTGTGCTCAAGGTTTTCAGGCTTCGGGCACCTGTAGCCATCACAGTTGATCAATCACAACCAAAAGGGGATGTCATCATCTAGGCATTATATGGAGTCAACCTAACAGGTTACAATGAAATCCTTCCATAAATATGACCTTTTGCCTATGCTAAAGGTTTTTGGGCCCGGGCACCTATCAAGGCTGAATGATCGCGATCAAAATGGGATGTTCTCATCTAGACATCATTTGGAGTCATCCTACCAAGTTACAATGAAATCCCTTCATAAATATGACCTGTAGACTGTGCTAAAGGTTTTCACGCTTCAGGCCCCTGTAGCCGTCACAGTTGCCCAATCATATCCAAAAGGGGGACTTTCTCATCTAGACATTATATGAAGTCAACCCACCAAGTTACAATAAAATTCCTCAAAAAATATGACCTGCAGACTGTGCTAAAGGTTTTCGGGTTTTGGGCTCGGGCAGTCGCCACGGTTAGCAGATCACGTCCAAATGGGGAAAGTCTCATCTAGACATCATAAGGAGTCATCTTACCAAGTTACAATGAAATTCCTCCATATTAAAATTGACATGCAGATTGTGCTAAAAGTTTTTGGGTTTTGGGCTTGGGCAGCCATCATGGTTGACAGATCATGCCCAAAAGGGGATGTTCTCATCTAGGCATTATACAGAGGCATCCTACCAAGTTACAATGAAATCCCTTCATAAATACGACCTGTAGACTGTGCTAATGGTTTTCGGATTTGGGGCAAGAACTGCGGGTGTAGCCCGTGCTAAAGGAAAATGTGAACAGACTCACAGACTAACAGACTTCCGCACGCGTGATGGCAATAGCTTATCTTGACTTTATCAAGTTAAGCTAAAAATGATGACTCAGTATTTTTTCAAAGACCTAGAAAAGTACCCTATGATAAAACCGATGGCAGTTTTTAGCTCAACTTGACAAAGTCAAGCTGAGCTATTGCCATCACTTCCCGTCTGTCGGCATACGTACGTACGTATGTACGTCTGGGCATAAGTACGTACATATATACGTCCATCCACAATTTCCTTTGGCACACCTCACAGGTCGCATTTATGAGCAGATCGCTTTGAAACTTGGTATGCTTGTTTGGGGTGACCTCCCGATGGCAGCTATCAATTTTCTTTAATTTATGTCTTAAAGTGTTGTCGCGACCAACATTCTTAGAACTTAGTTTAGTCTGACCTCAATATTTCCCTTTGGCACACACTACAGGGCACATTTCTGATCAGATTGCTTTGAAACCTGGCATGCTTGTTTGGGGTGACCTCTAGATGGGAGCTATCGATTTTCTTCCATTTCCGTCCATCAAAAAATGTTGCCACGGGCAACAATCTTTGAACTTAGGTTAGTCAGTCATTAATATACTCCTTTGGTATGCGGTACAGAACACATTTTTGATCAGATCAGTTTGAAACTTGGTATGCTTGTTTGGGGTTACCTCTAGGTGGGAGCTATCGATTTTCTTCTATATCTGCCAATAAATGTTGCCATTGGCAACGCTCTTATAACTTGGCTTAGTCAGACCTCTAATCTTTAATTCTTTAATTTCTGTCTTAAAGTGTTGTTGCGGCCAACATTCTTAGAACTTAGTTTAGTCTGACCTCAATATTTCCCTTTGGCACACACTACAGGGCACATTTCTGATCAGATTGCTTTGAAACCTGGCATGCTTGTTTGGGGTGACCTCTAGATGGGAGCTATTGATTGTCTTCCATTTCCATCAAAAAATGTTACCGCGGTCAACGTTCTTAGAACTTAGTTTAGTCAGACCTCAATATTTCCCTTTGGCACACCCTACAGGGCACATTTATGAACGGATTGCTTTGAAACCTGGCATGCTTGTTTGGGTGACCTCTAGATGGGAGCTATCGATTGTCTTCCATTTCCGTCAAAAAATGTTGCCGTGGCCAACGTCTTAGAACTTAGTTTAGTCAGACCTCAATATTTCCCTTTGGCACACCCTACAGGGCACATTTATGATCGGATTGCTTTGAAACCTGGCAAGCTTGTTTGGGGTGATCTCTAGATGGGAGCTATCGATTTTCTTCCATTTCCGTCCATCAAAAAATGTTGCCACGGGCAACAATCTTTGAACTTAGGTTAGTCAGTCATTAATATACTCCTTTGGCATGCGGTACAGAACACATTTTTGATCAGATCAGTTTGAAACTTGGTATGCTTGTTTGGGGTTACCTCTAGGTGGGAGCTATCGATTTTCTTCTATATCTGCCAATAAATGTTGCCATTGGCAACGCTCTTATAACTTGGCTTAGTCAGACCTCACTATTTCCTTTTGGCACACCCTACTGGAAACATTTATGATCGGAATCCTTTGAAATCTGGCATGCTTGTTTGGAGTGACCTCCAGATGGGAGCTATTGACTTTCTTCCATTTCCATCAAAAAATGTTGTCGCTGGCAACGACCTTTGAACTTAGTTTAGTCAGGCATCAATATATTCCTTTGGCATGCCATATAGGGCACATTTACGATCAGATCGGTTTGAAACTTTGTCTGCTTGTTTGGGGTTACCTCTAGATGGGAGCTATCGATTTTCTTCTATTTCTGTCAAAAAATGTTGCCACTGGCAATGACCTTCGATGAACTTCGTGCAGTTATGCATCAATATTTCGCTTTTGGCACACCCTGCAGTGCACAGTTTTGAGCAGATCACTTTAAAACTGGGTATGCTTGTTTGGGGTGACCTCTAGATGGGAGATATCGATTTTCTTCCATTTTCATCAAAAAATGTTGCCGCTGCAACATTCTTAGAACTTAGTTTAGTCAAACCTCAATATTTCGCTTTGTCACACCTTACAGGGCACATTTATGATCAAATCGTTTTGAAACTTGGCATGCTTGTTTGGAGTGACCTCCAGATGGGAGCTATTGATTTTCTTCTATTTTCCATCAAAAAATGTTGTCACTGGCAACGACCTTTGAACTTAGTTTAGTCAGGGATCAACATATTCCTTTGGCATGCCCTACAGGGCACATTTATCATTAGGATGGTTTGAAACTTGGTATGTTTGTTAGGGGTTACCTCTAGATGAGAGCTATCGATTTTCTTCCATTTTCGTCAAAAATAGTTTCCATTGGCAACAACCTCTGATGAACTTAGTAAAAACTAACTGGTGTGCTTGTATGGGGTGACATCTGTATGGGAGCTGTCGATTTTCTTCCATTTCTGTCACAAAATGTTGCCGCTGACCTTTGAACTTAGTTTAATCAGACCTCAATATTTCCCTTTGACACACCTTTCAGGGTACATTCATGATCGGATCACTTTGAAACTTGTTATGTTTGTTTGGGGTGACCTCCAGATGTGAGCTATTGCTTTTTTTCATTTCCATAAAAAATTATTGTCGTTATCACCAGCCTTTGAACTTACTGCATTTGTGCATCAACTTATCCCTTTTGCACATTCTGCAGGGTATATTTATGAATTTCCATGAAAAAACAAAACCAAAAAACATTGCCGCAAGCAATGACCTTCTACTTAGTGCATTTGTGCATTAACATCTTCCTTTGGCATGCCTCAGAGGGCACATTCATTGCTTATGCAGGGTGACAAAGATACGAGCTATTGATTTTCTTTTCATTTCCATCAAAAACTGTTGCTGTTAGCAACAATCTTTGAATTTATTGCATTTGTGCATCAACATTCTTCTTTGACATGGCCCACAGGCTACATTTATCATAGGATTGTTTCTAGTCCCCTACAGGAACCATAAGGGGACTATAGGATTGCACTTCGTCCATCTGTCCATCCGTCTGTCTGTCTGTTTTTATGTTATCACCTCTCCCTCCAACATGCTTTAAGCTAAACCTTTCATATTTGGTACATGGATAAATGGTTCTGAGGGGATGATGCACGCTCAAAATTCTTTTTTCAAAATCCAAGATGACGGAATGGCGGCCATTTTTGTTGTGTTTTTAAAGCTTTTTTTCTCTATTTTCATGTTACCACCCCTACCTCCAACATGGTTCAATCTACACTTTGCATATGTGGCACACAGATAGAGGGTTGGGAGGGGATGATTCATGTTCAATATTGTTTTTTCAAAATCCAAGATGGCGGCATGGTGGCCATTTTTGTTGTGTTTTTTTGGCTTTTTTCTCTATTTTATGTTACCATACCTCACTCCAACATGGTTCAAGCTACACTTTTCATATTTGGCACATGGATAGAGGGTTGTGATGGGATGATGCCCGTTTTTTTCAAAGTTCAAGATTGGGCCATGGCAGCCATTTTAGTTGTGTTTTTAAGCTTTTGTTCTCTATTTTATGTTACCACCTGTCCCTCCAACATGCTTTAAGCTATACCTTTCATATTTGGTACATGGATGGTTCTGAGGGGATGACGCACACTCAAAATGTTTTTTTCAAAATCCAAGATGGCGGAATGGAGGCCATTTTTGTTGTCTTTTTTAAAGCTTTTTCTCTCTATTTTCATGTTACCACCCCTCCCTCCAACATTGTTCAAGCTACACTTTGCATATTTGGTACATGGATAGAGGGTTGTGATGGGATGATGCACGTTCAATTTTTTTTCTTCAAAATTCAAGATGGCACCATGGCAGCCATTTTTGTTGTGTTGTTTAAGCGTTTTTCTCTATTTTATGTTACCACCCCTCCCTCCAACATGGTTCAAGCTACACCTTTCATATATGGTACATGGATAAAGGTTTTTGTTTCAAAATCTAAGATCTGTCTGTCTGTCTGTCCATCTGTCTGTCTGTTTGTTTTTATGTTACCACCTCTCCCTGCAATATGCTTTAAGCTACACCTAGTGTCTTATGTGACAAAAACACCTTATGTCACAAAAGTGCCGTCGGGGACTAATACCACTCAGTGGTCAAACACTTGTCGAACTTGGTGTGCTCATTAGGCAAGACCTTTTGATAAGAGCTGTTGATTAGCATTCATTTCTGTGTATCAACATTCTTCCTTTAGCCAGTCTTACAGTTTACATTTAAAAATGCATGGATTACTCTGATGTTGTGCACACACAATGCTATTATGTTGAAATTTCATCAAATAACATTGGTACCAATGATCTTTAATTTTGCCATTTCATTTATAAATTACCAAGTTCAAGTTTGTCAAGCTGAATTACAGTGTCATTGACACTTTCATTTTTTGTACCATTCCTTTCTGCTGTTCCTAAGGAAGCTTCACACAAATAAAAGTTCTCAGATATGGAGATATGGGCGTTTTAAGTTTTTTCTATTTTTAGCTCCTGCTGTTCCCATGGGGCATAAATTAGGTAGGTACTTATGACCCAATAAGCCCTCATATCAAATCTGGTTCAAATCGGCCTCTCAGTTCGAAAAATAGAAATTTTGTACAATTTCGGGCCATCACAGTAAGACCAAATATGAACCCAGGAACTTGGCTTTAACAAACTTATATCTCACTTCCGTAAAAATACTGTATACCCTTACCCTAACATAAAATCCCTGAAAATACAATACCCACTTTTTGTCACTTTTTACCCACATAAAACATTTTAGCGACATAAAAAATATTTTAGCTATATAACTCACATTTTTAGCACATAAACACCATTTCTCGGGGGCATAAAAATGTGCAAATTGGGTATTGTTTTGGATAATGGTAAAAAATTGGGCTCCATTACATTCAAGTCTTACCCAGTAACATTTGTGCCAAATTTATGAGTGTGGCCAAAATTGTCTTGAGTAGAAAATAAAACAAGAGGCCCCACGGGGCCTGAGGGCGCTCACCTGATACTGGCCGAGTCATATCACCAAAATAGCAAGGGATTCTGCCTTGTGGTTATTATCAGTTTTTCAACATAAAAGTGTTTTCTCTACTTAGTAACCCAGAGTGTTCATATGTTAGATCCCCATATTGGGTACTCAATAATTTATCTATTTATTTATTGGAATTTAAGGTCACTTTCTAAGGCTACATCATTACAGAGGCATAATTATAATATCAGGTTTGGTCAATCGTTTATGCCTATTACTGCCCACTTTACAGGGCTTTCAACGCAGGAATTGGTTACTGGGCCCAATTTTATCAATAAACCAGAACTTGAACAAATTTCAATTTGCCGCTTCTAAGAAAACTAAAAATCAAATATCAAAAGATTCTGAGAGGAGTATCAGAAAAAAAAGATTTTTTAAGAATATTTCTCATACTGAATTAAGTTATACATTGGGCTCCCATAGGGAACCCAAAAACAAAAGCTTCTGAAGCAGTGGTTTGGGAGAAGAAGATTATTCAACGTTATTCCCATTACCTACAGTGTTAAAAAATGATGACTCGGCACTTTTAGTCCTGGAAAAGTACTTATGATAAAACCAATGGCATTTTTTTCACCATTCCTTTCTCCCGGCCCTAAGGAAGCTTCACATTGTATAAAAATTCTCAGTGCCATGTAGTTCTGGAAATATGGGCATTCAAAAAAAAAAAATTTTTTTAGCTCCTGTAGTTGCCGTGGGGGACAGGAAAACAATTTATGGCATAAATTAGGTATTTGTGACCCAATAAGCCCTCATATCAAATTTGGTTCAAATCGACCTCTTGGTTTGGAAAATAAAAATTTTGGTATAATTTGGGCTTCTACAGTGAGCCCAAATATGAACCAAGGGACTTGGCTTTAACAAACTTCACTCTCAGCCCCCCCCCCCCCCCCCCCACCCCTACGAATGCTGTACATCAAATATCAAAAGATTTTGACTGGTGGATCTGAGAAAAAAAAATTTTTTTTAAAGAATATTGCTCATATTGAACTAAGTTATAATTTGTGCTCCCACAGGGAGACCAAATATGAGCCGAAGGACTTGACTTGAACAACTTGAATCTCACCTCCCTAAGCATACTGTATACCAAATATCAAAAGATTCTGACCGGTGGATGCGAAGAAGAAGATTTTAAAAGAATATACCTCGTATTGCACTAAGTTACAATTTGGGTTCCCAAAGGGAGTCCAAATATGAACTCAGGGACTTGGCTTGAACAAACATCAATCTCACCCCCCTAAGGATGATGCATAGCAAATATCAAAAGATTCTGATTTGTGGATCCGAAGAAGAAGATTTTTAAAATATATCCCTCATATTGCACTAATTTGAACATTTGGGTTCCCATAGGGAACCCAAATATGGACCGAGGAATTTGATTTCTACAAATATGTGAATCAATGTTCCAAAGATGTTATATGTAAAATATGAAAGCTTTTAGAGCAGTGGTTTGGAAGAAAACAATTCTTTATTTTTTTCCCATTGCCTACTGTGTTAAAAAATACTGACTCAGCACTTTTTCAGAGTCCCGAAAAAGTACCCTATGATAAAACCGATAGCAATTTTTTTTTACCAATCCTTTCTGTTGGTCCCAAGAAAGCTTCACACCAAATAAAAATTCTCACTGCCGTGCAGTTTTTGAGATATAGGCGTTTTAATTTTTTTCTATTTTTAGCTCCTGTGGTTCCCACGGGGCTACAGGAAAAAAAATTTCTGCATAAATTAGGTACTTATGACCCAATAAGCCCTCACATAAAATTTGGTTCAAATTGGCCTCTCGGTTTAAAAAATAGAAATTTGGGGTGGGGCCAAAATTTTTGCTCCTCCCATAACACCGCCAAGTATAGACCTACAAACTTCTCTTGAACAAACTTGAGTCTACACCTCAAAAGGAAGCTGCATACCAAATATCAAGTCTCTGCTATTGCTGGTTCTTGAGAAGAAGATTTTTTAAGAATTGGAGCATTTTTGCCCCACCCCTCTGCTCAATATGAGCCGAAACCTAATTTGCCCAAAAATCAAAATGCCGCTATATAACCCCTACTCACATGAAATTTCATTAACATGCGGCCAGTGGTTTGGAAGAAAAAGACCCAAACACCACCTTCACGCCGGACGACGGACGCCGGACGACGGACGACGGACGAAAAGTGATCAGAAAAGCTCACCCTGACTTTCAGTCAGGTGAGCTAACAAGTGCAACGCCAATCGCCAGCGATCAGATAATTGTCCCCCACGGTATGTGGATCACTGTGAAATATATTGATATTTCCTCAATAAAACTCAAACAAATAATATGGATATCAAAGGAAAAACTCAACAAACTAGTCCCAATATTACCCATATTTCGGTGGTTTTACTGGAAGCATCCAAATACCTGTAAAAAAGTTAAGTAAGACTAACTTGCATAATTTATGCACAAGAAAAAACCCCTGTATTTTCCTTATTTATCTTATGTCCCTTCCCTTCAAATCTGAAAATTTGTAACAAAAGCATGAAAGCATCTCTGAGATACAGGTGGTAACAGTTCACAACATAATACGCACAAACATATTACCGAGAAAAAGGTTAAGTAAGGCTAATTTGCATAATGTATGCATAATGTATGCACAAGACAAAACCTCTATACGTTATTTATCTTATGCTGCTAGACCTCCATACCAAACATTATTGAAATTGGAAATGTCGTTCAGAAGTTCTGAGCATATAACAAATTACACGCAATTTCCAACAAAAATGGCCGCCATTCGGACATCTTGAATTTTTGGGGGAAAAAAATTGACATGCGTCAATTTTTCTTAATGCCCCATCAAATCTGAAAATTTTAAACATAAGCATCAAAGCATCTCTGAGATACAGGTGGTAAATGTATACAACATAATACGTATAAAAATATGACCCCAAAACTGGTTAAGGCTAATTAGCATAATTTATGCACGCAAAAAACCCTGCATGATATGTTATTTATCTTATGCAGCTAGACCGCCATACCAAAAATTATTGAAATCGGAAATGTCGTTCAGAAGTTCTGAGCATAAAACGAATTATACGCAATTTTAAACAAAAATATCCAATAGTCAGCCATCTTGAATTATAGGGGGAAAAAATTGACGTGCATCAATTTTTCCCAATGCCCCCCCATCAAATCTGAAACAAAAGCACCAAAGCATCTCTGAGATACAGGTGGTAACGGACGGATGGATGGACGGACGGACAGACGGACGCTCCAACATTTCGGGTTTATGGGCTACCAAAAAAACATTTTGTATGTCCAAAACCTTATTTTACCCAGAACCTCACCCCCTCCACCCTAGAACTTATATTTAACCCTAACCCCACCCCTCCACCCAAAAACCACACCTAACCCTACCCCACCCTGACCCTAAAAGCCCACCCCAGCTAACCCCCACTCACCCCTGGGACCTAACCCCCCCCCCCAACCTTAAACCCTACTCTGGGGCTACCCCTGACCCTAACCCACCCCACCCCTGACCCAACCCCACCCTAGCTAAACCAATGGGATTAGGAGCTATTTTTCGGTTTAGGGGCTACTAAAACTAAAACCCCACACCTGACTCCACCCCTACCCCCTCCCCCCCCCAGAACCTAACCCTCCCCAACCTTAAGCCCTGCTCTGGGGCTACCCCTAACCCTAACCCCACCCCACTCCTTACCCTAATACTACCTTAATTTGGAGGTAGCCCCTAATAATAATATCCCCTAAACCTCCAATGTTGGCCCGGACGGACGGACGGACGGATGGACAGACAGACAGACAGATAGACAGACAGACAGACAGTCCCCTCTTCATGGTGAATGACTTAATAATGTAAACAATTCAAACATTGCAAGATAAATAATAAGAAAATACCCAACATGGTGATCAATGCTGTCTTCTGCTGTTTCTGTTCAGGATTCCAGGAGATTGTGTGAGTACACCAAAAAGGTCATGAGTTATTTCACCTCTGTCGACAATGGACACAAAAGAGATTCAGGTCATCAATTAAATCAAGTGTAATCAATCTATTCAAAAGTTAAGTACTACATGAAACATGCTTTACATAGTTTGAAAAACTTGTGTCATCACAAGAAAATGGCAGGAATCAACTTTTCTGGAGAGTTGCTCAGGAAAAGAAGTATGACACGTGGATTAACCACCAGCAATTGAGAATTTCACAGTTGTCTGTGAAATCATTTTAGAAGACTGCTTCTGTGTTCAACATCCCACAAACAGGTGAACACAATGTTTTATCTCCAATGACTGGGAACACATGATACAAGTGGCTGATGGGTGTGCAGATTATAGCCTGAATGATGCAAATGACCTGGAAAATGTCCACACACATTACAAAACTATGGCAGGATGGTATCACTGACTGACTGGAGGACCACAGGATGCAAGCGACTGTTAATTGTCATCCATTTACAAGGAAATGGAGTTTTGAAAAGGATGTGGGACTGGCTCTCAATGATCTACTGGTACAGATCACTAACAACTTGACATACAAAGGACTCAGCAATAATGACTTACCAGCTTCCAGGTACACATGAGCAAAATCAAGAGGCCAAAGTCGTAGATACCCATCATCAGAGCCAGTGACACAGAATGTTTCATTCACACTCATGCTATTAATTGCAATTCCTGAACCTATAGAGACAAAAAATACAAATTGATTAACACTGTCAAATAATTTCTGCCTCAGTTGATATGAACAAAAATTCATGTTACCCATATCTTGTCACAGATGAAACTGTCTGATGATTAATGAAAATCAGCTGAATAAAGAATATTAACCCTACCCTTAAAGACCTGAAAATTTTTATGCATTTTGCCACACTATAACAGTCTACATTCTGTGCCTCTGCAGCTGTTTCTAGGTAAGTCTTGTTTAGGCAGCTAAGACTTACCTAAAAACAACTGCAAATGGTACTTGGAATACAATCTGTGAGTTTACCTACAGACAGCAGGTGGGGGGCACTTGTTCTATTGCAGTAACACAAGTAACACGAAGCATGGCATATGCCCCCTCCAGCAATATCAAGGATAGAATTACAAAAAAACAAGATCAGTCATGCAGAACTTTAGTTATAGAGCGAAACCAATTTCAAATGTATTTAACATTGGAGGTCACTGTGACCTTGACCTTTGGCACATGATGGTCGAAATACATAGGCTTCTTCCACTCATCATACCTAACCCACATATTAAGTTTGATAAAGAATCGGTTGGTAGAATTTTAGTTATAGAGCGAAAACCAATTTCAAGTGTATGTAACATTGGAGGTCACTGTGACCTTGACCTTTGGCACATCGTGATCAAAATAAATAGGCTTCTTCCACTCATCATACCTAACCCACATATGAAGATTGGTAAAAATCTGTTTGGTAGAACTTTAGTTATAGAGCGGAAACCAATTTCAAGTGTATTTAACTTTGGAGGTCACTGTGACCTTCATTTGGCACATCATGGTAAAAATAAATAGACTTCTTCCACTCATCTTAACTCACATATGAAGTTTTGTAAAGATCCGGTCGGAAGAACTTTAGTTAATTGTCAGAATGCAAAAAGGTAAGCGACGAATGATGCATGCAGGACATGGTGATAACATAATGCCCCCTTCTCAAAGAGGCCGGTGGCATAAAAAGGGATAAAAATCGAAATTAGGCTAATTGGTTAAGGCAATAGAAATGAAAGTGTCAATGACACTGTAGCTCAACTTGTCAAGACAAAGACATGTGCATGTATAGTGTGTGACACAGCAATGACAAACATCTAGGTAATGACCTGATAACAAAGGTACATATAAAGTATTGTAACGGTCTGTACATAAATACTGACTGTTGCCTGTAACAAATGTATAGGTAAAGTATTGTAAAGGTGGGTGACAGTCAGATGCTAAACTAGAAAAGAAATCTTTGAGTTCCAGAGTGGGTCTGACTGAACCCCAAAATATTTGTTCTCATAGCACAGTGATAAGAAAGGCACCCCAAAACACACTCGTTTCTGTCCCAAGGTGAAAACAAAGGTACCCTTAACCGTTTTGTGAAGATCAGTTCATAAATACGAGTTGTATAGAACTTGTGACAAAAAACTGATTGGACCTAATTTCGGTACAAAATGGCCACTGGCAGCCATCTTGAATTTTGGACCGCACCCAGAAACACTTATTCTCGTCCCAAGGTGATAACAAAGGTACCCAAAAAGTTTTGTGAAGATCGGTTCATAAATACAGCCTCTACCCTGAGCCGTATTGACATGCGTGCTTACATTGTGTAAGTAGCACTGAATAAATCAAAGTTCATCTAATTTGCATAATTTCTGCACGAAAAAAACACTCTTACAATATGTGATGTATTCCATGTTACTAAACATTCATACAAAAATTTATTCAAATCAGAACTTTCATACAGAAGTTCGGTACAAAAGACTGATTGCACTAATTTTGGTACAAAATAGCGGCTGGTGGCCATCTTGAATTTTGGACCACACCCAAAAACACTCGCTCTCATCCCACAGTGATAACAAAGGTACCCAAGAAGTTTTGTAAAGATTGGTTCATAAATATGGCCTCTAGTCTGAGCCGTATAGAAGTTGTGTACAAACAAGAGGCCCCAGGGGGCCTGAGGGCGCTCACCTGACATGGTAGTCTAAATATCAAACCAGGGACTTGACTTGAATAAGCTGCATACGCCCTTCCTAAGAAAAGCATATACCAACTAGATGAAGCGATTGTGCCCACACAATACACAGGATTTTCCTTCTATTTTCAGTTCCTGCACTTTAACGTCCCAAAATTGAGATAAACACATAAAAAACAGATTTTTTTCCCAAACAAAATACTTTCAGCCTAAATTTTTTTCTTCTTCTTAAAACACATAAAAAACGCTAAAACTAATTTCCGGATTTTGGTCCAAAATTTTCTAAGTCCCACCCGGACCCCAAATTTTCGATGTAAAAAAAAGATGTTTTTTTTGTCTTAAAATTGACAGAAACGCATAAAAAACAAAAAACAAAAAAATTATGGATTTTGGTCCAAAATTTTCGAAGTCCCACCCGGACCCCAAATATTCAGGGTAAAAAAAAAAAAAATTTTTTTTTGTCATAAAACTGACCGAAATGCATAAAAAACAAAAACAAAAATTTCCGGATTTTGGTCCAAAATTTTCGAAGTCCCACCAGGACCCAAAATTTTCGGTGTAAAAAAAAAAATTTCTTTTTGTCTTAGAATTGACAGAAACGCATAAAAAACACAAAAAAAAATTTATGGATTTTGGTCCAAAATTTTCGTAGTCCCACCGGACCCCAAATTTTCAGGGTAAAAAATTTTTTTTTTTTTTTTTTGTCTTAAAATTGACAGAAATGCATAAAAAACAAAAAAAAATTTTTTTTTTTTTTTTTTTTTCTCTTAAAATTGACAGAAATAAATGAAAAACAAAAAAAAAAATTTCCGGATTTTGGTCCAAAATTTTCTAAATTTTTCTAAGTCCCACCCTGACCCCAAATTTTCAGGAGAAAAAAAATATTTTTTTTGTCTTAAAATTGACAGAAATGCATAAAAAACAAAAAAATTTTTTTTTCGGATTTTGGTCCAAAAACTTTAATCTCACCCCCCCTAAGGATGCTGCATACCAAATATCAAAACATTCTTATTGGTAGATCTGAAGAAGAAGATTTTTCAAAAGTACTCCTCATACTGCACTAATTTAAACATTTGGGCTCCCATGGAGAGCCCAAATATCGACCCAGGCAATTGATTTCAATAAACATGTGAAACAATCTTCCAAAGATGTTATATGTGAAATTTTAAAGCTTATGGAGCAGCCCAAATTTTCAGGGGAAAAAATTTTTTTTATAAAATTGTTTTCGGATTTTGGTCCAAAATTTTCCAAGTCCCACCTGCACCCCAAATTTTCTGGGGGAAAAAAAAAAAAAAAAATTTTTGTCTTAAAATTGACAGAAATGCATAAAAAACAAAAAAAAAATTTTCAGATTTTGGTCCGAAATTTTCTAAGTCCCAACCGGACCCAAAATTTTCAGGGTAAAAAAAAAAATGTTTTTTTGTCTTAAAATTGACCAAAATGCAGAAAAAAACAGGGGAAAATTTTTTTTTTTTTTTTTTGTCTTAAAATTGACAGAAATGCATAAAAAACATTTTTTTTTTTTTTTTTGTCTTAAAATTGACAGAAATGCATAAAAAACAAAAAAAAAATTTTTTTCAGATTTTGGTACAAAATTTTCTAAGTCCCACCCAGACCCCAAATTTTCAGGGGAAAAAAAAAAAAATTTTTTTGTTTTAAAATTGACAGAAATGCATAAAAAACAAAAAAAATTTTTTTTTCGGATTTTGGTCCAAAATTTTCACAAAGTCCCACCCTGACCCCAAAATTTCAGGGGAAAAAAAAAAAAAAATTTTTTTTTCTCTTAAAATTGACCGAAACACAGAAAAAACAAAAAAAAAAAAATTTTCCGATTTTGGTCCAAAATTTTTTAAGTCCCATCCGCACCCCAAATTTTCAGGGGAAAAAAAAAAATTTTGGGGGGTCTTAACATTGACAGAAATGCATAAAAAACAAAAAAACAAGAGGCCCCCACGGGGCCTGAAGCGCTCATTTTGTACAGAACACAATTTAAACAGAGTCCAAGAATGAGTCTACATTAAGCAAGCCATCTCCATAGGCTACACTGTCAATCCTTGAGTCCCTCAGGAGTGACAAAAATAATCTGGGCATCATGCCTTTTCTTCAGTTGATCGTAAGTAAAATGTAGAACTCCCCTATGAAGCCCCTTGATACAACCTATGTGGATTAATCTTAGTACCTCTAGAGGGTACTGAATACAAAATTTTTAATTCTTCAGCAAAATGGCCAATTCCGGCTCCCATAGAGAGCCCAAATATTAACCCAGGCTCTTGATTTGAACACAGTAAAATCTGACTTCCCTAGAGATGTTGTGTACCGAATATGAAAGCATTCTGACTGTTGGATCTGAAGAAGAGAAATTGTAAAGAAATTTCTTCGAATTGCACTAAATTCAAATTTGGGCTACCATAGCGAGCCCAAATATTGACCTATGGATCCGATTTGAACAAACTTGAATCTGACCCCCCTAGAGAAGTTGTATACCAAATGTGAAAGCATTCTGACAAGTGAATCTGAAGAAGAAGATTTTTGAAGAAATTCCCTCATATTGTACTAAGTTAAATTTCATGTTCCCATATGGAGCCCAAATATTAACCTAGGCACTCGAATTGAACAACCTGGAATCTGACCCCCCTAGAGATGTTGTATACCAAATATACAAGCATTCCGACTGGTGGATCTGAAGAAGAAGATTTTTAAAGAAATTTTCTCATATTGCACTAAGTAAAAATTTGGGCTACCATAGTGAGCCCAAATATACACCTAGGAATTTGATTTGAACAAACTTGAATCTGACCCCCATAGAGATGTTGCACACCAAATATCAAAGCATTCTGACTGATGGATCTGAAGAAGAAGATTTTTTTAAATTACCCTCCATATTGAACAAAGATAAAATTTGGGCTTCCGTAGGAAGCCCAAATATTAACCTAGGGACTTGGTTTGACCAATCTAGAATCTGACCCTCATAACAATGATGTATACCAAATATTAAAAGATTCTGACTAGTGGTTCTGAAGAAGATTTTTAAAGAATATTCCCCGTATTACCCTATGTTAAAACTTCGGGCTCCTGTAGAGAGCCCATATATGAACCAATGAGCTTTATTTCTACAAACTTTTATCTGACCCCCCTATGAATGCTGTATACCAAATATCAAAAGATTCTGATGATTGGTTCTGGAGAAAAGATTTTTTAAAATTTTTGCAAATATGCTGACTCAGCACTTTTTCGATGCCCATTACAGAACACCCTAACATAACCGATGGCAATTTTTTTTTACCATTCAATTCTACTGGTCGTAAGGATACTTCATACCAAATAAAAGCTCTCTGTTCCGTGGGGTTTGGGAAATATGGGTGTTTGAAAATATTTCTATTTTTAGCTCCCAGGGTTCCCATGGGGATGCGGGAATTTTTTTTTTGCATGGGTCAAGTACTTATGACCCAATACTACCACAAACGAAATTTGGTTCATACCAGACCATTGGTTCAGAAAATAGAAATTTTGGGCGGGGCCAAAAATCTTACCCCTCCTATTACAAAGCGAATTATTACTTTACGAACTTCGTTTGAACAAACTTGATTCTACACCTCATATGGAAGCTACATAGCAAATATCAAGTCATTGTACACACTGGTTCTTGAGAAGAAGATTTTTAAAATATTTTGGAGCATTTTCCCCCACTCCCTCCCTATGGGGCTGGGCATGCTGAGTTGAACAAAAATGATGGGATCATCACTCACACAAACTTTCACTTGAATTGGCCAAGTGGCTTTGGAGGAGAAGACCAAAACATGGTGTTGACGGACGACAGACGGGAAGCGATTAGATTAGCTCAGCTTGACTTTGTCAAGATGAGCTAAAAATTTTCAGATTTTGGTCCAAAAGTCCCACCAGGACCCCAAATTTTCAGGGTAAAAAAAAAAAAATTGTTTTGTCTTAAAATTGACCAAAACGCAGAAAAAACAGAAGAAAATTTTTTTCGGATTTTGGTCCAAAATTTTTTAAGTCCCACCCGGACCCCAAATTTTCAGGGGAAAAAATTATTTATTTTTTTTTGTCTTAAAATTGACAGAAATGCATAAAAAACAAAAAAAGAAAATTTCCGGATTTTGGTCCAAAATTTTCCAACTCCCACCCGGACCCCAAATTTTCAGGGGAAATATTTATTTTTTTTTTTTTTTTCGTCTTAAAATTGACAGGAACGCATAAAAAACCAAAAAAAAAAATTTCCGGATTTTGGTCGAACTTGAACCCCAAATTTGCAGGGGGAAAATTTTTTTTTTTTTTTGTCTTAAAATTGACAGAAATAAATGAAAAACAAAAAAAAAAATTCCGGATTTTGGTCCAAAATTTTCTAAGTCCCACCCGGACCCAAAATTTTAGGGGGAAAATTTTTTTTTTTTTTTTTTTGTCTTAAAATTGACAGAAACACATAAAAAACAAAAAAACAAAATTCCGGATTTTGGTCCAAAATTCCCACCCAGACCCCAAATTTTCAGGGTAAAAAAAAAAATATTTTTTTGTCTTAAAATTGACCAAAATGAAGAAAAAACTAGAAAAAAAAAAAAAAAAATTTTCAGATTTTGGTCCAAAATTTTCCAAGTCCCACCCGGACCCCAAATTTTCAGGGGAAAAATTTTTTTTTTTTTTTTTTTTGTCTTAAAATTGACAGAAATGCATGAAAAAATTTTTTTTTTTTTTTTTGTCTTAAAATTGACAGAAATGCATAAAAAACAAAAAAAAAATTTTTCAGATTTTGGTACAAAATTTTCTAAGTCCCACCCGGACCCCAAATTTTCAGGGGGAAAAAAATTTTTTTTTTTGGTCTTAAAATTGACCAAAACGAAGAAAAAACAAAAAAAATTTTTTTTCAGATTTTGGTCCAAAATTTTCTAAGTCCCACCCGGCCCCCAAATTTTCAGGGGAAATATTTATTTATTTATTTATTTTTCGTCTTAAAATTGACAGGAACGTATAAAAAACCAAAAAAAAAATTTCCAGATTTTGGTCCAAAATTTTGTAAGTCCCACTTGAACCCCAAATTTGCAGGGGGAAAATTTTTTTTTTTTTGTCTTAAAATTGACAGAAATAAATGAAAAACAAAAAAAAAAAATTCCGGATTTTGGTCCAAAATTTTCCAAGTCCCACCCGGACCCAAAATTTTAGGGGGAAATTTTTTTTTTTTTTTCGTCTTAAAATTGACAGAAACGCATAAAAAACCCCCAAAAAAATTTCCAGATTTTGGTCCAAAATTTTCCAAGTCCCACCCGGACCCCAAATTTTCAGAGGGAAATTTTTTTTTTTTTCGTCTTAAAATTGACAGAAACGCATAAATGAAAGTGTCAATGACACTGTAGCTTAACTTGTGTGTTGTGTTTGATGAAAAGGATAATGTTCAATGTTTATGAAAGGATTATGAAATAAGACAAGAATTGTGATAATTGGGAAAACAAAAAAACAAAATTCCGGATTTTGGTCCAAAATTCCCACCCAGACCCCAAATTTTCAGGGTAAAAAAAAAATTTTTTTTTTGTCTTAAAATTGACCAAAACGAAGAAAAAACTAGAAAAAAAAAAAAAATTTTTTTCGGATTTTGGTCCAAAATTTTCCAAGTCCCACCCGGACCCCAAATTTTCAGGGGAAAAATTTTTTTTTTTTTTTTGTCTTAAAATTGACAGAAATGCATAAAAAACATTTTTTTTTTTTTTTGTCTTAAAATTGACAGAAATGCATAAAAAACAAAAAAAAAAAATTTTTCAGATTTTGGTACAAAATTTTCTAAGTCCCACCCGGACCCCAAATTTTCAGGGAGAAAAAAAAAAAAATTTTTTTGTTTTAAAATTGACAGAAATGCATAAAAAACAAAAAAATTTTTTTTACGGATTTTGGTCCAAAATTTTCAAAGTCCCACCCTGACCCCAAAATTTCAGGGGAAAAAAAAAAATTTTTTTTTTTTTTGTCTTAAAATTGACCGAAACGCAGAAAAAAAAAAAAAAAATTTTTTTCCAATTTTGGTCCAAAATTTTTTAAGTCCCACCCGCACCCCAAATTTTCAGGGAAAAAAAAAAAAATTTGTTGGGTCTTAAAATTGACAGAAATGCATAAATGAAAGTGTCAATGACACAGTAGCTCAACTTGTCAAGACAAAGACATGCACATGTATAGTATGTGACACAGCAATGACAAACATCTAGGTAATGACCTGATAACAAAGGTACATATAAAGTATTGTAATGGTCTGTACATAAATACTGACCGTTGCCTGTAACAAATGTATAGGTAAAGTATTGTAAAGGTGGCTGACAGTCAGATGCTAAACTAGAAAAGAAATCTTGAGTCCCAGAGTGGGTCTGACTGAACCCCAAAATATTTGTTCTCATACCACAGTGATAACAAAGGCACCCCAAAACACACTCGTTCCTGTCCCAAGGTGAAAACAAAGGTACCCAAGAAGTTTTGTGAAGATCAATTCATAAATACGAGCTGTATAGAAGTTGTGACAAAAAACTGATTGGCCCTAATTTTGGAACAAAATGGCCACTGGCAGCCATCTTGAATTTTGGACCGTACCCAGAAACACTCATTCTCGTCCCAAGGTGATAACAAAGGTACCCAAGAAGTTTTGTGAAGATCGGTTCATAAATACAGCCTCTACCCTGAGCCGTATTGACATGTGTGCTCACATTGTGCAAGTAGCACTGAATAAGTCAAAGTTCATCTAATTTGCATAATTTCTGCACGAAAAAAAAAACCCCTTAGAATATGTGATGTATTCCATGTTACTAAACATTCATACAAAAATTTATTCAAATCAGAACTTTCATACAGAAATTCTGTACAAAAGACTGATTGCACTAATTTTGGTACAAAATGGCTGCTGGCGGCCATCTTGAATTTCGGACCACACCCAAAAACACTCGCTCTCATCCCACGGTGATAACAAAGGTACCCAACAAGGTTCGTAAAGATTGGTTCATAAATATGGCCTCTAGTCTGAGCTGAATAGAAGTTGTGTACAAAAAACTGATTAGACCTAATTTCGGTACAAAATGGCCACTGGCAGCCATCTTGAATTTTAGACCGCACACAGAAACACTCGTTCTCGTCCCAAGGTGATAACAAAGGTACCCAAGACATTTCGTGAAGATCAGTTCATAAATACAGACTCTAGCCCGAGCCGTATTGACATGTGTACTTAATGTGTTTAAGTCGCACTGAAATATCAAAGTTCATCTAATTTGCATAATTTCTGCACGAGAAAAAAACCTGTATTATATGTGATGTATCCCATGGTACTAAACATTCACACAAAAAATTATTCAAATCAGCGCTTTCATATGGAAGTTCTGTGCAAAAATCTGATTACACCTAATTTTGTACAAAATGGCTGCCATCGGCCATCTTGAATTTCGGACCGGACCCAAAAACACTCGTTCTCGTACCACAGTGATACCAAAGGTACCCAAGAAGTTTCGTAAAGATCGGTTCATAAATACGCCCTCTAGACCGAGCCGTATTGGCATTTGCACTTACAGTGCTGAAAGTAACACCTTTTAAAAAACATCAAAATTAGTCTAATTTGCACAATTTACGCACGAGAAAAAAACCCGTATTATATGTGATGTACCCCATGGTACTAAACATTCATACAAAAAATTATTCAAATCAGAGCTTTCATAAGGAAGTTCTGTACAAAAAACAGATTTCTGCATCATCGGTACAAAATGGCGGCTGGCAGCCATCTTGAATTTCGGACCGAACCCAAAAACATTCGTTCTCGTCCAACGGTCATAACAAAGGTACCCAAGAAGTTTCGTAAAGATCGGTTCATAAATACGACCTCTAGCCCGAGCCATAGCCAATTGTTGACGTACGGAGGGACGGACGGACGGACGGACAGACGGACGACGGGCCATGACAATAGCTCAAATTTGACTTCGTCAAAGTTGAGCTAAAAACAAACAAAAAAATTTTCGGATTTTGGTCGAAAATTTTTCAAGTCCCACCCGGACCCCAAATTTTCAGGGGAAAAAATTATTTATTTTTTTTTGTCTTAAAATTGACAGAAAGGCATAAAAAACAAAAAAAAAAAATTTCCGGATTTTGGTGCAAAATTTTCGAAGTCCCACCCGGACCCCAAATTTTCAGAGGAAAAAAAAAAATTTTTTTTGTCTTAAAATTGACCAAAACGAAGCAAAAAACAAAAAAAAATTTTTTTTCAGATTTTGGTCCAAAATTTTCTAAGTCCCACCCGGCCCCCAAATTTTCAAGAGAAATTTTTTTTTTTTTTTTTTTTTTTTCGTCTTAAAATTGACAGGAACGCATAAAAAACCAAAAAAAAAATTTCTGGATTTTGGTCCAAAATTTTCTAAGGCCCACTTGAACCCCAAATTTGCAGGGGGAAAATTTTTTTTTTTTTTGTCTTAAAATTGACAGAAATAAATGAAAAACAAAAAAAAAAAATTCCGGATTTTGGTCCAAAATTTTCTTAGTCCCACCCGGACTCAAAATTTTAGGGGGGAAATTTTTTTTTTATTTTTTTTTGTCTTAAAATTGACAGAAACACATAAAAAACAAAAAAACAAAATTCCGGATTTTGGTCCAAAATTCCCACCCAGACCCCAAATTTTCAGGGGAAAATTTTTTTTTCTTTTTTGTCTTAAAATTGACAGAAACGCATAAAAAAACAGAAAAAAAATTTCCGGATTTTGGTCAAAATTTTCTAAGTCCCACCCGAACCCCAAATTTTCAGGGTAAAAAAAAAAAATTTTTTTGGTCTTAAAATTGACCAAAACGAAGAAAAAACAAAAAAAAATTTTTTTTCGGATTTTGATCCAAAATTTTCTAAGTCCCACCCGGACCCCAAATTTTCAGGGGAAAATTTTTTTTTTTTTTTAGGCTTTCCCTAACCCAGTTTGGGAAAGACTATTGTTATTCTTCTTTTTCAAAAATTTTCTTCTCTATTTTTTTGTGTTTTTTTTTTTGTTTTTCTCCCTGAATTTTGTCTGTTGAACTGCTCGAAAACAAGTTGTACGATTTTGACCAAATTTGGCACACTTATGTAATGTCATAAAATCTAGTGAAATGCGGTATCGACATATCTGTGAAAACGCGTATTTTCAAAATAATCTGCCAAAACCTTCATAATTTCACCATTTTTCGAATGTCTCAAAATTGTTTACTGTTATTTCACTCAAATTTTCCACACATTTACAGCATAATATGATACACCACAATCACCACTCAAATCTTTCAACATTAACCCCCACTGGCCAAAAATGACATGAATATAGATTTTTTCTTCAAAATTCACCAACTTCAAGGGCAAATTTCTCTAATAACAAGGTTGTTGTAACAATTATTTTGGTTTGGATAGATGCAACAATGATTGCGGAATAAAGTTACTGTTTACTTTTTAATCTCAGATTTAACCCTCAAGCACAATGAGGGCAAGGATAAGAGTACCGTTTGAAAATGCCAAAATTAGCCAACATTGGTTGCTTTTTCTATTATTTTGGAAAGGGTTAATTTCAAACACTTTTCATGTACATATTCACAATTGACTACGGAGCATATTTGCTGTTGTAAGTTTGGTTGTAAAGTTTAACCCTATCCCATTCTGGTTGCATAAAAGTAGGTACCGTCCAAAAAAACTACCAATTTTTTAAGAATTTGATAAGTTTAGGTGGCGATTTCCTCCATTTTTAATTACTTGAGCTTTGAATGTTTTTTGTAGCTGCTTGCATCAGTCAAAGTACGACAAATTTTGTTCTATATGTTATTATTAAAAGTTTAACCCTTAGCAGATTTGAGACTTCCCATAAGGGTACTGTCGGAATAATTGTTATTTTCGCCAACTTCAAGGGCAAATTTCTCTAATTACAAAGTAGTTGTAACAATTATTTTGATATGGCTAGATGCAACAATGATTGTGGAAGAAAGTTACTGTTTACTTCTTAATCTCAGATTTAACCCTGAAGCACAATGAGGGCGAGAATAAGAGTACCGTTTGAAAATGCCAAAATTAGCCAACTTTGGTTGCTTTTTCTATTATTTTGGAAAGGGTTAATTTCAAAAACTTTTCATGTATGAATTCACAATTGACTACAGAGCATATTTGCTGTTGTAAGTTTGGTTGTAAAGTTTAACCCTATCCCATTCTGGTTGCATAAAAAAGTAGGTACCTTCCAAAAAAACTCAAATTTTTCAGAATTTGGTAACTTTAGGTGGCGATTTACTTCATTCCTAATAGCTTGAGCTCTGAATTTTTTCTATAGCTGCTTGCAGCAGTCAAAGTATGACAAATTTTGTTCTATATATTATTATTAATAGTTTAACCCTTGGAAGATTGGAGACTTCCCATAAGGGTACTGTCGGAATAATTGTTATTTTCGCCAACATTTACATGCACTTTCTCAGCACTGGAGCCATATTGTCTCAAAACCTTTTCCATGAGAGGATTGGGCCTTCATCCAAGAACAATTTTGCTGTTATATATTTTATTCAAAGATTTAACCTTCACCCAATTTTCTGGCCTTGAATTTGAGTGCCCTAAAATTCTTCATAAAATTGGCTAATTTGGAGCTCACTTTTCTTCCATTTTCGAAAGGAATATCGAAAAATGATTTACATGTTCGTATTTATAATTGCCTACCGAGCATATTTGCTGCTGTAAGTCTAGTTGTAAAGTTTAACCCTATGCTCGTTCTGTTTGCATAAAGATAGGTGCAGTCCAAAAAAACTATTGTTTTTCAGAATTTGGTATGTTTAAGTGACGATTTACTCCATTCCTAATTGATTGAGCGCTGAACGTTTTCTATGGCTGCATGCAGCAGTCATAGTATGACAACTTTGTTTTATATGTCATTATTAAAAGTCTAACCTTTGGCAGATTCGAGACTGCCCATATGGATACGGTCGGAATAATTGATATTTTCATAAAATCACTGAATATTGATAAGCGTGCAGTGGTAGTTTGAAATAGAATATCCGAAAATGCTTTTGAAATTCGGATTCACAGTTCAATTCCAAGAATATTTTCTGTTATATGGTTGCTGTAAAGTTTAACGCAATCGCTGTCTCAGATGCATAATGGGAGATGCCGTCGAAAAAAACCCTCATTTTTTCAGAATTTCGTAGGTTTAAGTGACAATTTACTCCATTCCTAAATCATTGAGCGCTGAATGTTTTCTATGCCTGCATGCAGCAAGCATAGCATGACAACTTATGTTTTATACGTCATTATCAAAAGTTTAACCCTTGGCATATTTAGGAGTTCCCATGTGGGTATAGTCGGAATAATCGTTATTTTCGTAAAATCAATCCCTGAATATGTTGGTAACCGTATAGTGGCCTTTCAGTGGTGCTACATGAAGCCGCAAATAGTTAAGGTTGAAAAGTTCATCAAATAGACAAATATAATACCTAACTCAGCCGGTGACAGGTAAATAATGAATGGAAAAGTCGTGGAGTTGAGAATGAAGTAGGGATGAATCGTGCCCTCGGTTTCCACCTGATCCACGGTATTTCCACGCGGTATCGGCACTTGACAAAGATACTAAACTGTCAGGCAGGGACAGTAGGAAACATTCTGAGAATTTCAAGTTGCTGCCTTGCATGATCGCGACATAATTGGAATATATCCGACATTGTATCTGTCGGATATATTCCAATTATGTCCCGATCACTTCACCCCGACTGTCCGCATGGGGGCACCATGATGCCGTGTACTGAGGGATACTGCACATCGATGGTGCGCATGTCTTCAACCAATCTAACCCTGCCTGTGCTACAGTGTGGAGGCACTATGTTGGGGAGCTGGCAGCTGCTCGTCATTGCTCGGTGGTTCTCTCTGGGTACTCCGGCTTCCTCCACCCATACAACTGTCACCGACATAATATGACTTTGGCTGTTAATGTGTCATTAAAACCTAATAAATAAATAAATAAATCCAGTACCAGTTTTGCTCGTACAAATATTAGTACCGTCAGAAAAATTCATCCCTGGGTAAGATTGGTATACCTTTTCAATCTCAGATTTAACCCTCAAGCACAATGAGAGTGAGAATAAGTGTACCATTTGGAAATACCCAAATTATCCAACTTTGGTTACTCTCTACTATCATTTTGGAATGGATTAGTTTGAGACACCTTGCTTTGCTATATGCAGAGATGTTTAATCAATAAATCCGACTTTAGTTATGTTCTGGGACTTAATGAAACATGTGCTTTGGCCACTTAAAAATAGTACTGTCTGCAAAAAATGACTTTGAGTGAATACTCACTTGTCCAAAAACAAAAAGGAAAGAGCTCTTTGACCTTTTCATAACTGCTTTCCAAAATCAATGGGGAACAAATTTTATGTTATATGTTTTGGTGTTCCGTGTTATCCAACACCAGTTTGGCGGTACAAATGTGAATACCGCCAGGAAAGAAAGCACATTTTCTCAGTGGTAGACTGTGTGACTTCTATGATAGAGGTCCCGAGTTTGATCCCTATCTGGGACGACCCACGTAATGTCCTTGGGCAAGGCACTTTATCCCCGTTGCCAACATGGGGGCACGATAATGCCATGTACTAAGGCGTACTGCATGTCAATGGTGCATATGTCTTCAACCGCTGGTACCCTGCTTCAGTGGAGCTTGAACATAATTAGAATGTTGAGCTGACAGTTGCTCGTCGATGCTCGGTGGTTCTTTCTGGGTCCTCCGACTTCCCCCACCCGTAAAACTGTCACGGTCACGATTAGCCATTGTGGATAAGTATGTGACCGTAAACACCAATAAATAAATACCGTTAGGGAAACCCTCTGTGAAATCCTTCTGTCAATAAATAGCAAAGTAGTAATGTAATGCAAGAAATATTGACAAGCTGTTCAACATCCCTTTAATCAACTCATTTTAACTTGAACTGTACCCATCCCTGTGAATACTAGCTCTCTAGATGGTTTATACCATATCAAATAAACAACTAATTTGTGTGTGACAGTAACTCATATTACATGTATTTCATTGTATCTGAAACAGATATGTTGGAAAAATTGTGAAATCATGGAGTAGGAAGCTTACCCTCGTTTGTTGACAAATCCCACACATTCACAAACAGACGAAATGATAGAGAATAAATTAATTATTGATATTTAAGGTCACTTTCAGCATCTACAGCTATATCATGACCATAATATAGGTATTTATTCAAGTCCAGATATTCATTGCATAGGCGTACAGGGCTATTTTTCAGGGGGGGGGGGGGGATGAACCCTTTTAGCCCGAAAAAGTTGAATCGCAGGAGGAAATGCCAAATGTGGGTATGGGAGGGAGGGGGGTCTCCCTCCCATTGAGTACCTGGAGAGAACCACCGAGCAATGGCAAGCGACTCAGACTCCCCAACATACTAACTCCACAAAAGCAGGGTTAGCATTGGTTGAAGACAAGTGCACCCTCAAAGTACCCTTAGTACACATCGCCATCATGCCCCCCCCCCCCCCCCCCCCCCCCCCCCCACGTGGGAAATTAAATTGGGATGAAGTGTCCTGCTCAAGGACACAATGTGGTTGCCACAGGCGGGATTCGAACCGAGGACTTCTTGGATTGCAACAATCATCTCTACCTTCTGATCCACCGTGCTCCCGTCATATGCAGTAATAGAGCTCTTTATGTGTACTTGTGTGATTATAAATGAATAATATTAACATGGATACGGTTCCACTGAATCAACTTGTGCAGTATAATGGTCAGTTTACTTGCAACTTCTAAGTGATGAGATAGGAAAACAACATTTTGTGTGGAAAACCAAAATGTTTTGTGGTCATTTCTGGCAACTAAATTGTCCGAAATTTTCTGGCATATTGACCGAAAAATCGGCTCCTTTCTGACTCAGGGGTGGGTTGGGGCACAGTCCTTCATGGAACCCTGGCCCGTACGCCCATAATTCATATGTAGTAATTTTTTCCAAAGCACAAAGGACATCGCTGGTTTTGCTTTCTATGAAAATATTCTGTAATTATAGAAGAGCAAATTTTGTGTTAACTGTTTTGGTGTCCTGCTGTGTCTCAAATATCTGTTTTGGCTGCATAAAAACTAGTAGCATCACAAAAAACTTTGATTTCCACTAAATTTTCTGTTTTCAAAACTGATTGATAGTTTTGTGTACAATACAGTTTGCCTTTTCACATTAAAAAAGTTGGGAAAGTCCGTAATTTGTCCAACAAATTACAATTCTCTAGTTTTTGTCTTAAAATTGACAGAAATGAATAAAAAACAAAAAAAATTTTTTTTCGGATTTTGGTACAAAATTTTCCAAGTCCCACCCGGACCCCAAATTTTCAGGGGAAAAAAAAAAAAAATTTGTTTTGTCTTAAAATTGACAGAAATGCATAAAAAAAACAAAAAAACAAAATTCCGGATTTTGGTACAAAATTTTCCAAGTCCCACCCGGACCCCAAATTTTCAGGGAAAAAAAAAAAACAATTTTTTTTGTCTTAAAATTGACCAAAACGAAGAAAAAACAAAAAAAAATTTTTTTCAGATTTTGGTCCAAAATTTTCTAAGTCCCACCCGGCCCCCAAATTTTCAGGGGAAAATTTTTTTTTTTTTTTTTTTTCGTCTTAAAATTGACAGAAACGCATAAAAAACCCCCCAAAAAATTTCCGGATTTTGGTCCAAAATTTTCTAAGTCCCACCCGGACCCCAAATTTTAAGGGGGAAATTTTTTTTTTTTTTTTTGTCGTAAAATTGACAGAAACGCATAAATGAAAGTGTCAATGACACTGTACCTTAACTTGTGTGTTGTGTTTGATGAAAAGGATAATGTTCAATGTTTATGAAAGGATTATGAAATAAGACAAGAATTGTGATAATTGGGAATATGTTCATTTCTGTTCCCCGTGTGCTATGTTTTATGATAAAAATAATATGAGGTGTACACTGTACTAAAGAGCTGAGGGGTGAGTTAATATGACCTCACAGTTAATGTATGTGGCCCTCACAGTTAACGTATATCAACAAAAGTTACCAAGTTAGAGTGAAATTATTCCAAAATGAGTCATCCTATCAAGTTACATTAAAATCCCCTCATAAATATGGCCTGTAGACTGTGCTAAAGGTTTTCGGGCTTCGGGCCCCTGTAGCCGTCAGTTTCCCAATTGCGTCCAAAGGGGATGTTCTCATCTAGACATTATATGAAGTCAATCTACCAAGTTACAATGAAATCCCTTAATAAATATGACCTGTAGACTGTGCTAAAGATTTTGGGCTTTGGGCTCTGGCAGCCATCATGGTTGAATGATCGCAACCAATAGGGGACATTCTTATCTGGACACTATTTGGAGTCATCCTACCAAGCTACAATGAAATCCCTTCATAATTATAACCTGTAGACTGTTCTAAAGGTTTTCGGGCTTTGGGCCCCTGAAGCCGTCATAGTTGCCCGATCGTGTCCAAAAGTGGACGTTCTCATCTAGACATTATATGAAGTCAACCTACCAAGTTACAATGAAATCCCTTCATAAATATGACCTGTAGTCTGTGCTAAAGGTTTTCAGGCTTTGGGCTCGGGCAGCCATCATGGTTGAATGATCGCAACCAAAGGGGACAATCTCATCTGGGCATCATTTGGAGTGATCCTGCGAAGTTACAATGAAATCCCTTCATAAATATGACCTGAAGACTGTGCTCAAGGTTTTCGGGCTTCGGGCACCTGTAGCCATCACAGCTGACAAATCACAACCAAAAGGGGATGTCATCATCTAGGCATTCTATGGAGTCAACCTAACAGGTTACAATGAAATCCTTCTATAAATATGACCTGTAGACTGTGCTAAAGGTTTTTGGGCTTGGGCAGCCATCAAGGCTGAATGATCACGGCCAAAATGGGACGTTCTCATCTAGACATTATTTGGAGTCATCCTACCAAGTTACAATGAAATCCCTTCATAAATATGACCTGTAGACAGTGCAAAAGGTTTTTGGGTTTCGGGCACCTTTAGCCGTCAAAGTTGCCCAATCATGTCCAAAAGGGGACGTTCTCATCTAGACATCATATGAAGTCAACCTACCAAGTTACAATGAAATTCCTTCATAAATATGACCTGTAGACTGTGCTTAAGGTTTTTGGGCTTCGGTCTCGGGCAGCCATCATGGCTGAATGATTGCAACCAAAGGGGACAATCTCATCTGGGCATCATCTGGAGTGATCCTGCGAAGTTACAATGAAATCCCTTCATAAATATGACCTGTAGACTGTGCTCAAGGTTTCTGGGCTTCGGGCACCTGTAGCCATCACAGTTGACCAATCACGACCAAAAGAGGATGTCATCATCTAGGCATTATATGGAGTCAACCTAACAGGTTACAATGAAATTCTTCTATAAATATAATCTTTTGCCTATGCTAAAGGTTTTTGGGCTCGGGCACCCATCAAGGCTGAATGATCACGGTCAAAATGGGACGTTCTCATCTAGACATTATTTGGAGTCATCCTACCAAGTTACAATGAAATCCCTTCATAAATATGACCTGTAGACAGTGCAAAAGGTTTTCGGGCTTCGGGCACCTTTAGCCGTCAAAGTTGCCCAATCATGTCCAAAAGGGGATGTTCTCATCTAGACATTATATGAAGTCAACCTACCAAGTTACAATGAAATCCCTCCATAAATATGACCTGTAGACTGTGCTTAAGGTTTTCGGGCTTCGGGCTCGGGCAGCCATCATGGTTGAATGATCGCAACCAAAGGGGACAATCTCATCTGGGCATCATCTGGAGTGATCCTGCAAAGTTACAATGAAATCCCTTCATAAATATGACCTGTAGACTGTGCTCAAGGTTTTCGGGCTTCGGGCACCTGTAGCCATCACAGTAGACCAATCCCGACCAAAAGGGGATGTCATCATCTAGGCATTATATGGAGTCAACCTTACAAGTTACAATGAAATCCTTCTATAAATATAACCTTTTGCCTATGCTAAACGTTTTTGGGCTCGGGCACCCATCAAGGCTGAATGATCATGGCCAAAATGGGACGTTCTCATCTAGACATTATTTGGAGTCATCCTACCACGTTACAATGAAATCCCCTCATAAATATGACCTGTAGACTGTGCTAAAGGTTTTCGGGCTTCGGGCACCTTTAGCCGTCACAGTAGCCCAATCATGTCCAAAAGGGGATGTTCTCATCTAGACATTCTATGAAGTTAACCTACCAAGTTACAATGAAATCCCTTCATAAATATGACCTGTAGACTGTGCTAAAGGTTTTCGGGCTTCAGGCTCGGGCAGCCATCATGGCTGAATGATCGTAACCATAGGGGACAATCTCATCTGGGCATCATCTGGAGTGATCCTAAGAAGTTACACTGAAATCCCTTCATAAATATGACCTGTAGACTGTGCTCAAGGTTTTCGGGCTTCGGGCACTAGTAGCCATCACAACTGACCAATCACGACCAAAAGGGGATGTCATCATCTAGGCATTACATGGAGTCAACCTAACAGGTTACAATGAAATCCTTCCATAAATATGACCTTTTGCCTATGCTAAAGGTTTTTGGGCTCGGGCACCCATCAAGGCTGCATGATCGCAATCAAAATGGGACATTCTCATCTAGACATTATTTGGAGTCATCCTACCAAGTTACAATGAAATCCCTTCATAAATATGACGTCTTGACTGTGCTAAAGGTTTTCGGGCTTATGGCCCCTGTAGCCGTCACACTTGCCCAATCATGCCCAAAAGGTGACTTTCTCATCTAGACATTGTATGAAGTCAACCCACCAAGTTACAATGAAATTCTCCAATAAATATGACCTGTAGACTGTGGTAAAGGTTTTCGGGTTTTGGGCTCGAGCAGTCGTCACGGTTGGCAGATCATGCCCAAATGGGGAAATTCTCATCTAGACATCACAAGAAGTCATCCTACCAAGTTACAATGAAATCCCTCCACATTAAACATGACCTCCAGACTGTGCTAAAAGTTTTTGGGTTTTGGGCTTGGGCAGCCATCACGGTTGATAGATCATGCCCAAAAGGGGACGTTCTCATCTAGGCATTATACAGAGGCATCCTACCATGTTACAATGAAATCCCTTCATAAATATGACCTGTAGACTGTGCTAATGGTTTTCGGGTTTTGGGCTCGGGCAGCCATACCGGTTGCCCGATCGCGACCAAAAGGGGACGTTCTCATCTAGACATGACCCCAAACCTGCATATGAAATTTCATGACGATCAGACTAGAACTGCGGGGTGTAGCCCATGCTAAAGGAAAATGTGAACAGACGTCACAGACTCACAGACTAACAGACTTCCGCACGCATGATGGCAATAGCTTATCTTGACTATGTCAAGTTAAGCTAAAAACCCAAAAAAAATTTCCAGATTTTGGTCCCACCCGGACCCCAAATTTTCAGGGGAAAAAAAAAAAAATTTTTGTCTTAAAATTGACAGAAATGCATAAAAAACAAAAAAAAAAAATTTCGGATTTTGGTCCAAAATTTAGAAGTCCGCAACGGAACCCCAAATTTTCAGCCTAAATATCAACCCAGGGATTTGGCTTCAACAAACTTGAATCTCACCCCCCAAGGATGCTGCATACCAAATATCAAAACATTCTTATTGCTAGATCTGAAGAAGATTTTTCAAAAATACTACTCATACTGCACAATTTAAACATTTGGGCTCCCATAGAGAGCCCAAATATCGACCCAGGCAATTGATTTCAATAAACATGTGAAACAATCTTCCAAAGATGTTATATGTGAAATTTTAAAGCTTTTGGAGCAGTGGTTTCGCAGAAAAGTAGTCTTATGTTTTTCCTATTACCCACAGTGTTATGCTGACTCAGCACTTTTTCAAAGTCCCCAAACACTACCCCATCATAAAACCGATGGCAATTTTTTTTTATCATTCCATTCTGTTGGTCCTAAGGAAGCTTCACAGCAAATAAGAATTCTCAGTGCCGTGTAGTTTTGGAGATATGGGCGTTTTCATTTTTTTCTATTTTTAGCTCCTGTGGTTCCCACGGGGCTATGGGGAAAAAAATTTCGGCATAAATTAGGTACTTATGACCCAATAAGCACTCATGTAAAATTTGGTTCAAATCGGCCTCACGGTTTGGAAAATAGAAATTTGGGGTGGGGCCAAAATCTTTGCCCCTCCTTTAACATCATCATATATAGCCCCTCCAACTTCTCTTGAACAAACTTGAGTCTACACCTCAAAAGGAAGCTGCATACCAAATATCAAGTCTCTGCTATTGCTGGTTCTTGAGAAGATTTTTTAAGAATTGAAGCATTTTTGCCCCATCCTTCTGATCAATGTGAGCCGAAACCTAATTTGACAAAAAATCAAAATCCACTTATATAACCCCTACTCACATGAAATTTCATTAATATGCGGCCAGTGGTTTGGGAGAAAAAGCCCAAACACCACCTTCACAACGGACGCCGGACGCCGGACGACGGATGAAAAGTGATCAGAATAGCTCACCCTGACTTTCAGTCAGGTGAGCTAATAATCCTCATATTGCACTAAGTTAAAATTCGGGCTCCCATAGGGATCCCAAATACCAACCCAGGGAATCGATTTGAACAAAATCGAATCAGACCCCCTAGAGATGTTGTATACCAAATATGAAAGAATTCTGCCTGGTGGATCTGAAGAAAACAATTTTTAAAGAATAATCCTCATATTGCACTAAGTTAAAATTCGGGCTCTCATAGGGAGCCCAAATATGAACCCAGGGTCTCGACGGACGCCGGACGACGGATGAAAAGTGATCAGAATAGCTCACTCACTTTCAGTCAGGTGAGCTAATAATCCTCATATTGCACTAAGTTAAAATTCGGGCTCCCATAGGGATCCCAAATACCAACCCAGGGAATCGATTTGAACAAAATCGAATCAGACCCCCTAGAGATGTTGTATACCAAATATGAAAGAATTCTGCCTGGTGGATCTGAAGAAAACAATTTTTAAAGAATAATCCTCATTTTGCACTAAGTTAAAATTCCGGCTCCTATAGGGAGCCCAAATATGAACCCAGGGACTCGATTTGAACAAACCTGAATCTGATCCCCCTAGAGATGTTGTATACCAAATATGAAAGAATTCTGCCTGGTGGATCTGAAGAAGAAGATTTTTAAAGAATAATCCTCATATTGCACTAAGTTAAAATTCGGGCTCCCATAGGGAGCCCAAATATGAACCCAGAGAATCGATTTGAACAACTTGAATCTGACCACCCTAGAGATGTTGTATACCAAATATGAAAGAATTCTGCCTGGTGGATCTGAAGAAGAAGATTTTTAAAGAATAATCCTCATATTGCACTAAGTTATAATTCGGGCTCCCATAGGGAGCCCAAATATGAACCCAGAGAATCGATTTGAACAAACTTGAATCTGACCCTCCTAGAGATGTTGTATACCAAATATGAAAGAATTCTGCCTGGTGGATCTGAAGAAGAAGATTTTCAAAGAATAATCCTCATATTGCACTAAGTTAAAATTCGGGCTCCCATAGGGAGCCCAAATATGAACCCAGGGACTTGGCTTGAACAAACTTGAATCTCACCCCCTGAAGCATGCTGCATATCAAATATCAAAAGATTCTGATTGGTAGATCTGAAGAAAAAGATTTTTAAAGAATATTTCTCATACTGCACTAATTTAAACATTTGGGCCCCTATAGAGAGCCCAAATATGGACCCAGGGATTTGATTTCAATAAACATGTGAAACAATCTTCCAAAGATGTGAAAATTGAAAGCTTTTGGAGCAGTGGTTTGAGAGAAAAGTAGTCTTAAATGTTTTTCCCATCACTCACAGTGTTAAAAAATGCGGACTCAGCACTTTTTCAAAGTCCCCCAAAAGTACCCCATGATAAAACCGATAGCAATTTTTTTTTACCATTCCATTCTGTTGGTCCTAAGAAAGCTTCACACCAAATAAGAATTCTCAGTGCCGTGTAGTTTTGGAGATATGGGCGTTTCAATTTTTTTCTATTTTTAGCTCCTGTGGTTCCTGGGGTGACGGGGAAAAAAATTGGGCATAAATTAAGTACTTATGATCCAATAAGCCCTCATATCAAATTTGGTTCAAATCTGCCTCTCGGTTTGGAAAATAGAAATTTTGGGAGTGGCAAAAATTCCTGCCCCTCCCATAACGAAGGCAAATAATGCCCGACAAACTTCTCTTAAACAAACTTGATTCTAAACCTCAAAAGGACTCTGTATACCATATATCAAGTCTCTGCTACTGGTGGTTCATTAGATTTTCAAAAAATTTTGCCATTTTTTCCCCATACCTCTGCTCAATATGAGCCGAAACCTAATTTGCATAAAAATCAAAATGCCCCTATATAACCACTACTTGCATGAAATTTAATTAAATTGTGGCCAGTGGTTTAGGAGAAAGAAGCTCAAACACCACCTTCACGCAGGATGATGGACGACAGACGACGGACGACAGACGATGGATGGCGGACAAAGAGTGATAAGAAAAGCTCACCCTGACTTTCAGTCAGGTGAGCTATTAACTTGGCTTATATTTAATGTTAATGGTAATGATTTAAAGTTTGAAAACTGTTGGTCACATAAAACTATTTTGGTCTGACAGAAAATCAAATTGGAAGCAGTTTCCATAATTCATAATGCAGAAACTCAAGTCACTGTCGATAGCTAATGAACCTAGAGGCAGGAATCTCTCATAACTTTGGCTACTACATGCGGTAACTCAAAGCTGAAAATGATTTTCATTTGATACCAGTAAGACACATGGCAAGTTTAACAGTTGGAGTGCTAAATTAATCTTGAAAAGTGACTTGTAACATGAATATCTTTCTCTAAGATAGCATGCTACTAACAAGATGTGCCTTCTTTTAGCAAGATTGTGTGAACAAATGTTTTGACTACGTGTGAACAAATGTTTTGACTACAATTTATTAGAGAATCCTTGTTGGCACTCTTCAATAAACTGCATCAAAACAAATTTATATGAACATTTTTTTTTTCTGCTGCTGAGCAAAAACAAGCTAGTGTATTGCTAATGGATTAAGTGTAAAGCCAATAAAGTGGCTTTTACAGAGCAGATAACAGTACAAATGAACAGAAACTCAACAATATGAACATATTCACATTTTTTCCAAAAGATATTGACAAAACTTCGAAAAAAATGATTTTGTTATATACATGTAATCGCTTTTTTTTTTAATACAGACATATAATATATAATTACATCTTCCTATGATAATATATTCACAACTATACTTTAAAAAATTTACTGATGAATAGAAATTTTTTCTGCATTCAGCAAAATAACTGTAATATTCAGGGAACCCAATTACACACAGGTTCTAAATATATCTCTGTAATGTTTAAAATTTTGCTCCTCACAACTTTGTTCATCATATTTTAAATAACAAATTGCCAAGTGGGTCTGAATATTTTACCTGTTTTCACAGTTCGTTTTTCCTTTCTTGATTTCGTATGCACTGGAAGTAATCTTCTGACTTTGTGGAGTGTTACATTTTTATAATCTATTTCAAATATGTGGCCTGATTTAGTGCATGCATAGCTGAAATAAAGATACATTATGTTAAATTAACCCTTAAAGGCCTATTTCTGAGTTTTACAACCTCAGAACAGGTGCTCTCAACATGCCATCATTAGGAAATCCTGCTAGACAATGGACAAATAGGCATCCAAGACTTGACTGTAAAGAGTACTGCTAAGCCAATTGATGTGTACAGGCTGTGGTCAGGTGTGAATTCAAGACAATTGTCCAGGCCCTAAAAGACTAAATGTATTTGAATGAATAGAATACTGATATTTCAAATAAATATTGAAGCGCTTATTAACAGTGCTGAGAGGTGTGTGACTGCACTCAATCTTCAGAATTTTTAAAGGGAACGTGAAAGAGTCTTTAAAATCTTCAGGTTGGATGTTCTGTTCTGTTGGACGTCCAATTTCTTCAACAGTCATTTTATTATAATCGAAAAAGTAGGATATTTATACAAATTCTACACAAATATATGCCAAACCTAAAAACATTTAGATAAGTGGTATATGAGAAGAAAATGTTTCAAAAGTGCTAAACATGTAGCCCTATTAACTCCCACTGGTAGACGGATACTGACCATTTTCACCTTTATATGAAACAAGTCTCAAAATCCTATGAAAAATGTACGAGGAGTTATTAAGTGGACAAGCATTTGCACCTAGTGTTTACTTATTATCAAGGGCTGTAACTGTGCAAAATTTGTGGAATCTAACATTCCTGCCTACACACTCTTCTATACTTAATACAGATTGTACACACAAGTTTAAAAACATTCATATAAAAAATGTAGAAGTTAAAATAGACTGGTATTTGTGCTGGTAATTACCAACTACCAAGGGCACAAAATTTGTCAAATAAAAAGAGCTGCACAAAATGAGTTGAATAAAAAATTCCTGCCCAAACAGCCCAAATACACATCTACACTTCATACAAATGCTTCCCTTCAAGTTTCCTAAAAATCCTATGACAAATGTAAAAGTTATGCAGGCAAAGTTTGATGGTGACGGGTGAGCACTGATGGATGGAGAGTTGGACAGACTGATGGATGGATGAACAGATAGTCTGAAGGATAGATGGATGGGCTGATGGGTGGATGGATGAACAACATTTCAATATCCCTCTCCCAACTTTGAAGGATAAATAGCAACAGGCCCCATGGGTACTGATATGCTCACCCAAAAGTTGTTTAAAGAAGAATTTAATTTGTATCTATCGCTAGTAAACACTGCAGAGGAATGAAGTCATGTCTAACTATTCAAAACTCTGTTTGTCGTGTTAAGATATTTTCTAGTATTTGAAATGTTACCACACAGAAAATGCCGAGATTTCCAGTAATGGTGCCTAAATATCAACCTAGGGATTTAACTTGAACAAGCAAATTCAGTGAATTCATGTCTCCCGCTGGCCAACAGTTTCAAGGGGAATTAATGCATCCAGTGGAACATAGTTGAGTTGCAAGTGGAAGGTATTTAGAAGAGACAGAACAGACAGTGCTTCAGACAGTGGTTATCAGATTTATTTTCACGGAGGTCACTGTCAAAGCAAGTAAAGTGATGTGGAGTATAACTGTGAGAATCATTAAAAATTAAGACTGTATGATAAGACATATTACATTAAACTGATGTGAAAAGTGTTAACAAACCTGTATAGCTTGTGACTGGAAGTTAAAGAAACCTTGGAAGTGATGTCCAGATAATATGGTGAACTGTATATGGTACTGGGAGAGTCTGACTTTGTCGAATTGCAAAAGAAGTAATGATGAAGTCCAAAATGTTGCCATGAAAATGACTAGGTTCATTCACAATCTGCAGAAAATTATACCGATGAAGAAAAGTGGTAAAATGTGGATTTGACGGATCCATGTTAAAGTCACCAAGAATCATCGAAATCGGTTGACTCCAAGAATAGTTTGAGTCTGGAAACAATCTGCCAATCAAATTTAAGCAACCTAATTAAATATGCGCAGAAATTGCCCCTATTTGAACTTGGACCCACAATTGATGAAAGTGATCTACTACCTAATTTTAATCAAAATTGACTGACTCTAAGGAAAGTTAGAGTCTGGAAACGAAAAACACGAAAGGTGTGCACTTACTGTCTGTAAGTAGTAGCACTGAATAAATCAAAGTTTCCCTAATTTGCATAATTTATGCACAAGAACAAAACCTGTATTATATTTGATGTATTGTATGTTACTAAACATTCATACAAAAATTTATTCAAATCAGAACTTTCACATTGAAGTTCTGTACAAACAAGAGGTCACGTATTGCTGAAGCAACACGATGTTCCCTACCGGACTAATGAGCATTAATAATTATACAAATGTTATAACCTAGATGTGATCAGCCTGAATTCCGTTAAAGCGTTTCCAAAAAAAGTCCGGAAAACTGATATTTTGGTGCTTTTCCATATTTCCAAGGGCCATAACTCATACAAGAACAAGAGGCCCCAAGGGGCCTGAGGGCGCTCATCTGACATGGTAGCCTAAATATCAACCCAGAGAATTGATTTCAACAAGTTGCATCTGCTCCTCCTAAGAAAAGCTTATACCAAATATCCAAAGATTCTGACCAGCGGATCTAAAAAAAAGAAGATTTTTAAAGAATATTCCTCATATTGAACTAAGTTACAATTCAAGCTCCCACAGTGAGTCCAAATATGGACCTAGGGACATGGCTTGAACAAACTTGAATCTCACCCCCCTAAGGATGCTGCATATCAAATATCAAAACATTCCAACTGCTGGATCTGAAGAAGATTTTTAAAGAAAATTCCTCATTTTGAACTAAGTTATAATTCGGGCTTCCACAGTGAGCCCAAATATGAACCAGGGACTTGGCTTTGAACAAACTTGAATCTCACCCCCTAAGCATGATGCATACCCAATATCAAAAGATTCTGCCTGCTGGATCTTGAGAAGAAGATTTTCAAAGAAATTTGCCTGAAATGCACTAAGTTCAAATTCGAGCTTCTGTAGTAAGCCCAAATAGGAATCTAGGGAGCCGATTTGAACAAACTTGAATCAGATCCACCCCTCAATGTTGCATACTAAATATCAAGATTCTGTCTGATGGATCTGGGGAGGAAGATTTTTTAAGAAATTTGCCTGAAATGCACCAAGTTCGAATTCGAGCTTCTATACTGAGCCCAAATATAAACCCAGGGGGCCGATTTGAACAAACTTGAATCAGATCCACCCCACATTGTTGCATACCAAATATGAAAAGATTCTGCCTGCTGGATCTGGAGAAGAAGATTTTTGAAGAAATTTGCCTGAAATGCACTAAGTTCGAATTCAGGCTTCTATAGTGAGCCCAAATATAAACCCAGGGGGGCTGATTTGAACAAACTTGAATCAGATCCACCCCACAATGTTGCAACGCCAAATATCAAAAGATTCTGCCTGCTCGATCTGGAGAAGAAGATTTTTTAAGAAATTTGCCTGAAATGCACTAAGTTCGAAATCGGGCTCCTATACTGAGCCCAAATATGAACCCAGGGGGCCGATTTGAACAAACTTGAATCAGATCCACCCTAAAATGTTGCATACCAAATATCAAAAGATTCTGCCTGCTGGATCTGGAGAAGATTTTTTAATCTTTTTCCCATTGCCAACAAGTGTTAAAAAGTGCTGACTCAGCACTTTTTTGAAAGTCCTGAAAAAAGTACCTTCTGATCAAACCGATAGGGATTTTTTTTTTAACCATTCTATTCTACTGGATAAAAGTAAGCTTTATACAAAATAAGAATTCTCTGTGCCGTGGTGTAGTTTTGGAGATATGGCAGTTTTAAGGTTTTTCCTATTTTTAGCTCCCGAGGTTCCCACGGGGCAATGAGAAAATTTTTTTTTGCATCAATCAACTACTTATGACCCATTATCATCTCATATCAAATTTGGTTCAAATCGACCTCACGGTTCTGAAAATAGAAATTTTAGGCGTGGCCAAAATTTTTGCCCCTCCCATAACGAAGGCAAATAATGCCCGACAAACTTCTCTTGAACAAACTTGATTCTAAACCTCAAAAGGGCTCTGTATACCATATATCAAGTCTCTGCTACTGGTGGTTCATTAGAAGAAGATTTTCAAAAAATTTGGACATTTTTCCCCCACACCTCTGCTCAATATGAGCTGAAAGGTATTTTGGATAAAAATCAAAATGCCCCTATACAGTCACTACTTACATGAAATTTAATTAAAATGTGGCCAGTGGTTTAGGAGAAAGAGGCTCAAATACCACCTTCATGCAGGACGACGGACGACAGACGACGGACAAAGAGTGATAAGAAAAGCTTACCCTGACTTTCAGTCAGGTGAGCTAATAATGCAATCAGCATGAAACTCAAACTTGATCTGTAAGTCATAGTTTTATAGCAGGTTACCAAAAATGAAATCATTCTGTTGAAGCATTTCCCCAAAAAGTCCGGAAAACTAAAGTATGACTGACAGACTGATGGACTGACAGACTGAGGGATGGACAGAGTGCAAACCTATAGTCCCCCTATAGTCGGAGTAATGAGCATTAATAATTATACAAATATTATAACCTAGATGTGATGAGCATCAATTCCGTTGAAGCGTTTCCAAAAAAAGTCTGGAAAACTGATATTTTGGAGCTTTTCCATATTTCCAAGAGCGATAACTCACACAAGAATAATGCAATCAGCATGAAACTCAAACTTGATCTGTAAGTCATCGTTCTATAGTAGTTTACTAAAAATGAAATTATTCCGTTGAAGCGTTTTCAAAAAAAGTCTGGAAAACTGATATTTTCACGCTTTTCCATATTTCCAAGGGCCATAACTCACACAAGAATAATGCACTCAGAATGAAACTCTAACTTGATTTGTAAGTCATCGTTCTATAGTAGGTTACCAAAACTGAAATCATTTGGTTGAAGCATTTCCCAAAAAAGTCTGGAAAACTGAAGTGTGACTGACATTTTCTATATTTCCAAGGGCCATAACTCACACAAGAATCATGCAATCAGCATGAAACTCAAACTTGATCTGTAAGTCATCATTCTATAGTAGGTTATCAAAAATGAAATCATTCGGTTGAAGCATTTCCAAAAAAAGACCGGAAAACTAAAGTGTGATTGACAGACTGACGGATGGACAGAGTGCAAACCTACAGTCCCCTCCGGTTGCCGGTAGGGGACTAAAAACTGATTACATCCAATTTCGGAACAAAATGGCTGCTGGCGGCCATCTTGCATTTTGGACCAAAAACATATTCTGGTCTCACAATGATAACAAAGATACCCAAGAAGTTTCGTGAAGATCGGTTCATAAATATGGCTTTTAGTTCAAGGTGCATTGACGCACGGGACAGACGGACAAGCAGACGGACAGATTTTCGGTACAAAACTTCCCACATTCGATCTTGACCTAGGTATTGATAAAAGTAATCCATATATGAAATTTCAGCGAAATCGGATGATTTTAAGGAAAGTTAGAGTCTGAAAACCGTCAGCCAAACAAATTTCAGCAACCTAATTAAATATGCGCAGAAAATGCCCATATTCGAGCTTCGACCCACAATTGATGAAAGTGATCTACTACCCAAATTTCATCGAAATCCGGTCACTGTAAGGAAAGTTAAAGTCTGGAAACGAAAAATACGGAAGGACACCCCGAATTTAATATCTCCCGTTTTTTTCAAAAAGCGGCAGACAACAAACTTTAACTAACTAATCCCCCCTCCCCACCTACATTTTGACCAACGGAACAGAAAAAACAGATTTTCAAAGTTCATTGCTCAAATTGGACTAAGTTAAAGAGACCAAATATTAACCCAGGAACTTTTTTTTTTAAAACTTGTATCCGACTACCCAAAGGATGGTGCATGCCATATATCACAAGCTTGTGACTGAGGGTTCGTGAGAAGAGTTTTAAAGAATGTTCCTCATATTGAACCAAGTTAAAATTCAAGCTCCATCAGCGAACCCAAATACTAAACCTGATTTAAACAAACTTTTATCTGATGCACTGACTGGTAAATCAGAAGATTTTTTAAAGATCATTCCCCATTCTGCACTAAGTTAAATTTTGTGCTCACATTGAAAGCCCAATGATTAACAGATAGGCTTGATTTGAACAAACTTGAATCCAATCCCAGTAAAAATACTGTATACCATATATCAAAAGATTCTCACTACTAGTTCTGGAGACAAAGAGTTTGAAAGATTATTCATCTTATTGGACTAAAATAAAATGTGGTCTCCAATAGGGAGCCCAAACATTAATTGAGTGAGTAGGTTTGAACAAACTTAGATCTGGCCTCCCTAAGGGTGCTGTACACTAAATAACAGAAGATTCTGACTGGTCGATCTGAAGAAGATTTCTATTTTTATTTTTCAAATTGCACTAAGTTAAAAGTTGTGTCCCCACAGGGAGCCCAAATATTAACTGGGGGGGGGGGGGGGGGGGGGGGGGGGGGGGGGGGGGGGGGGGGGGGGTTGGAGAGAGATTTGAACAAACATGAATCTGACCCCTGAAATGATGTTGTACACCAGATATAAGATTCTGACTGATGCTGCTGGATTCTTTAAAGAGTACACCTCATACTGCGCCAAGTTAAAATGCAGGCTCCTGTACAAACACATTGCTCATTCGCCATGTTTAATGTTAATGATATGCAAGGTTAGAGGTCGCTTCAGGTAAACATTTTGATCAGCCTATCTGTCATGACTTATACATGTGATTTGAAACGAGAAAATGCGCGTTTTTGATTTAATACTAACAAAGATATAAACAAGAGGCCCCAGGGGGCCTGAGGGCGCTCACCTGACATGGTAGCCTAAATATCAACCCAGAGAATTGATTTCAACAAGTTGCATTTGCTCCTCCTAAGAAAAGCTTATACCAAATATCCAAAGATTCTAACCAGTAGATCTAAAAAAAAAAAGATTTTTGAAGAATATTCCTCATATTGAACTAAGTTATAATTCGGGCTCCCACAGGGAGCACATATATGAACCCTGGGACTTGGCTTTAACAAACTTGAATCTCCCCCCTCCCCAAGGATGCTGCACACCAAATATGAAAACATTCCGACTGCTGGATCTGAAGAAGATTTTTAAAGAAAATTTCTCATTTTCAACTAAGTTACAATTCAAGCTCCCACAGTGAGTCCAAATATGGACCTAGGGACATGGCTTGAACAAACTTGAATCTCACCCCCTAAGCATGATGCATACCCAATATCAAAACATTCCAACTGCTGGATCTGAAGAAGAAGATTTTTAAAGAAAATTCCTCATTTTGAACTAAGTTGTCATTCGGGCTCACACTGTGAGCCCAAATATGGACCTAGGGACATGGCTTGAACAAACTTGAATCTCACCCCCCCCTAAGGATGCTGCATACCAAATATCAAAACATTCCGACTGCTGGATCTGAAGATTTTTAAAGAAAATTCCTCATTTTGAACTAAGTTATAATTTGGGCTACCACAGTGAGCCCAAATATGAACCCAGGGACTAGGCTTGAACAAACTTGAATCTCACCCCCCTAAGCATGCTGCATACCCAATATCAAAAGATTCTGCCTGCTGGATCTTGAGAAAAAGAGTTTCAAAGAAATTTGCCTGAAATGCACTAAGTTCAAATTTGGGCTCCTATACTGATCCCAAATATAAACCCAGGGAGCCGATTTGAACAAATTTGAATCAGATCCACCCCACAATGTTGCATACCAAATATCAAAAGATTCTGCCTGCTGGATCTGGAGAAGATGATTTTTTTTTAAAGAAATTTGCCTGAAATGCACTAAGTTCGAATTCGGGCTTCTATAGTGAGCCCAAATATGAATCCAGGGGGCCGCTTTGAACAAACCTGAATCAGATCCACCGCACAATGTTGCATACCAAATATCAAAAGATTCTGCCTGCTGGATCTGAGGAAGAAGATTTTTTAAGAAATTTGCCTGAAATGCACTAAGTTCGAATTCGAGCTTCTATAGTGAGCCCAAATATGAATCTAGGGAGCCGATTTGAACAAACTTGAATCAGATCCACCCCACAATGTTGCATACCAAGTACCAAAAGATTCTGCCTGCTGGATCTGGAGAAGAAGATTTTTTAAGAAATTTGCCTGAAATGCACTAAGTTCGAAATCGGGCTCCTATACTGGGCCCAAATATGAACCCAGGGTGCCGATTTGAACAAACTTGAATCAAATCCACCCTACAATGTTGCATACCAAATATCAAAAGATTCTGCCTGCTGGATCTGGAGAAGAAGATTTTTTAATCTTTTTCCCATTGCCTGCAGTGTTAAAAAGTGCAGACTCAGCACTTTTTCAAAGTCCTGAAAAAAGTACCTTGTGATCAAACTGATAGGGATTTTTTTTAACCATTCTATTCTACTGGATAAAAGTAAACTTTATACAAAATAAGAATTCTCTGTGCCGTGTAGTTTTGGAGATATGGCAGTTTTAAGTTTTTTCCTATTTTTAGCTCCCCAGGTTCCCACGGGACAATGAGAAATTTTTTTTTTGCATCAATCAACTACTTATGACCCATTATCATCTCATATCAAATTTGGTTCCAATCGACCTCACGGTTCTGAAAATAGAAATTTTAGGCGTGGCCAAAATTTTTGCCCCTCCCATAACGAAGACAAATAATGCCCGACAAACTTCTCTTGAACAAACTTGATTCTAAACCTCAAAAGGACTCTGTATACCACATATCAAGTCTCTGCTACTGGTGGTTCATCAGAAGAAGATTTTCAAAAAATTTGGTCATTTATTTCCCACCCCTCTGCTAAATATGAGCCGAAACCTAACTTGCATCAAAATCAAAATGCCCCTATATAACCACTACTTACATGAAATTTAATTAAAATGTGGCCAGTGGTTTAGGAGAAAGAGGCTGAAACACCACCTTTAAGCAGGACGATGGACGACAGACGACAGACAAAGAGTGATAAGAAAAGCTCACCCTGACTTTCAGTCAGGTGAGCTAAAAATATTACATGACCGGGTTAGCTCACATCCAAATAGAAAAGTTTCATTGTTTGCATAATTTTTGTACAAGTCGTGCGTAATTTTTACACAAAATCAATCCCTTTTAAACCTGGTTACGAATTCAATGACTTTTCCCAAACTTTACCCTTCCAGCCCTTTTTCCAAAACTTCTCAAGGCCCTTGAATTTTTTTTTCAAAATTCCATGACTTTTCCACGATTCCATGACCCATACGAACCCTGAAAATAATATTGATTTTTTTGTAAATTTTCCGTCGAATGAATACTGCAATGAACCCCTTCCCACAAGCGAAGGCAGACTCGGCATCATGTTTTGTTTTTTTGACAAGTGACAAAACGGCGGATAGATCAATCACTCAAATGACACAAACATGACTGTGTGGGTAATGAAAGTGTCAGTGACACTGTAGCTTAACTTGACTGTGTGTTGTGTTTGATGAAAAGAATAATGTTCAATGTTTATGAAAGGATTATGAAATAAGACAAGAATTGTGATAATTGGGAATATGTTAATTGTTGTTCCCTGTATGCTATGTTTTCAACAAAAATAATTTGAGGTGTAGACTGTACTAAAGAATTGAGGGCTAGGTTAATGTGGCCCTCACAGTTAATGTATGTGGCCCTCACAGTTAATGTACGTCAACCAAAGTTACCAAGTTACAGTGAAATTATTCCAAAACAAGCCATACTAAAAAGTTACAATGAAATCCTTTCATAAATATACAGCCTGTAGACTGTGCTAAAGGTTTCCGGGCTTTGGGCCGGTGTAGCGATCACGGTTGACAACCAAAAGGGGATGTCCTCATCTAGACATCATATAGAGTCATCCTACCAAGTTACAATGAAATCCCTCCATATTAATTATCACCCTGTAGATTGTGCTAAAAGTTTTTGTGTTTCGGGCTTGGGCAGCCATCATGGTTGACAGATCATGACCAAAAGGGGACATTCTCATCTGGATATTATACAGTATCATCCTACCAAGTTACCATGAAATCCCTTCATAAGTACGACCTGTAGACTGTGCTAAAGGTTTTCGGGCTCGGGCGGCCATCATGGTTGACCGATCGCGACCATAAGGGGATGTCCACATCTAGACATTAAACTGAGTCATCCAACCAAGTTACAATGAAATCCCTTCATAAATGCGACCTGTAGTCTGTGCTAAAGGTTTTCGGGTTTTGGGCTCGGGCAGCAATCATGGCAGAATGATCGCGACCAAAAGGCAACGTTCTTATCTAGACATTATCTGGAGTCATCCTACCAAGTTAAGATGAAATCCCTTCATAAATATGATCTCTAGATGGTGTTAAAGGTTTTCGGGCTTCGACCCCCTGTAGCCATCACAGTAGACCAATCGCGACCAAAAGGGGACATTCTCATCTGGATATTATATGGAGTCATCCTACCAAGTTACCATGAAATCCCTTCATAAATACGACCTGTAGACTGCTAAAGGTTTTTGGATTTTTGGGCACAGGCAGTAACCATGGTTGACAGATCATGACCAAATGGGGAAGTTCTCATCTAGACATCGTACGGAGTCATCCTACCAAGTTACAATGAAATCCCTCTATATTAAATATGATCTGTAGACTGTGCTAAAAGTTTTTGGATTTCGGGCTTGGGCAGCTGTCACAGTTGACAGATCACGACCAAAAAGGAACGTTCTTATCTAGATATTATACAGAGTCATCCTACCAAGTTACCATGAAATCCTTTCATAAATACGACCTGCAGACTGTGCTAAACATTTTCGGTTTTTGCCCTCGGCCAGCCATCAGGGTTATCCAATCACGACCAAAAGGGGATGTTCTCATCTAGACATGACCTCAAACCTGTATATGAAATTTCGTGACAATTGGACAAGAACTACAGGGTGTAGCCTGTGCTATATGAAAATGTGAACAGACTCACAGACTAACAGACTTCCACACGCGTGATGGCAATAGCTTATCTTGACTTTGTCAAGTAAAGCTAAAAATTCAAACCCTGAGTATCCAAACAACCAATCAATAGAAATATTTTCAAGCATAACACACAGATATTCCAGCTGGAAGAGGTTGGGGAGGGGGCGTGGTCCCTAAAAAGTTAAAATCGTCTACTAGTAGAAGTGTCGCGTGTCTAATAATATTTTGTCCAAATCAAAAGAAGTTGAAGAATAACCACTACCGGTATAAACTATGGATGTAATGTTTCCAATTCTAATAACTCAATAATCGGACAGCCCTTTTTGTGAATATCTGACAGCGACCTTCCCACAAAATGATGCAAGATTCTTGTATTGTCAGTGTATAAGCAGATTGTTTGTTTGTTGGTGGTTAACGTCACATATATATGCACCATGGCTAATCGTGACACAACATGGAGATGAAGTCAAGTTTAGTCAATCGTTGATCTACATGTTGCCCATTTTAGAGGACTTTCACCCCAAGCATTGGTGACTGGGTCCTATTTTACTAGTAAAGCGGAACTGGTTTACCACAGTAAACAAGTGCTGCTTACTTCCCCAGGTTCCCACAGGGAGTGTATAAGCAGAAGCAGCAGGATTCTTTATTTACTGAAGATATGTTACAACCTATTTTGACTGGTAATGTACATGTGTTCTGTAACTTTGTTTTACATGTTTTGGGTTTATACACAGTACTTAAAGAGAGGTAACTACATTGGAATTCCTATTTCAGTAAATTTTCCAATGCATAGAAATTCAAAATGTAATTTATAATGTCCACTAAGGGATATTACTTCAGGAAAACTAATTTTTTGGTTGAAATAGCTTTAATATGCCAAAAAAATCTGACCCATGAGTGGCAAGAATTCAATTTACCATTCTCGTACTGTTGATTGTTTTGGGGGGGGGGGGGGGGTGGGGGTGGGGGGGGGGGGGGGGGGGGTTGGGGTTCTTCATACATTGGAAAATTATAAATTTAAGGTAATTTGTATATTTTTTATACTTACCAATGGCCCAGACTTAGCTGGTGCAAACTCAAAGTTATTAAGGGCCAAACACAAATTTTGAACCCCCCAATCCCCAAAATTTGCTTGCAAAACCGAAAATTAAAAGTCCTATCTGGTCCTCCATACTTTTACCCGCCGCACATGGGTAGTCATCAGGAAGTGACCGAAATTAGCGCCAACATCATTATTTGTAGAAAAGAGTACTACATAATAACTCAGCTGGGAGGTATGAGTGCCCACTCATGAGAGGGCCATACCCATCTGGGTCATTGGTAAATATAAAAAATATACAAATTACTTCAAATTTATAATATTTTTATACTCCAACCCAATGGCCCAGACTTAGCTGAATCGTAAAAAGGCAGAGGGCCTAGGACTTCAGAATTAGTAGACCAACAAAGTTCCCAGCCTGTAATCCAAGGTGAAAGGAAAATAAAAAAAGGAATTACATGTATTTCTCTCTTTCCAGTAATAGAGAAGACATATCATAAATAAGGAGCCAAATTCAAGTATTTCCGTATTTCTTAGCATGAAGACTGTGCTAATTGGATGTAACGAGTTCCTAATTTTTAAGGCTAGTCCGGACTAAGCCCCAGAAATTAGGATGGCATATTTGAGAATGTGAGGATATCCCCACAAACATACACCATATACAACAAGTGTTTGACCACTGAGGTGGTATTAGTCCCCTAAGGCACTTTTGTGACATAAGGTGTTTTTGTCATAGAAGACACTCAAGTATATAAGCATCTTGGATTTTGAAAAAAAAATATTGAGCGTGCATAATCCCCTCACAACCCTTTATCCATATACCATATATGAAAGGCGTAGCTTGAACCATGTTGGAGGGAGGGGTGGTAACATAAAATAGAGAAGAAAGCTTAAAAAACACAACAAAAATGGCCGCTATTGTGCCATGTTGGATTTTGAAAAATAAATATCGACTGTGCAACATTCCCTCAGAACCATTTATCCATGTACCAAATATGAAAGGTGTAGCTTAAAGCATGTTGGAGGGAGAGGTGGTAACATAAAAACAGACAGACAGACAGACAGACAGACAGACAGACAGACAGACAGACAGACAGACAGACAGACAGACAAATATTGACAATATTGAGCGTGCATAATCCCCTCACAACCCCTTTATCCATGTACCATATATGAAAAGTGTAGCTTGAACCATGTTGGAGGGAGCAGTGGTAACACAAAATAGAGAAAAAAGCTTAAAAAACACAACAGAAATGGTTGCCATGGCACCATCTTGAATTTTGAAAAAAAAAAATTGAACGTGCAACATCCCATTACAACCCTCTATCCATGTGCCAGATATAAAAAGTGTAGCTTGAACCATGTTGGAGTGAGGGGTGGTAACACAAAATAGAGAAAAAAGCTTAAAAAAACGCAACAAAAATGGCCGCCATGCCGCCATCTTGGACTTTGAAGAAAAAATATTGAACGTGCATCATCCCCTCCCAACCCTCTATCCATGTGCCAAATATTCAAAGTGTAGCTTGAACCATGTTGGTGGGAGGGGTGGTAACATGAAAATAGAGAAAAAAAGCTTAAAAAACACAACAAAAATGGCCGCGAAAGGTGAAGCTTAAAGCATGTTGGAGGGAGAGGTGGTAACATAAATGAAAGTGTCAATGACACTGTAGCTCAACTTGACAAACTTGAACCTGGTAAGTTATAAATGAAATGGCAAAATTGAAGAACAGAGTAATCCATCAATTTTTAAATGTAAACTGTAAGACTGGCTAAAGGAAGAATGTTGATACACAAATGCAGTATGTTCAGAGGTTACTGTAAATGGCAACTTTTTTCACAGAAATGAATGCTGATCAATAGTTCTTATCGAAAGGTCTTGTCTAATGAGCACACCAAGTTAAACAAGCATACCAGGTTTCAAAGCAATCTGATCATAAATGTGCCCTGTAGGGTGTGCCAAAGAAAAATATTGAGGTCTGACTAAACTAAGTTCTAAGAATGCTGGTCGCAGCAACATTTTCTTACAGAAATGGCAGAAAATCAATAGCTCCCATCTAGAGGTCACCCCAAACAAGCATGCCAGGTTTCAAAGCAATCCGATCATAAATGTACCCTGTAGGGTGTGCCAAAGAGAAATATCGAGATCTTCTGACTGAACTAAGTTCTAAGAACGTTGGCCGCAGCAACATTTTTTGACGGAAATGGAAAAAAATCGACAGCTCCCATCTAGAGGTCACCCCAAACAAGCATACCAGGTTTCAAAGCAATCCAATCATAAATGTGCCCTGTAGGGTGTGCCAAAGGGAAATATTGAGGGCTGACTAAACTAAGTTCTAAGAACGTTGGCCATGGCAACATTTTTTGACGGAAATTGAAGAAAATCGATTGCTCCCATCTAGAGGTCACTCTAAACAAGCATACCAGGTTTCAAAGCAATCCAATCATAAATGTGCCCTGTATGGTGTGCCAAAGGGAAATATTGTGGTTTGACTAAACTAAGTTCTAAGAACGTTGGCCACGGCAACATTTTCTTACGGAAATTAAAGAAAATCGATTGCTCCCATCTAGAGGTCACCCCAAACAAGCATGCCAGGTTTCAAAGCAATCCGATCATAAATATTCCCTGTAGGGTGTGCCAAAGGGAAATATGGAGGTCTGACTAAACTAAGTTCTAAACCATTGGCCGCGGCAACATTTTTTGATGGAAATGGAAAAAAATCGATAGCTCCCATCTAGAGGTCACCCCGAACAAGCATACCAGGTTTCAAAGCAATCCAATCATAAATGTGCCCTGTAGGGTGTGCCAAAGGGAAATATGGAGGTCTGACTAAACTAAGTTCTAAGAACGTTGGCCGTAGCAACATTTTTTGACAGAAATTGAAGAAAATCGATAGCTCCCATGTAGAGGTCACCCCAAACAAGCATGCCAGGTTTCAAAGCAATCTGATCATAAATGTGCCCTGTAGGGTGTGCCAAAGAGAAATATTGAGGTCTTCTGACTAAGTTCTAAGAACGTTGACCGCGGCAACATTTTTTGACGAAAATTGAAGAAAATCGATAGCTCCCATCTAGAGGACTCCCCAAACAAGCATACCAGGTTTCCATGCAATCCGATCATAAATGTGCCCTGTAGAGTGTGCCAAAGGGAAATATTAAGGTCTGACTAAAGTAAGTTCTAAGAACGTTGGCCGTGGCAACATTTTTTGACGGAAATTGAAGAAAATCGATTGCTCCCATCTAGAGATCACCCTAAACAAGCATACCAGGTTTCAAAGCAATCCAATCATAAATGTGCCCTGTAGTGTGTGCCAAAGGGAAATATTGTCGTTTGACTAAACTAAGTTCTAAGAACGTTGGTCGTGGCAACATTTTTTAATGGAAATGGAAGAAAATCGATAGCTCCCATCTAGAGGTCACCCTAAACAAGCATACCAAGTTTCAAAGCAATCCAATCATAAATGTGTTCTATAGGGTGTGCCAAAGGGAAATATTGTGGTCTGACTATACTAAGTTCTAAGAACGTTGGCTGCGGCAACATTTTTTGACGAAAATTGAAGAAACTCGATAGCACCCATCTAGAGGTCACCCCAAACAAGCATACCAAGTTTCAAAGTGATCTGATCATAAATGCGACCTGTGAGGTGTGCCAAAGGAAATTGTGGACGTACGTACTAACCTACTAACGTACGTACGTACGCCGACGGACGAGAAGTGATGGCAATAGCTCAGCTTGACTTTGTCAAGTTGAGCTAAAAACAGACAGACAGACAGATGGACGGACAGACAGACGGACGGAGTGCAATCCTATAGTCCCCTTACAGTTCCCGTAGGGGACTAATAAAACACAAGCTGTATCCAGGATATAATCTACAGACAAAACAGCTTCACTCATAGTTACATACTTATCAAGCCGGAGGTGAGGTAAAAAAAATCCCCCCCTCCCCCCCACGTTTGAAGGAATCTTCAAAAAGAAGAGGAGTGCTCTGGAATTAGTAAAAGTGGTACCAAATAACAATATAAATATTCGTCGAATAGACACCCAGGTATTAATTATTATTAATAAATTGGAGCTTAACGTCACTTCAGAAGCTAAGGCTATAGTGGCGATCCCAGTAATTAATATCGCCCATTTGAAACGTATACTGGAGTTGGCATACGCAGATAGGTCGAAAACCGGTGATATAATATATAACATACACATGTCCAATATAATCACAATGGTCGATCTCTGGAGAGTAAACACACTTCCAAGGTAACCCACAGGCAACCCATTCAGGTGTACAATAAATTCCAGTAAATAACACCCCCAGACATGTTCTATCCGATATCTATGTCCCTAGAAACATGCGAATATAATACGAGAGTGTAAGACAAGATGTATTCAATTGGGTACCGCCATTAATAGAAACCTGGATCTAGAAATGGATCGAGCTATGATTAACAGACTCGTCACGGACCGCCCCCGAAATAATTCATTGTTTCTAAGGTCCTTAACATACAATAATGCGTCTGTCTACTAATTATGCAATTATTATGGGCGTGAGCATTGCAATCCCACATGTAATCATCTGAATACCAGTTAACTGACTAGACAGCCCCCCAGGTACCCAAGGGATAGCAATTTATTGATGATGAACCATATGCTCGTATATGCCATAGACGAGCAACCACAGGAAACCAACCAACTAGAAAGTGGATGTGCCCATGAGGTCGCCATAGAACACGACCCAGCCACCAATCGAGAAGTCATGAGATACATGTATGTACTTAAATGCATACGAAGCTTACGGGAAGAAAACTACGCCTTGCCCTGTAATCGCCTTGGCGGTGTGGAGGGGGGTTTCAAAATCATATCGAACTCCCCTCACCCGCATTACTTGAATCGTTCTTGTGTTAGTCATCAAATAGTATAGGAACCGTAAGGCTCCTTCACGTCTGACCAACTCCATAATGCCATTAAGGGCGGAGAAGGACGTGAAGAACAAATACTTCTCCTGATAAAGAAGGTCCTCTCGTGGAGGAAGCTTCCAGGGAACGTTCCATAACAGACACCTGAGAAGATTGATCCAAGGTTTCTGTGCTGAAAGAGGTGCTACTATTAGGATTTCGCAACAAGACTGTTTGAACTAAACAGAATCTGCTAAATCAACGAGGTTGGAGAATTAATTGTAAGAGGGCTTCTTGTTCCCTCGTGAGGAGTTTCCTTTTGACGTTTAGATCTGGAACATCCTCCTTTACTCTTGTCTGCTGAAGCGGGTTGATGAGACGCCGACTTCAGTAGCAGATCACTTGACACTTTCTTAATAGCCTGATCATAGACTGACGAAAGCTTGTCGTCCAAAATAGTATGTCCCAGAGAGAGCTTTTCACCTGGTCATCTATAAGTGATGACGACATAAGGGCAGCATCACATTTGATTAGCCACTGTAAGGGCAGAGTTATACATGGTATACAAACTGCCCTGGGAAGAACTCTAAGAGAGGTACAAACATCCTCAAATTCCTTCCCGTTGAAACGTTGCACCTTTGCTCTGGTAAGGTGATCTGCATAAGACATTGCTTCCAAATTTGCTCTACTTGATGAAATTGCTGTTGTAATTGTGTCTGAGTGAATAGTGAATGATGCAGGCAAGGATACATCTAGATCCCCGGGCTGCTCATTCAAATGCAGAGGAGCTCTGAACATCTTCTCCAACCGTTTTTAAATGAACGTAGTCCATGAAACTGTATGTTTATGGAAGATGTAGTTAAGAAACCACCCTTTCTTCGCACTCTAGAGGTGAATATAGCGTTGTCTACGTGGCCGAAGGCCTGCGACACCTACCTAGACTGAACCGCAAAAGAAAGAACTTCCTTTGTTCGTATAAAGTCTCCGTCCAACGACGCCAGTGGTTTCTCACTTACCGTCGCAGCATTCTGATTCGTCGGAACAAATTCAAGGTAGTATTGATGGATGAAATCCATCACAACCCTGTGCTGTTCCGAAAGGGAACAGTAATCCTCTTCCTTATCCCTTTCACCATCCGAGAGAATCAGTTGCAAATCTCGGTCCACTGCATCTACGTGAACAGACAACTGGACAGACCCAGCTCCGTCCGACAGCTCAGATTCTGAGTCTGAGGGAGGCTGCATCTGCACTTGCTGGGATGCTGTGATCAGCTGCGCAATCTGTGACAGCTAGTCCGTCGTCAAGGCCTGAGGAGCAGCGGTCTTCTATTTCCTAGCCACTTGCTGCTCCTGGGACGGTGTGTCGGAGATGGATCTCATCTCCGAACCTCCCGATGATCAAGGACTCGTCTCCCTAGCTACCGGCTGGCCCGACTTCACGGGCAGCTAGGATGCGGTCGTATGTGCTTTAATAACGTAGCCGAGGAAGCCGTGACTGAAGCCGACCCCAGCTGCAGACTAGACGGAGAGTCCCAAGCGGTGAGCAGACGTATGCTTCGTCTCATAGAAGTATCCAACCAGAAAACTTCATTTTGGCTTGTGAAACGAAGCGGAGGAAGCCATGACTGAAGTCGACCCCAGCTGCAGACTAAACAGAGCATCCTGTGTGGAGGGTGGACATAGGCTCCGAGTACAAGAAACTTGCTGACTTCCTCCCTATTTCCCTCGTCGCTGGGTGAGTTAATTTATATTAAAGTGCTCGCTCTACCCACATCTACACTTCCTTCCACCGTAACGGACTTACCCGGCATCACGGCACCCACGGACAGAGTACCGCTTCACTATCAGACCTCGCCGAGTACAAGAACATGCTGACTTCCTCCCTATTTCCTCCCTATTTCCATCGTCGGTGGGTGAGCTATTTATATTATACTGCTCGCTCTACCCAAACCACTTCTTAGACCGAAACGGACTTACCCAGCATTGCGGCACCAACGGATGGAGTACCGCTTCACCGGTCAAGCTAGCTGCTTGCTAAAGATTAAAACCTTTAACAAAAGGCCCTAACTCTTGCAATAATGAGCTCTGCAGCTAGCTCTATATGCTCCACGGAGCGCGACGACGGTAGCACACTTGGATGGGTGGCAGAATATCATCACATGTTCATGTTCCTCTGAAACAGAAACTGACAGAATGAATTAAAATGCAGTGAGAGGCTCTGATCCTCAGAATCTCACCGCCAACAACGTACTGCGACACCCGTCTCCAACATTAGTCATCCCAGTGAACACAAGAATGACAAGAGTCCACAGGAGTGCATCGACGAAAGTCAATATCAGTCCTCCAAACTCCACAACAAAATATATAATTAAGATACATGAATAATAGCAATCAAAATTAAATTCAAAATATTTTTTGAAAAAAAATTTTTTGTGAAAAAATGCCTAAGTTCCCAAAGGAAACATTAAGAGCCCAAAGGCATCCCAATAGAGCCTAAGTGTGGACAAAATCCAAATTTTTTGAGCTACACTACCGGAATAATAATCCATGTACCCTACAGTAATTCTTCAGTAATTGAATATAAAAAAACTACCTTTTTATGAACAGCGTCAATGTGAACAAGACATCAGGCACACAAAAAGGTCCAAAGTCAAAAACCAATTTAAATGCTACCGGATGCAAAGCTAGATCTTCATACGAAGAAGAAATAATACATCGGATAGAAGATGCAAAACTAAATGACCTGACACCCCTAGGGTGAGGACGTAACCATGGGAAAAAACAGAATAATATTCTGTAAAAAATGTTAAACTCCCCAGAAATTTAATAAAAAATTTCAATAAAAAATAGCCAAAAAGCTTAAGAGTTTAACAGGAAGGGTTCATGTAAGGATAGGGAAGGAATACTTAACAAACAGAGGAATAATCATTAACAAAAATGATGCTGTCAGGCGTATGTCCCGAAATTGGTAAACATAAAATAATTTTCTAATTATTATAAAGTTACAGACCGGAACGTCTAAAACCACCGTTGAACACTTCTATCATCCAATAACAGCCTTGGATTTGGGAGCATTTCAGCACCTCTCACCCACCACCCTATGGGGCTGGGCAAGTTCATTTGAACAAAAACACTATATGATGTCAAAGCAAACAATCTCCTTGAATTCAACAGAAATCGGCCCAGCACTTTTGGAGAAGTCGCAAACACCACCTTTATGCACGATAATGCCAGATGCCAGACAAAAAAGTGATCACTGAAACTCACCCTTTCTGTCAGGTGAACTAAAAATCCCATAAAAGAAATGCAGGAGGAGTTAGGTGGGTGGACAAGCATCTGTGCGGCAAATTTACAATTACCGAGTGCTGTAACTGCACAAAAATTGAGAAATAAAAAATTCCTGCCCACATGCACAACTACACTGCATACCAATACTTCACACCAAGTTTAGTAAAAATCTTATGAAAAATGTAGAAGAAGATAAGTGGACAAGCTTTTGTGTCTGGAAATTTAGCTCTCACCAAGGGCCATAACTGCACAGGCCTGTCAATTTGAGGCAAATGGCCATTTGGGTCGCATAGAGTTTTACCTAAAATGAAAAACACGCTAACGAAAGATGGTTCATGCCAAATTGTTGCCGGGTCACATGAAACTTTTTGCCAAGTTGAATGACCTAGTACAAATGAATGGTGGAATGATGTTCAGAATCAACCAATCAACAGCTGCACAGGTTTTTGCATCTGCCTGAAGTGTAGCGGCTCTGTTGGCCAATTATTGGCCAACAGAGCAGCTACACCTCAGGCAGATGGAAACACCTATACTGATGATTGGTTGATGCTCAACATAATTTTAAACTGTTGATCATCTTAAGATGTAACATAGGTAAATAGTCAGGAAATGGCAATAAGGAAATGGCAATAATTCATGTCTCTGCCACAGGTTACCTGAATCAAGTACAGGGAAATGAACGATAGGTTACCAAAGCTCAGGCCAGGTGAATGATAAATGGTTTCTGCAAAATTTTGAAAACATCAGGCCTGCTGCATAAAATTTGTCGAATAAAAAATTCCTGCCCACAAGCATATCTACGCTTCATACTAATACTTCACACCGATACCTCACACTAAGTTTCATTAAAATCCCATGAAAAATGTAAGGGGAGTTAAATGAACCAAATTTTGAGTTGGGCGGATGGATGGACAGACTGACAGACTTATGGATGGACGTAAACCACTTAAATATTTCCCTCCCGACATTGTGAGTGGGGATAAAAAAAAAATGTGTTTACAGCATGAACTATATACTTTGTGACAGAGTGAAGTGATATGAGCAATATGAGCAAACTTTTTTACTTTGTGTGAGGAATGTCACCAGTTCTTACTGTATGACGCAATTTAAATAGGTCGAAGGGTTCCAAAATAACAAAATGAGAAACAATACTATTCTCAATGAAATATCCTTCAATGGATGAGAACGAAGTTGAAATTTAATGTTAATCAAGAAAAACCACAAACAATCTGCATCATTCAACCTCAAGTTCCACAAATAGACTGACAATTGAAGAAACCAAATGAGAATGCACTGACTACTAGACCATGTCGGAACAGAAATACAGCTGTTCAGTATAAAATTTACTGACGCATCGACTACTGCAGCTGGTAGTGGCATGCATCTTATCTGGGAACGGAAATTTGAGGAAGTAAAAGAATTTTGGGTTTTGATCTCCTTTGGTATAGTGATAGACCAGCATTGTGGAAAGGATATTGGGGGTTTTGTTCATGCACAATTACCCTAGATATCACCCTTGTTAGACTTGAAAAACTGTCCTGATGAAATTTTTGCATTTATGTTTTGTATCCTTGGGAATTAATGGCAGCAGAATACTGAACAAGAAAATAGCATTGCATAAAGAAGCTAATCCCCCCTACTCCCTGCCTTACATGGACTATGACATTTTGTAGGACAGACAACGCCCAAAATCGTTCATTTTGTGATACAAGTATGAAACTTGGTATGTGGGTTTGTATCAGGGTACTAATTATTTCTGTCTGATGTGCCATCCGAAAAAATCAAAATGGCTGCCAAATCAAAGATGGCTGTATTCTGGTTCCGAAAAAATTAGGCTACCATCATAAAAAACCCATTTACTCAGTTATTGGATATGAGAAAGATGACAATTCTGAAGGCGTTGGGACTCACTAACATCATTATTCTACAAAATGCAGGGAAAACAGAATTATACTCATTTTTAATGTAGTTGTACCCTCGAAAATAGGGAAAATTCAACATTTCTGGACAAAAATAACTTATAGATCTGGCAATTAGATGAAAAAATGTATTTTTTTCTTTTTCATAAAAGTATGAAATTTGGTGCATGGGTACTTAGGACCGTATTGATCATTCCAAAAAAAGAACACAATTCTTTATGTGACCACTTCCGGAATGGTTGCTAGGCAAATATTTTTCCCATAGCAACCAGAGTGTAGATCGATGATATCCATTATAATGCTGGTATATTAGAATACAAGGGACCAAAAGCAACCCCTTTTGGAAGGTAGGGATATGTCCAAAAGGAAGGTAGCGATATGTCCGGGGCCCCAAGGTCTGGTTCGTTATGCCTTTCTTTATCAGTAGCAACCATAGGATAAATGACTTTTTTTGTATTATATTGGTAGAAGTTCCAGAAATGAGCCTAAAAAGAGAAATTAATCAACATGATATCAATATATTCACATATGTACATATCCATAAGCATTCCCCAAGAATCTCTTGCTGGAAACCCATTTGATCATAGCTATCAGATATCAAATCAAATCAATCATAGGCCTATTCCTCATACCGTAGGTGGGGCATACATATGTATCTAGTCCAGGCACAAATGAGAAGATTGAACTACAACTGATTGCCAGAGAAACTTTTACAATAGTTTTTTCAATTGCAGGACAGAGCCCAATTCAATAGAAATAATTAAGATTAAGAGATGAGAAGTAGAAATGGCAATTTTGGGCTGAAAATGCAAAAAAAATTGAAAGGAAACTGGTGGAAATTGGAATTCCCCAAGACAAATAATTATGAAAGTGTCAATGACACTATAGCTTAACTTGATAAACTTGAACTTGGTAAGTTACAAATGAAATGGCAAAATTGAAGATCATTGGTACCAATGTTATTTGGTGAAATTTAAACATAACAGCATTGTGTGTGCACAACATCACCGTAATCCATGCATTTTTAAATGTAAACTGTAAGGCTGGCTAAAGGAAGAATGTTGATACACAAATGTAGTAAGTTCAGAGGTTATTGTAAACGGCAACTTTTTTCACAGAAATGAATGCTAATCAATAGCTTTTATCGAGAGGTCCTGCCTAATGAGCACATAAAGTTCAAAAACAAGATAAATGTGCCCTGTAGGCCATATCAAAGAAGAATGTTAATGCACAAATGCAATAAATTCAAAGATTGTTGCTAACAGCAACAGTTTTTGATGGAAATGAAAAGAAAATCAATAGTTCCTATCTTCGTCACCCTGCATAAGCATACAAAGTTTCAAAACAACTTCATAATGAATGTGCCCTCTGAGAAATGCCAAAGGAAGATGTCAATGCACAAATGCACTAAGTTTGTCAATGCTCAAATGCACTAAGTTTGAAGGTCATTGCTTGTGGCAATGGATTTTTTTTTCTTTTTTATGGAAATTCATAAATATACCCTGCAGAGAGTGTAAAAGGGATAAGTTGCAGCACAAATGCAGTAAGTTCAAAGGCTGGTGAGAACGACAATAATTTTTTATGGAAATGAAAAAAAATCAATAGCTCACATCTAGAGGTCTCCCCAAACACCAATACCAAGTTTCAAAGTGATCCGTTCATAAATGTGCCCTGAAGGATGTGTCAAAGGGAAATATTGAGGTCTGACTAAACTAAGTTCAAAGGTCAGCGGCAACATTTTTCGACAGAAATGGAGGAAAATCGATAGTTCCCATATAGATGTCACCCCACATAAGCACACCAAGTTTCCAAGCAACTCAATCATAAATGTGCCCTACAAGGTGTGTCAAAGGGAAATATTGATGCATAACTGCACTAAACTTCACTAAGTTCATCAAAGGTTGTTGCCAATTGCAACTATTTTTGAAAGAAATGGAAGAAAATCGATAGCTCCCATCTAGAGGTCATCCCAAACAAGCACACCAAAGTTTCCAAGCGATTCAATCATAAATGTGCCCTGCAGGGTGTGTCAAAGGGAAATATTGATGCATAACTGCACTAAGGTCATCAAAGGCTGTTGCCAACGGCAACATTTTTTGATGACCAAGGAAGAAAATTTATTTATTTATTGGTGTTTAAGGTCACATACTTATGCACAATGGCTAATCATGACCGTGAGTTTTACAGGTGGAGGAAGCCGGAGTACCTGGAGAGAACCACCGAGCATCAATGAGCAACTGTCAGCTCCTCAACATTCTAACTCTGCTCAAGCTGTGCTCAAGCAGGGTTACAGTGGATTGAAGACATGTGCACCATCAATGTGCAATACGCCTTAGTACACAGCACCATGGAGGCAACCGGGATAAAGTGCCTTGCCCAATGACACAAAGCGGGTCGTTCCAGATGGGGATCGAACTCGGGACATCTAGCATACAAGTCAAATAGTCTACCACTAAGCCACTGCGCTACCGGAAGAAAAACAATAGTTCCTATCTAGAGGTCACCCCAAACAAGCATACCAAGTTTCAAAGTGATCCGATCATAAATGTGCCCTAAAGGGTGTGCCAAAGGAAAATATTGATGCGTAACTGCACTAAGTTCATCAATGGCAACATTTTTTGATGGACAAGGAAGAAAATAAATAGCTCCTACCTAGAGGTCACCCCAAACAAGCATACAAGGTTTCAATGCAATCCGATCATAAATGTTCCCTTTATGATGTGCAAAGGGAAATATTAAGTACTAACTAAACTAAGTTCAAAGACACACCAGGTTTCAAAGCGATTCAATCATAAATGTGCACTGCAGGGAGTGCCAAAGGGAAATATTGATGCGTAACTACACTAGGTTCATCGATGGCTATTGCCAGCAGCAACATTTTTTTATGGAAATTGAAGAAAATCAATAGCACCCATCTAGAGGTAACCCAAAACAAGAATAGCAAGTTTGATACCTGACTTAACTAAGTTCAAAAGTCATTGAAGAAAATCGATAGCTTCCCTCTGGAGGTCACCCCAAACAAGCATACCAGGTTTCACTGCAATCCGATCATAAATGTTCCATGCAGGGTGTGCCAAAGGAACATATTGAGGTCTGACTAAACTAAGTTCAAAGGTCATGCCAGCGGCAACATTTTTTGATGGAAATGGAAAAAAACGATAGCTCCCATTTAGAGTTCACCCCAAACAAGCATGCCAGGTTTCAAAGGAAGCCAATCATAAATGTGCCCTATAGGGTGTGAAAAAGGGAAATATTGAGGTCTGACTAAAGTAAGTTCTAAGAACGTTGCCAGCGGTAACTTTTTTTGATGGAAATGCATGAAAATCGATGGACCAAGTTTCAAAGTGATCTGGTCAAAAATGTGAACTGCAGGGTGTGCCGAAGGGAAATACGGATGCATAACTGCACTAAGTTCATCGTAGGTCGTTGCCAGTGGCAACATTTTTTTACGGAAATCGAAGAAAATCAATAGCTCCTATCCAGATGTAACCCCAAACAGCCATACCAAGTTTCAAACTGATCTGATCATAAATGTGCCCTGTAGGGACATGCCAAAGGGAAATACTGAGGTCTGACTTAACTCAGTTCTAAGAACCATGTCAGTGGCAACATTTTTTGACGGAAATGGAAGAAAATCGATAGCTCCCATCTAGAGGTCACCCCAAACAAGAATACCAAGTTTCAAAGTGATCTGGTCAAAAAGTGAGGACTGCAGGGTGTTCCAAAGAGAAATATTGATGCATAACTGCACTAAGTTCCTCGAAGGTCGTTGCCAGTGGCAACATTTTTCGATGAAAATTGATAGCTCCCATCTAGAGGTCACCCTAAACAAGCATACCAAGTTTCAAAGTGATCTGGTCAAAAAGTGAGGACTGCAGGGTGTTCCAAAGGGAAATATTGATGCATAACTGCACTAAGTTCCTCGAAGGTTGTTGCCAGTGGCAACATTTTTCAATGAAAATTGATAGCTCCCATCTAGAGGTCACCCTAAACAAGCATGCCATGTTTCAAAGCAATCCGATCATAAATGTGCCCAGTAGGGTGTGCCAAAGGGAAATATTGAGGTCTGACAAAATCAAAGAAAATCAATAGCCCCGATCTAGATGTAACATACCCCAAACAAGCATACCAAGTTTCAAACCGATCTGATCATAAATGTGCCCTGTAGGGTGTGCCAAAGGAATATACTGATGTCTGACTAAACCAAGTTCAATGGTTGTTGCCAGCAGCAACATTTTTTGATGGAAATGGAAGAAAATTGATAGCTCCCATCAAGATGCAACCCCAAACAAGCATACCAAGTTTCAAACCGATCTGATCATAAATGTGCCCTATAGGGTGTACCAAAGGAATATACTGATGTCTGACTAACCCAAGTTCAATGGCTGTTGCCAGCGGCAACATTTTTTGACAGAAATCAAAGAAAATCGAAGCTCCCTCTGGAGGTCACCCCAAACAAGCAAACCAAGTTTCAAAGCGATCTAAACATAAACGCGACCTGTGGGATGTGCCAAAGGAAATTGTGGCCGCCCGTACATATGCTCGCCGTACGTACAGACGTCGACAGATGAGAAGTGATGGTAATAGCTCAGCTTGACTTTGTCAAGTTGAGCTAAAAATTAAAATTTTGTACCAAATTTTATTTCTTATTATACTTACAAATGTAACAGAAATGCATATCCTCTATCTGTCTCTTGGGTGAAAAAGAGAGCAAATTTTGGAGAATCCTAAGGAAAAACCCTGAGGAGGCTTTAAGTTTATTTAACTTTTTAACTGATTTCCATAGTTGTGGAACAGATTTAAACATGACTACTAAACACTGAATTGTATGAAACTGGCGACCAGAGTACAGGCGTACTCTGTGGGTACACGCCAGATGTTCTGTTGACAATATCAGGCATACCTTTGCGAGCCAATATTGTCAACAAGCAGTAACATTTGAGGATTTGTTGACAGATGGAACAATAACATTTGGCAGTATTACTGGGATGTTGGAGTTCGAACTGTCTAACAAATCATAACTTGTACCTGGTGAAACTCCCCATTGAACTGGGGATGCTGAGTTGCATTTTTGCATCAGTCACGGGGACATTCCGCCGGTTAACTGGCGCCCGGCGGAATACTATTTGAGAGCCGAGATTCCATGGACTGCATGGAGACTGACTGACAGTCTGCATGGCAGTATAAGAGTCTACACAATGACGACCGCCATGTCAGGGGACTTTTCCTTAGTGTCCCTGAGGTCAGGGAGAAACTGCTGATGGTCGTCACATACCCCAAGTATTGCATCAGAAATTTGGTGTATATAAGCACCAATTTCTGACTGCTTAGACAAGTTGTCTCTGGGCTCCTGATGTATGCAGATCAACTCCACAAGAGACCTGGATGCCGCCACTGTGTTTAAGGTACGAACTTTGTTACTTGTAAATTGTACACTTTATGCCAGAGACGACACTTTAGTCACGAAGTTTTATACAATAAAGATTTGATTAGTTTAATTAAAATAGTAGATAATTTGAAAATGGTCTTCATTCTGATATACACGACAAGTTCGTGGAGTTTACTGAACCCAGAATCTGGAGCCTGTGTCTGATATCGGCTGGTAAGGAAACCCAAAACTCTACGAGGCTGGTGGATCCTCACAGAACTCCCAGTAATCACAACGTGGAAATCAAACTTTACGACCATAGATCGATAAACATTTTCCTTCTATTCCGCAACACAGGCTGGGAAATGAGCATTCAAATGCAAACTTCTTGTAACTACATATAATATATCTCCAATGATCTAAAGACCAATATTTGATTTCAGACTAAAATAGATACCAGAAAACCAAAAAAATAGGCCGATTAAATCGTCAGATGTGTACCCATACGCGCAACTAGTAGAAAGCCATTATTATCTCAGGACCAATTTTGTGGACAGGTAAAATCCATGTGAGGGCATTTTGTCAGCACACCCTCTTTGTTATCTGAAAGTATTTATGCATATAGAAATGGATTGGAGAAGTGCCTAATTTGATGGATAAAGGGTTAATATCTCTGGATCAAATTATTAGATTTACATAAAAAACTATTCAGCACAGCACAGCACATCAGTACCCTGAATACATATATAAAGTAACCTGATAATCGGATTAATGATCGGAGGAGTTCTCAATTTGAAGGATAAAGGGTTAATATCACAGGAATTATCAGATTTACATCAAAAACTATACAGCTCAGCACATCAGTAACCTGAATACATATGTAAAGTAACATGACAATAGGATTGATATTTTTTGAGTTATCTCATGCCAAAGGGATTGGAAGAATTCTCAATTTGAAGGATAAAGGGTTAATATCTCATGATCAAATTATCAGATTTACACCAAAAACTATACAGCTCGGAACATCAGTAACCTGAAGATATATATAAAGTAACATGGCAATCCAAGCAATATTTTTCAAAAAGTGATTGGAGGAATGTTCAATTTGAAGGATAAAGGGTTAATATCTCAGGATCAAATATAAAGTAACATGACAATCCAAGCAATATTTTTCAAGTTATCGAATGCCAAAGAAATGGATACGGATGCTGGACGGACAGACAGACAGATGAATGGACAAAGGATGGACGAACGATGGAGGGCCACTTCCGGATGCAGACATTATGTGTACCATACATGGTATGGGTACACATGAAAATTCCAATTTTTGTCTAAAAAACAAAGCTTATGACCCCTCATTGGAATGAGCTCAATGAACTTGTTCCAATGAGGGTTTTAGAAGCTAAGTTTTTGAGACAAAAATTGAAAACATAATAAAATTTGAATGGAGATTTCTGTATATAGTGCTGGCGGTTTTGTGAGTTATGTTGGGTAAAGGGTTAATCCTGTAAATCATCAACAGTATGGCAATTATTCAGCTACTTGTTATGGCTAGTGATTAATCGGATAACCAAGGTTAATCCATGCGATTTAATCGATCAAGAAAACACTTTAACCATTTCAGCTCTACAAATTACAACTAAAGCATCCCTAAAAATAGGCCGATGAAATCGTCAGATGTGTACCCATACGTGCAACTAGTAGAAAGCTGCATGATGGAGGGCCACCCTGGATGCTGACATTATGTACACCATACATGGTATGGGTACATATAGAAATGGATTGGAGGAGTGCCTAATTTGATGGATAAAGGGTTAATATCTCCAGATCAAATTATTAGATCATTTCATTGTCATAAATAAAAGTGTCAATGACACTGTAGCTCAACTTGTCAAGACATGTACATGTATAGTATGTGACACAGCAATGACAAACATCTAGGTAATGACCTGATAACAAAGGTACATATAAAGTATTGTAACGGCCTGTACATAAATACTGACTGTTGCCTGTAACAAATGTATAGGTAAAGTATTGTAAAGGTGGCTGACAGTCAGATGCTAAACTAGAAAAGAAATCTTGAGTCCCAGAGTGGGTCTGACTGAACCCCAAAATATTTGTTCTCATAGCACAGTGATAACAAAGGCACCCCAAAACACACTCATTCCTGTCCCAAGGTGAAAACAAAGGTACCCAACAAGTTTCGTGAAGTTTCGAGAAGATCATAAAAACGAGCTGTATAGAAGTTGAGACAAAAAACTGATTGGACCTAATTTCGGTACAAAATGGCCACTGGCAGCCATCTTGAATTTTGGACCGCACTCAGAAACGCTCGTTCTCATCCCAAGGTGATAACAAAGGTACCCAAGAAGTTTCGTGAAGATCGGTTCATAAATACAGCCTCTAGCCTGAGCCTTATTGACATGTGCACTTACAGTGTATAAGTAGCACTGAATAAATCAAAGTTCATCTAATTTGCATAATTTCTGCACGAGATAAAAACCCGTACTACATGTGATGTATTCCATGTTACTAAACATTCATACAAAAATTTATTCAAATCAGAACTTTCATACAGAAGTTCTGTACAAAAGACTGATTGCACTAATTTTGGTACAAAATGGCTGCAGGTGGTCATCTTGAATTTCGGACCACACCCAAAAACACTCGTTCTCATTCCGCAGTGGTAACAAAGGTACTGAAGAAGTTTCGTAAAGATCGGTTCATAAATACGGCCTCTAGCCTGAGCCATATAGAAGTGTACAAAAAACTGATTAGACCTAATTTCGGTACAAAATGGCCACTGGCAGCCATCTTGAATTTCGGACCGCACCCAGAAACACTCGTTCTGGTCCCAAGGTGATAACAAAGGTACACAAGAAGTTTCTTGAAGATCGGTTGATAAATACAGCCTCTAGCCCGAGCCGTATTGACATGTGTACTTACTGTGTGAAAGTAGCACTGAAAAACTCAAAGTTTATCTAATTTGCATAATTTCTGCACGAGAAAAAACTCCGTTTTATATGTGATGTATCCCATGGTACTAAACATTCACACAAAAAATTATTCAAATCAGAGCTTTCATGTGGAAGTTCTGCGCAAAAATCTGATTGCCACTAATTTTGAACAAAATGGCTGCCAGTGGCCATCTTGAATTTTGGACAGCACCCAAAAACACTTGTTCTCGTCCCACGGTGATACCAAATGTACCCAAGAAGTTTCATAAAGATCGGTTCATAAATGCGGACTCTAGCTTGAGCCGTATTGGCATTTGCACTGACAGTGCTGAAAGTAACACTAAATACATCAAAGTTAGTCTAATTTGCATAATTTACGTACGAGAAAAAAAACCATATTATATGTGATGTATCCCATGGTACTAAACATTCATACAAAAAATTATTCAAATCAGCGCTTTCATATGGAAGTTCTGTGCAAAAAACAGATTTCTGCATCGTCGGTACAAAATGGTGGCTGGCTACCATCTTGAATTTCGGACCGAACCCCAAAACATTCGTTCTCGTCCCACGGTCATAACAAAGGTACCCAAGAAGTTTCGTAAAGATCGGTTCATAAACGCGGCCTCTAGCCCGAGCTGTATTGAATTGTTGACGGACAGATGGACAGACGGCCAGCTGGACGACGGACGACTGGCCATGGCATAAGCTCAAATTTGAGCTAACAACTATACAGCACAGCACATCAGTAACCTGAATACATATATGAAGTAACCTGATAATCGGATTAATATTTATTGAGTTATCGCATGCCGAAGAAATGGATTGGAGGAGTTCTCAATTTGAAGGATAAAGAGTTAACATCACAGGATCAAATTATCAGATTTACACCAGAAACTATACAGCTCGGCACATCAGTAACCTGAATACATATATGAAGTAACATGACAAACGGATTGATATTTTTGAGTTATCTCATGCCAAAGGGATTGGAGGAATTTTCAATTTGAAGGATAAAGGGTTAATATCTCAAGATCAAATTATCAGATTTACACCAAAAACTATACAGCTTGGCACATCAGTAACCTGAACACAAATATAAAGTAACCTGACAATCCAAGCAATATTTTTCAAGTTATCGAATGCCAAAGGGATTGGAGGAAATTTCAATTTGAAGGATAAAGGGTTAATATCTCAGGATCAAAATAACAGATTTACACCAAAAACTATACAGCTCGGCACATCAGTAACCTGAACACAAATATAAAGTAACTTGACAATCCAAGCAATATTTTTCAAGTTATCAAATGCCAAAGGGATTGGAGGAATTTTCAATTTGAAGGATAAAGGGTTAATATCTCAGGATCAAAATAACAGATTTACACCAAAAACTATACAGCTCGGCACATCAGTAACCTGAACACAAATATAAAGTAACTTGACAATAAAAGCAATATTTTTCAAGTTATCAAATGCCAAAGGGATTGGAGGAATTTTCAATTTGAAGGATAAAGGGTTAATATCTCAGGATCGAAATAACAGATTTACACCAAAACCTATACAGCTCGGAACATCAGTAACTTGAAGATATATATAAAGTAACATGACAATTGGATTGATATTTTTTGAGTTATCTCATGCCAAAGAGATTGAAGAATTCTCAATTTGAAGGATAAAGAGTTAATATCTCAGGATCAAATTATCAGATTTACCCCAAAAACTATACAGCTCGGCACATCAGTAACCTGAACACAAATATAAAGTAACTTGACAATCCAAGCAATATTTTTCAAGTTATCGAATGCCAAAGAAATGGATACGATCGCCAGATGGACAGATGGATGGACAGATGGATGGACGGGCAGATGGACAGATGGACGGACAAAGGATGGACGAACGACGGATGGCCACCCCGGATGCCGGCGTTATGTGTACCATACATAGTATGGGTACACATAATAAAAACTATGTTATCAAGATGTACTGGGAAATAGTGTCACAACAAGAATTACAATTTCCACTAAGTAACATGAAACTCATTATCCATCTCATGATGAAGGTTAACGCAACTACCCAGTACATCCCAATGTGGTAGAAAGTAAATTAATCTTCCAAACTTAAAAGGGAAGAATAAAGCCAGAAAACTAGATATCACGAAGATGGAATCCACATCTGCGGACCCCGCAGCAACTAACTGATGTTAGGTACAAACTGATGTGAACCGTAATACTAAAATGTTTCAAACAATAGGTAAAATCTGATTAAAATCCCTTCCCTGTTTCAATAAATATAATCATGTCAGGAAATGACATGACAATTTCTTTAATTTTTGTTATTTTATATAAAATATAAAGGAAAATGAACCCCCTGCACACGTCGCCTTGAGATAATCTACCTACATACCAAATATCAAAACCCTATCCATTAAGGGAAAAAAGTTACAGCACGGACACGAACTTGTCAGAAAAAAAAAAAAAAAAATTCTGAATAATTTGACCTTGAGGTCAAAGTTCAAAGTCAAAGCATGGCGACCTTGGTACACGACACATCGCCTTGAAACAATCTACCAACATACCAACTATCAATGCCCTATCTATTAAGGAAAAAAAGTTAAAGCCAGGACACAAACTTGTCAGAAAAGAACCCCCAAATTTGACCTTGAGGTGAAAGTTCAAGGTCAAAGCATGGCAATCTTGGTACGCAACACGTCGCTTTGAGATAATCTACCTACATACCAAATATCAAAACTCTATCCATTTAGGGAAAAAAGTTACAGCACGGACACGAACTTGTCAGAAAAAAAAAAAAATTCTGATTAATTTGACCTTGAGGTCAAAGTTCAAGGTCAAAGCATAGCGACCTTGGTACGCGACATGTCGCCTTGAGATAATCTACCTACATACCAAATATCAAAACCCTATGTATTAAGGGAAAAAAGTTACAGCACAGACACGAACTTGTCAGAAAAAAAAAAAAAATTCTGAATAATTTGACCTTGAGGTCAAAGTTCAAGGTCAAAGCATGGCAACCTTGGTATGCGACACGTCGCCTTGAGATAATCTACCAACATGCCAAATATCAAAACCCTATCTATTAAGGAAAAAGTTACAGCCTGGACATGAACTTGTCAGAAAAGAACCCCGAATTTGGAATAATTTGACCTTGAGGTGAAAGTTCAAGATCAAAGCATGGCAACTTGGTACGCTACACGTCGCCTTGAGATAATCTACCTACATACCAAATATCAAAATCCTACCTATTAAGGGAAAAAAGTTACAGCCCGGACACAAACTTGTCAAAATTCTGAATAATTTGACCTTGAGGTCAAACTTCAAGGTCAAAGCATGGCAACCTTGGTACACGATACGTCGTCTTGAGATAATGTACCCATATACCAAATATCAAAACCCTATCTATTAAGAAAGAAATATTACAGCCCGGACAACTTTTGTTATGGATGGACAGACGGATGCACGGATGGACGCACGGACAGAGCGATCACTATGAGCGTCCGCCTGATGGCGGGGCCCTAATAAATGACAGATAAGCTAAAAGTACTATTAGTGACTAGGTGCAGAGATGAATAGTGCAGCTACTGCAGGGCTGACTGAAAAGATATCTCCAGTATATTCCTATAGGTTTCTAAGAAAGAAAGAGGAAAACAGAGGACTGTTTCCCTGACAGGCTGAATTAATGAAGTCACTAAATGATTTCAAATTAGCTAATGCAGGTGAAGAAAGGGCTCTAACAACGTGAGCAGTGACATTATTAGAAATCCTGTCCACCTTAAGTTAAAAGAGAATTCCTGAAAACCTTTTTAAACCTAACTATGGGGCAATGTGCATAAAGCAAAGGAATATAATATTTATGCCCCCCCCCCCCCCCCCCCCCATCTCTTCAGTCTTCCGAATGAAAAGACTAGCTGTTAGGTAAGAAAGATGAAGAGAAATTATATTAAGCAGCACAAAAAATAGTCCTAATAACTGCCCATCGCTTCTTCTGATTCTAATAATGAGAAATTAAGAAGTTGTAATAGACAGAGAGATAGAAAAAGAGCTGAATTGACATCAAATTGTTTGGAGATGAAAAGAATCAACAGAAAATCTGTCAAACTGGACCAGAAACTAGGGCAGGACGAAAATAGTGGCATCAGACAAGAACTGATCTAGGTAATAACAGGTGACAAAGAAAGTCTTACGTTTGGAGAAGTGAAGGGAGAAAGGCCTAGAAACGTAACAAAGGCTTTTCCCAGCGGAAGCAGATAAGATTTATCATAAAAGGTACAAGAAACAAGCTTCCCTAAATGCTAACAACTGAGTGGTAGAAAATAATCCTAAAAGGAGGACCAGGAATCTTTGAATAGAATTGTACTACTTAACTGAAGAATCATGCCAATATTGACAGATAAAACAGCCAAGAATAGCATGCAGCGACAATAATTTAACATTATCATGTAAGCCAGTACCCAGAATAACCTATAAAAGGAGCCAAAATAAACCCCAGAATAATAGGCTATGGTCTTGTACCGAAAAAACAGTTAATCTTCATAATTGAGGTAAAAAAAATAAAGATCATGATGCACAATGGATTCCATACCAAAGGAAAGAGTTAGTAGATGGAATCAAGAAGAACTGTCCCAGCTTCTGGAAATAGTCCAGGCACATTAGACATAAAAATGAGAAAGTAAGGAAAAAAATCGGAGAAAGGTGATTTTTTTATATGTTTCCGGGACACACATTGCAGATAAAGTGTGAAAAGTCCCCGCGAATCCGAGTTGAGCTTTTTAAGTTATAGCGTTTTTTGATGAAAAAAAAAATTTTAAAAAAAATTCGATCCAGCTCCATATTTCTCATTCTTATTCGCCTTAGTAGGGTGAGAATCATAAATATCGTGCTGAATTATATTGAGAATACATATCCCCAACAGAAAATGCCAACTTTGTACCAATCCTCACACTCAATGGTGAAATATTCACGAAAATGTACAAAATTACGAAAAAAAATTTATTGTTTTCATACACACAACGGTACACAATGTCCATGTTGTTTGTTTGTTGGTGGTTAACGTCACATATTTATGCACCATGGCTAATCGTGACACAACATGGAGATGAAGTCAAGTTTAGTCAATCGTTGATCAACATGTTGCCCATTTTAGAGGACTTTCACCCCAAGCATTGGTGACTGGGTCCTATTTTACTAGTAAAGTGGAACTGGTTTACCACAGTAAACAAGTGCTGCTTACTTCCCGGGGTTCCCACGGGGAACACAATGTCCATTAAATCAAATCTACGACTACTTTGGGAGTTAAATTATATATCAAAAATTGCAGAAAAGCAGTGGCTTTATAATGATATATAACAATAGTCATTTATTCCATAATGAACTGGTGAAACGTGTAAAATATTAACCATACCCCCTAAACTCAAATTCAAACGGCATCGACTTTTCTCATTCAAATACCGTATTATAGCATCATTGTTTCAATTTCCATGTTCGATTAAATCACATAAATCATATCAAAGCAGTGGAGATTGTGTCTTCGTCAGATAAGTTGACAAAAGTTTTCGTTAGACTCGGCGGCTTCCATATGATTATGTCATATTTAGGGGCAATTGGTTCGATCATGGCTGGTAGCGGCTTGGATGAACTTTGGGGGACTGTTTATGCTTGTGGGTCAATCCATCATTTGATCAGTGGTCATGCATATTCAAGAGCAGTTCGTGCCCATTTGCTAACACAAATTGCCATTACAAAACTTGTGTTTGAAGAAAGCCGAACACTAGATAACATAGACTGCACAGAAGTCAATGAAATATTCTGTGGACTTGCCAGAGGTGACTGTACAACAGCTGACGCTGTCAATGAAGAAAGAGTCAACCATCTACTGTCAAAATTACACGAACTGCTCCAGAATGCGTCCGTAGGACGCACAGGAAAGCTTTGGGTACAATACTACGAGCAAATAGGTCTTCTCCAGTTGTTCTTGAGAGCAGAGCGCACAGGCGACTGGGAACTCCACACATATTGTGTTCGCAATATGATTCCAGTATTTCACGCAGGTGGTCATTTTGCATACGCAAAAAGTTCTCATCTCTATTTGCAGCAGATGAATGAGCTAACAGAAATAATGCAACAGGATGATTTGAAGTTGTTCACTGAGAAAGGTTACTTTACCATAAGGCGCTCAGATAAATTCTGGGATGGGATATATTCTGATCAGACCATAGAGCAGTGTTTAATGAGAATGTTCAAGCTCCCTGGTGGTCTCACACATGGCAGGGGAATAACCGATAGCACTGTTGCGAAATGGGTACATGGACTACCGCTTTGCCTTCCGATATGTAATGCTCTCGAAAATTTTGTTCATGTTCACACTGGTCATGGCGAACAACATCGGGATCTCCGTCAAAGTTCACAATTGACTGATGCCAATGATATCACCAAATTATTGAACTGGCTCAGAGTGCATCCCCCCTTTCAGAATAGAGATCCACTACAATTAGTCTCTATAGCGACCGGGCTTGTGGCCGACGAAACTGTGAACTGTGACCAAGTTCGCAAAATTAGTGAATGTTGCGTATCGAATGTTGTAAGCAAAACAGCATCAAACTACGACGTGTTGACACTGTGAAGTCTTTCGCATCGATGGCAAATAGCATCAAAGTCCGTGGAAGTAAGGTAGTGATTGACCCCACAATTCTCTTCAACCGCATCACATGTGTTATTCAGTCACAAGCAGAGATGGAAGAGTATCTCAAATATGAACTTGCCCCGAAACCACCAGCATTGTTTGATTCTGCTGGAATGAGGAAGACACAGAAAAGCACGCTCGGTAAGATCCTCAAAACATACGGTTCCGAGCAAACTAAAATCCCAGAACATTCTCTGTTTGTTGTAGATGGTGGATTTTTATTGAGGGCAGTTGTATGGCCTAAACAGTCGTCATATAAGGACATATGTACATCATATTCCAATTATCTAGTGAGACATTTTGGGGCGAACGTCGTGGTTGTTTTTGATGGTTATGCTTGTACAATGTCGACAAAGGGCACGGAACAAGCCCGTAGATCTAAAGACAGGTATTCCATTGATATCAATATCTCACCCGAGTTACCAGCCACCACACCCCAATCCGATTTCCTTGCAAATGCCAAGAACAAAACCCAACTGATCGATCTTCTAATGCAGGAGCTATCTGCTATCAATATTCAGTCCAAGCAGGCCGAGGCTGATGCTGATGTACTGATAGCCGAAACAGCACTTGACATCGCTCAAGATGACAACAATGTTGTCGTTGTGGGAACAGACACAGACTTGTTAGTCATTCTTACCTCTCGAGTTCAACTGGGATGTAATATTCACATGATGTATTCCATTACCCCAAACTTACTAGTTTCAGTTAGTGAAATAGCAACCAAAATGGGTGACCATAGAAGCAACCTCCTTGTAGCACATTCTATAAGTGGTTGTGACACTACTTCCGCACTCTTTCGAGTTGGTAAGAAGAAAGTATTCAGTACAATTGTCTCCGATGTTACTAGCGACTCACAACAGTATGTCAACACAATTTTGGCAGATGACAGTACACCAAGTGCAGTAGCCGCTGCCGGGGAACAACTTCTCCTGATCTTATACGGGAGTAAAACTGTTTCCTCTCTCGACCAATATAGATATGTCACTTACAAGCGTTATGTAGCAAAATCTAAACTGAATAAACCCATCGACCTGGCCTCACTCCCACCAAGCAGCGATGCTGCACAACAACATGTCTACAGATGTTATCTCCAGGTCCAACAATGGCTGGGCACTTCGCTTCCTCCGACGGATTGGGGGTGGTCGCTAGACAATGGACTTCTTGTACCGACTGCAGCCACAAAGCCATGTGCCCCCGATAACCTACTGAATCTGATCAGTTGTGGTTGCAAGAGTGCTTGTACAAAAAGGTGTGGGTGTAAGAAGGCAGGACTCTCTTGCTCAGGTTTGTGTAATTGCAGTTCGGATTCTTGTAACAACCACAGAAACACTGTCCTGTCGGAAATTTCTGAGTTCGATGAATAATATGTATATAGGTCATGTCATTTCTGTATATAGCGTTGATAATAGTCAATGTAACTTAATCCATGTTAATTGATTTGTACATTCTGTAAATATTATTTATTGATTTTTGTATATTCTGTAAATATTATTTATTGATCTAATGCTGCCAGACACAGACGTGTCTGTTCGGTCCCAAGCCCGAAAATAGTTGAGTTCTCATGCTGACGAATTTTATGCCAAAAGGGGAACTCGGCCAGAAGCAGAGGGGGTCTTCCATAATGTCTATTTTGTAAGCAATGATAAAAGTCTTCAAATGGTGGTGGATTTTTTATCGTCTGTCCAACTAACATCCCGTTCTGTACTACGACCCTTTGGGCAAATCCGTTAGGAAAATCGTCATTTTTTGCGTAAATCCGATACTTTTTTGTGAATTTTCAATCATTTTTCGCAGAAATTGTCACAGAATGCACATTTTCCTCTAGGTAAATGTATATTAGACATTATGTAGCTCGAAATACGCGTAAACAAAAAATACAGTTGGATCAATTCGAGGTTACAAAGTTCGTGCGATTTTTTTTGATTTTTTTCAAACGCGTTTTCGAAAAAAGGCTGTAGAAAAAAAAGCTCAACTGGGATTTTAGGGGACTTTTGTCTAATCGTTCAGTGACATGTACTCGACATTCCCTGAAAAAATCAGCTTTCTCCGATTTTTTTCCCTAGTGAAACCTAATGTTCTTGGGCTAAAAGGAAGGATGAAAACACACAGTGATACATAAAGGATAAATTAATAAACCAGGTGAGAATTTCCAGACACATGATACAGTGGAGCCCACTTTATTGGATATCTTTTAACTGAATAACCCTGTTAACTGAATATAATTTCCCCAACACAAAACCATTTACCATATCGCCAGTACAAATTTGACCTGTTAATTGAATATAGATTATCAAGTAAACTCCTGTTAATTGAATAAAAAATCTTCTAATTACCCTGATTTTCCCCAATTTTCCTTTGTTTATAGACCAATTTGGCCTCAGTACATCCAATACAGGCATTTTATCTATTATATCTTGTTTGACAGACCTCAATGAGCTCTGTCAAATAAGATATAATAGAATAAATGCAAAGTTTATCTCTAGAATACAGGAAAGTGACAAATCCCTGTTAATTGAATACTCCCGTTAATTGAATAATTTTATTGGCAAAGTGGCTATTCAATTAACAGTGTTCCATAGTATCTCTGATAAAAGAATGAGAGCCTAGCGAATTAACATATCTATATAGTCAGTTAAACATAAGGAGACATGGAAGAGACTGACTAGCATAGGAATATAGATCTAATTTGCTAGCAAAAGGATTGTAGCAGATGTGATTTTAGTCATCGTTTTTAATTTGTCTCAATATTTTACTTTTCTTAAATAACCATGTCTGTCAATTTAAAGAGATTACGGAACAGTGGTGTTTACGGGTTGTCCTTATGGACAATTGTAGAGTTTTTATTGCAGATTTGAATGGTTCAACATTTTTGCAGTTTTCAGGTAATGTGATAAAACATTGGAAGATTCAATGGTGATTTCAAGATTGACTGTCTTTCTGAGATTGTTGACAAATATTTTAGAATTTTATATAACTTGGTGTGTCATCAGGAATTTGATTTGATTAGTATTTATTTAGGTGTGCTTCTATTTATTTCAATTTAAGTTATTTTGGTTGTCAGGTGAAGTAAGTCAGTTCGTTCCATTGATCTTTGTTGGTATTTGTATCCTATTTTCAATCTACCAGCTCTTTGATTTATCAGTTCTGATTCTCAATTTTAACTTAATTTAGCAATTTCCATGAATGGGTACAGGGTATATTTTACAGCTAACCTGCACAGTGGTAGAAGTGATGATGGTGTGTATGGGTGGAGAGGAATGGTGTTATAGTACTTTGAGAAGGAAAATTGGATCCACAATATTCTAAGAATTGTTCTGTACTGAAGTAAGTCATATATATGTAAGGGCAAATAGTAATATGGAAATAGCTATTGTTTTAAATATGAACTTTACTGGTAAAGATATTTGTCAGGTATTCTTAATTGGAACCTAACTATAGAGCTGTGTACATGGTAAGAATCAAAGTCTAAAATTGGTATCAAATTAATTGGCAGCATTTCAAGTAGCAAGTTTCCAAGATAGCCAGTATCAATGATTTCATCCAATCAGATGCTGGGTATAGCTGAGACGCTCATTTTTTTGGCATCACCTACAGTCAGGAGGAGAGGGGGGGGGGGGGGAGTTGCTGGGTGTGTTATTCCATTGTTTTAGCTTCAGCGGTTTAGTCAGCTCTATTAAGTAGTGAATTTCTTTTGTTTTGAAGCAGTGCTTTTTCTAATTAACAGGTCAGTCAAATGTCCTTTATTGTTTATTTAGAGTCAATTGCATAGTCGTTATGGGTTTCAAAATGTTAATTTATGGCAGTGGTTTTGTCTGTCAATTTGCAGATTATATTTTCCCTCACACAGCAGGAGCTGACATTCCAATGGTGTTTCCCTTTGCAGAGGCTCTGAATTTCAAACAAGAGATCTGTCAGGTGGATATTCACCTCTTTGGAATGAATGGGCTCACTTTTGAGAAGATTGCTCCTTCCCATTTATGAAAGATTCAGGCTTTTGCCCCCGATATTGTGATTTTAGTATTGGGGGGGGTTACTGATTTGAGAAACAGTTTTCCTGATAAAGTTTTTCGACAAACTCAAGATTTCTGCCATTATTTAGAGCACTGTGTGCACACAAAACATATTTTCATCTTTAAAATATTGCACAGGTTTTCTATCAAACTGTCTGGACCCGATAGAGTTTTTTCTTCAGATCCAAGGGATACTGAGCACTTCACCTGTAAGGTAGACAAGTTGAACGCTCAGCTGTCCCAGGGACTAGTTGGCTATTCCGCTTTGGTTTTGTTTTGGCAGCAAAGGCGACTTGCAACATCAATTCAATACAAGGTTTCAGACGGCATGCATTTAAATACACAGGGCTCAAGGCATTTGGGGCAACATAAAAAATGCCATCACTTCGGGAATCAAAGCACTTCAAGAGTTCCAGTGACTTGTTTAGGTTTTTCAGTTTTTTTTTTTATTCCCACCGTAAAGTCATACACGCAACTTGAGTCTCATTCCTTTCCGCCTGTGTGTTTCCGTGTTCCCATTGTAATCGTCTTTTGCATTGTTTGTGACTTTTAGTTGTCCCCCTAGATAAGTACCACATTCTCGTTGATGTCTGGGAAGACCCACTTCAACAGGGCAGTGGAATGATGGATAATAATAAAAAGTGCGAATACTGAGGATAATTCATTGCAGCGGCCTGCGCTGAATCTTCTCAAGGCTTTTTCACCCATCACTTTCCATTTGGTGTTGTTCTCCGGCACAGTCTGCTTTCATCTTTAAGGCTCAATCCCACCATACACTTGAGGATTTTTCACTGTAGCTCATCAACTGCGGCCGGGGTTGTATTTATGTGTTCCCCATTGGGTCCTGTGACTCATCACTAAGCAGATCATACTGGCCCGTAGAATGAGGCCTGGTCGGTTCCTGGTCGTTCTTTGGACTTCAGCTGTTAATCCTACTCTCATCTTTTCACTTAGACTGGTTTAAATTTCGGGCCCATTTATAAATGCATGGTCAGCAGACTTAGTTACAGCTGACATTTTATAGTTGGCGTGATACGTTTTATTTTGTTCAGCCCAACACTCAGTGGAAACACTAAGCAGTAAATAGCAGCAAACTTCTACAGTTATTCATAATGTTTTCTGTACTTCTGGCAAAGCCATTACATAAACACCACAATAACAAGAGGCCCAACAGGGCCTGAAGCACTCACCTTGAACAGAACTTGATATAAAATTAGGCCACAAATGAATCTACATTAAGCAATCAATCTCCATAGGATCCATTGTCAATCCTTGAGCCCCTCAGTAGTGACTAAAATAGTCCAAGCAACAAGCCTTTTCTTCAGTTAATCATAATGTAATAAACAGCTGTGCCATGAGCGCGTGATACGCCCGTTATTAATTAAAAGAGGGAACCACACAATATGAGTATGCATGTGTACTTGTCAGGTTACATATACTTGCCACCAAAAAATCATGAAAATTGATCAAAGTCCAACATGTAGAAAATTGCCTATATTTTGATGAATCAAGTCCCATAACTCTGGAATGACAAATTGGACAGCAATACAAGTCGAAAGGGAGATTCCTTCTATCAACATATACTTGCAACCAAAAAATCATGAAAATTGCTCTAAGCATTTTCAAGTTATTGTTCGACATGTGAAAAATAAAGTCCCATAACTCTGGAATGACTAATCGAACGGCGACACTAAATGAAAGGGAGCTTCCCTCCATCGAACTACACCACCCACCCAAAAATCACGAAAATCTCTCAAAGCGTTCATGAGTTATCGTACAACATATGACCGGACGGACAGCGGTATACCATAATACGATCCGTTTTTTCAAAACGGGCGTATAAAAAGTGGAGCTATCTATGTGGATTAATCTTAGTTACACACCTCTTGAGTGTACTTAATAAAATTTTCTAATTCTTCAGCTACATGGCTCCTTATAAACAGATCTTTAGATTGGTCTAATTTGGGCACATTGCAGAACCATTGAGTCGACAGTAGGAAAGAATTTTGACACCCAGCCATATCATTTCTTAACTTCTCTAGACTTGAGTAGTCTCAAAATGGCTATACTCATGTCCTGAGTTCCAAGTCGAACATGCATCTTTATTAAATGCCGTCATCAAATTCCACCACACGCATTCTTTATTTGGGTCTACATTTTTATTTTTTCAGTATCCATCTACTTAATTGGAGGAAGCAATACAAAATATCTCAAGAAATATAAATCCAAGTGCAGCCCCCTTGTCACTTTGGATTTATACCAGTAGTAGTATGTTTCAATCTCTGTAAGACTCTGTCAGAGTCTTACAGAGATTAAGTATACTTAGTCTGGTAACTCCAGTATTTTGCGACTCTGCTCTTTCATTTGGAATCAAAGAGTGTTATTTTTCTCTAAAGCTTTCATCACTACTGAAAGCAGAAAATTTAAATCAGAATGGGTGTGTGGATAGATATGTTCCAGCAAGTCATGTAATTTGGGCACATTTTTATATTTTGGGCACAGCATTTATCGCCTTGGTTTAGGAGTAATTTAAAGCCCTGCTTACAGACTTTCATTTTAATGGTGCGAGATCGCTCTCATGCGCCATTGCTCGCGCAATTACAATTTATGGCGAGAGATCAATCGCACGCATGAAAAAACTAAAAGCAGTGACTTTTTAAGTTTACGTCAACAATGTCAGAGTTTCAGAAGCTGAGTCTGTAAAACACTCTAGGGCTGCTGCTGCGACTATTCGATTAATCAACTGACCGTTGGAAGGTGCTATAGTCGACTATTATTTTTCATAGTCGACTATTTTTTCCCCCTATACATCATGCCACTGAAAGATAATATTGAGGCACGTAACATTTCTCAGTACCTGTTTTTATCCTTCGTATTCACTGTTTATATCACGAACATAGGCAGTAATTTTGACTCGCATATTATCTCATGAAATGGATGTTGTCATACCTTAATTCCGCTCTGGATCAAACGATTGTGAACAAATTGTAGTTTATCCATGTTAATTGTTGCCATTTTATTTTTTAAATCAAAAAAATTGAATATCGAATTGGAATTTATTGACACTAAATTAGTACTGACTGAACTTCCATACTTTGAAGTGTTAGCATCACGGAACACAAAATTGATTACGTCAATGAGGAATTCCTGGTAAACCCTAGTTTTAGAAGATCCGATTGGCTTTAATAAACACTGCATGCTGTATTCCTGGCAATTTTCATGAAGCGACAGTTTCTAGATACCCAAAATGACCCAAATGAGAACTTCAGAATCCTGACAGTGCTTTGATTTTCACTTGTGCTGTGAGGATTTTGAACTGCATTTACCTGCACTCGCTAAATATTCCACTGTATATTATGCTTAAAAGTGAGAAATTTAGTGGTAAGAAACTGTTTTTGTATCATTAAACCAATTTGCACTTTATTCCAGTGCTTTATATTATTATTTCATAATTGACAAAAAGTCGTAATTGCATCTCCTTTTTCCATTTTTTGCACTAAGAGGCATTTTCCCAAATTGGCACGCCACCAAAGAAACTGTGTTCCTTGGGTTCATCTTGGGCACAAGATGTATAGCATGCCTGGATTTTTTTAAAATGAAGGTCTGTGCTTATAAAATTAACTTGGAATTATGTTTCTACTTTTAGCACACACTGAGTCCCATGATAGATTGGGTTAATTTTTTTCATATAAATCAAATATCTGTTTCCCACATATGCTGCATATCAAATTTTGTTATAGAAGTGAACTAGAGATGTTGTATACCAAATATGAAAGGATTCTGACTGGTGGATCTGAAGAAGAAGATATTTAAAGAAATTTCCTTATATTACACTAAATTAAAATTTGGGCTACCACAGGGAGCCCAAAAATAAACCCAGCGACCCAATTTGAACAAACTTGAATCTGACCCCACTGGAGATTTGCATACCAAATATGAAGGTATTTTGACTGGTGGATCTGAAGAAGATTTTTAAACATTATCCCCTGGATTGCACTAAGTTAAAATTCGGGCTCCCATGGGGAGCCCAAATCTTAACCCACACACTCCAGTTGAAGAAATTTGAATCTGATCCTCCCCCAGAGATGTTGCATACCAAATATGAAAGGATTCTGACTGGTGAATCTAAAGATGATGATTTTTAAAGAAATTCCCTCATATTGCACCAACTTAAAATTCGGACTCCTATAGGAGCCCAAATATTAACCCTGACTCTCGATTTGAACAAACTTGAATCTGATCCCCCTAGAGATGTTGTATACCAAATATGAAAGCATTCAGATTGGTGGATTTTGAGAAGATATTTAAAGAAATTTCCTCATACTGCACTGAGTTCAAATTTGGGCTACCATAGGGAGCCCAAATATGAGCCTAGGGGCTCAGTTTGAACAAACTTGAATTTGACCCCTCCCCCCCCCCCCCTCCTAGAGATGTTATATACGAAATATGAAAGGATTTGGACTGGTGGATCTGAAGAAGATTTTTAAGGATTATCCCCAGGATTGAACTAAGTTAAAATTTGGGCTCCCAAATCCTACACGAATTGAAGAAATTTGAATCTGATCCCCCCTAGAGATGTTGTATACCAAGTATGAAAGGATTCCGACTGGTGGATCTGAAGAAGAAGATTTTTAAAGAAATTTCATCATATAGTTGAAATATGAACCCAGAGACCCGATTTGAAAAAAAACTTGAATCTTACCCCCCAAAAGATGTTATATGAAAGCATTCTGACTGGTGGGTCTGAAGAAGAAGATTTTTCCACCTATTGCCCCAAATTAAAAATTCAGGCTCCTGCATAATATGCCCAAATATGAACCAAGGGGCTTCATTTTAACAAACTTATAAAAGTTTCAAAACAATCTGATAATGAATGCACCCTCTGAGGCATGCCAAAGGAAGATGTTAATGCACAAATGCACTAAGTTTGAAGATCATTGCCTGTGGCAATGTTTTTTTTTTTTTCTTTTTAATGGAAATTCATAAATATACCCTGCAGAGAGTGCAAAAGGGATAAGTTGCTGCACAAATGCAGTATGTTCAAAGGTTGGTGATAACAACAATAATTTTTTATGGAAATAAAAAATGAAAGTGTCAATGACACTGTAGCTCAACTTGTGTAAGACATGTACATGTAGAGTATGTGAAACAGCAATGACACACATCTAGGTAATGACCTGATAACAAAGGTACATGTAAAGTATTTTAAAGGTCTGTACATAAATACTGACCATAGCCTGTAACAAATGTACAGGTAAAGTATTGTAAAGGTGGATGACAGTTAGATGCTAAACTAGAAATTTCCATGGGGTTAATGTTACAATGGGGAACCTTGTATGGTGCACCATAAGCCAAATGTTAGCAATTGTTTTGGCCTGTTTAATTCAAACCCTTCTAAGGCTGATTCATAGTAATTAATAAATATTTGTCCCAATGGCTGGTGATAACGACAATAACTTTTTAAGGAAATGAAAAAAAATCATTAGCTCACATCTAGAGGGAACCCCGAACACACAAACCAAATTTCAAACTGACCCGATCATAAATGTGTCCTGTGGGATGTGCCAAAGGGAAATATTGAGATCTGACTAAACTAAGTTCAAAGGTTATAGATGTCACCCCAAACAAGCACACCAAGTTTCCAAGCGATCCAATCATAAGTGTGCCCTGTAGGGTATGTCAATGGGAAATATTGATGCATAACTGCACTAAGTATTGATGCATAACTGCACTAAATATTTACGAAGTTCATCAAAGGTCGTTGCCAACGTCAACTATTTTTGACAGAAATGGAAGAAAATTGATAGCTCCCATCTAGAAGACACCCCAAACAAGCACACCAAGTTTCCAAGCGCTTCAATCATAAATGTGCCCTGCAGGGTATGTCAAAGGGAAATATTGATACATAATTGCACTAAGTTCATCAAAGGTCATTACCAACGGCAACATTTTTTGACAGACAAGGAAGAAAATCAATAGCTCCTATCTAGAGGTCAACCCAAACAAGCAAACCAAGTTTCACAGTGATTCGATCATAAATGTGCCCTGTATGGTGTGCCAAAGGGAAATATTAAGGTCTGACTAAATTAAGTTCAAATGTCGTTGCCAGCAGCAACATTTTTTGACGGAAGTGGAAGAAAATCGATAGCTCCCAATCTGGAGGTACATGTAACCCCAAACAAGCATATCAGGTTTCAATGCAATCCAATCATAAATGTTCCCCATAGGGTGTGCCAAAGGGAAATATTGAGGTCTGACTAAATTAAGTTCAAACGTCATTGCCAGCGGCAACATTTTTTGACGGAAATGGAAGAAAATCGATAGCTCCCAATCTGGAGGTAACTCCCAAACAAGCATATCACTCTCGATTCATCCAATCATAAATGTTCCCTGTAGGGTGTGCCAAAGGGAAATATTGAGGTCTGACTAAATGAAGTTCAAACGTCATTGCCAGCGGCAACATTTTTTGACGGAAATGGAAGAAAATCGATAGCTCCCAATCTGGAGGTAACCCCCAAACAAGCATATCAGGTTTCAATGCAATCCAATCATAAATGTGTCCGGTAGGGTGTGCCAAGGGGAAAAATTGAGGTCTAACTAAATTAAGTTCAAATGTCATTGCCAGAGGCAACATTTTTCGACGGAAATGGAAAAAAATCGATAGCTCCCACCTCGGGGTCACCCCAAACAAGCATTCCTGTTTCAAAGCAATTCAATCATAAATGTGGCCTGTAGGGAGTGGCAAAGGGAAATACTGAGGCCTGACTATGCTAAGTTTAAAGAACGTTGCCTGCGGCAACATTTTTTGACGGGAATAGAAGAAAAAGCAATAGCTCCCATCCAGAGCTTTTGGAGGGTTAACAAATGCTGAGCCCAATAACTTTCGTATATAGTATATCTTTATTTAAGTGACATGTGCTATAACATAAACATAATTATTTCAAACTTAGATGGTTTTACATCAGCACCCGGCCACTAGGGCCTATATGTCACCTATATTTGTATTCGTGACCCGTTCATGCTCACTCACTCACTCACTCACTGGGAGAAGAAAACAAGCCAAGACCAATACCAGGTCTGGACCTGGGTCGCTGCATGCAATTGAATCGGCAAACAGGAAGTGGCTGCATGGCAGATCTGAAAATTGCTTACACGATACAACTCATCATTATCAGGCTCCAGATGAAATATAAAATCAATCCCTTGCATAGAAGCCGAGAAAAGTTTGACGAAAAATTTCAATGTTCAGTGGGTACAGTAAAACTTCAAAGTATCAGCAAACAGGAAGTGGCTGCACGGCTGATCTGAAAATTGCTTACACGATACAACTCATCATTATGAAGCAGCAGACCAAATATAAAATCAATCCCTTGCATAGAAGCCGAGAAAACCTTGACGGAAAATTTCAATGTTCAGTGGGTACAGTAAAATTTCAAAGTATCGGCAAACAGGAAGTGGCTGCACGGCAGATCTGAAAATTGCTTACACGATACAACTCATCATTATGAAGCAGCAGACCAAATATAAAATCATTCCCTTTCACAGAAGCCAAGAAAACTTTGACGGATAAAGTGTTTCGGACGGACTGACGGACGGACAGACAGATGGATGGACTGACAGACGGAGTCGAGCGGTTACTAGACCTGCTCTGCCTCTGGTGCCGCAGGTAAAAAGGAAACTGCAGTTTACCCAATTCCCAGTGAAGACGTTAGTTATCCCCTACTTAGCACTATCTATTGAGGATCAGTAGGGCTATTTATTTATTTGTGTTTAACCCTTTACCTAACACAGCTCTTTTTAAAAAATGAAAGTGTCAATGACACTGTAGCTCAACTTGTCAAGACAAAGACATGTACATGTATAGTATGTTACACAGCAATGACAAACATCTAGGTAATGACCTGATAACAAAGGTACATATAAAGTATTGTAACGGTCTGTACATAAATACTGACCATTGCCTGTAACAAATGTATAGGTAAAGTATTGTAAAGGTGGGTGACAGTCAGATGCTAAACTAGAAAAAAATCTTTGAGTCCCAGAGTGGGTCTGACTGAACCCCAAAATATTTGTTCTCATAGCACAGTGATAACAAAGGCACCCCAAAACACACTCATTCCTGTCCCAAGGTGAAAACAAAGGTACCCAACAAGTTTCGTGAAGATCAGTTCACAAATATGAGCTGTGTAAAGTTGTGACAAAAAACTGATTGGACCTAATTTCGGTACAAAATGGCCACTGGCAGCCATCTTGAATTCTGGACTGCACCCAGAAACACTCGTTCTCGTCCCAAGGAGATAACAAAGGTACCCAAGAAGTTTTGTGAAGATCGGTTCATAAATACAGCCTCTAGCCCGAGCCGTATTGACATGTGCACTTACAGTGTATAAGTAGCACTGAATAAATCAAAGTTCATCTAATTTGCATAATTTCTGCACGAGAAAAAAACCCGTACTATATGTGATGTATTCCATGTTACTAAACATTCATACAAAAATATATTCAAATCAGAACTTTCATACAGAAGTTCTGCACAAAAGACTGATTGCACTAATTTTGGTACAAAATGGCTGCTGGTGGCCATCTTGAATTTTGGACCACACCCAAAAACACTCGTTCTCATCCCACGGTGATAACAAAGGTACCCAAGAAGTTTCGTAAAGATCGGTTCATAAATACGGCCTCTAGCCTGAGCCGTATATAGAAGTTGTGTACAAAAAACTGATTAGACCTAATTTCGGTACAAAATGGCCACTGGCAGCCATCTTGAATTTTGGACCGCACCCAGAAACACTCGTTCTCGTCCCAAGGTGATAACAAAGGTACCCAAGACGTTTTGTGAAGATCGGTTCATAAATACAGACTCTAGCCCGAGCCGTATTGACATGTGTACTTACTGTGTGTAAGTAGCACTAAAAAAATCAAAGTTCATCTAATTTGCATAATTTCTGCACGAGAAAAAAACCCGTATTATATGTGATGTATCCCATGGTACTAAACATTCACACAAAAAATTATTCAAATCAGCGCTTTCATATGGAAGTTCTGTGCAAAAATCTGATTGCACCTAATTTTGTACAAAATGGCTGCCATCGGCCATCTTGAATTTCGGACCAGACCCAAAAACACTCGTTCTCGTCCCACGGTGATAACAAAGGTACCCAAGGAATTTCGTAAAGATCGGTTCATAAATACGGCCTCTAGCCCGAGCCGTATTGGCATTTGCACTTACCGTGCTGAAAGTAACACCAAAAAACATCAAAGTTAGTCTAATTTGCATAATTTACACACGAGAAAAAAACCCGTATTATATGTGATGTATCCCATGGTACTAAACATTCATACAAAAAATTATTCAAATCACAGCTTTCATATGGAAGTTCTGTACAAAAAACAGATTTCTGCATCGTCGGTACAAAATGGCGGCTGGCAGCCATCTTGAATTTCGGACCAAACCCCAAAACACTCATTCTCGTCCCACTGTCATAACAAAGGTACCCAAGAAGTTTCGTAAAGATCGGTTCATACGGCCTCTAGCCCGAGCCATAGCAGCTTGGCACTTACAGCTCTGAAAGTAACACTAAATAAATCAAAGTCAGTCTAATTTGCATAATTTACGCACGAGAAAAAAACCTGTATCATATGTGATGTATCCCATGGTACTAAACATTTATACAAAACTTTATTCAAATCAGAACTTTCATACAGAAGTTCTGTACAAAAAACTGATTTTTGCATCATCGGTACAAAATGGCCGCTGGCAGCCATCTTGAATTTCGGACCACACCTAAAAACACTTGTTCCCGTCCCAGGGTCATAACAAAGGTACACAAGAAGTTTCGTAAAGATCGGTTCATAAATACGACCTCTAGCCCGAGCCATAGCCAATTGTTGACGTACGGACAAACGGACGGACGGACAGATGGACGACGGGCCATGACAATAGCTCAAATTTGACTTCGTCAAAGTTGAGCTAATAAACAAAATCTCATATTTTAGGAGAATTTTGATGCGTAAATCTCAAATCTCAATACAACCATGCATATATTGGTATCATCGGAACCGGCTGGGGAAGCCGGTTCCAATGATATCCATATCTGCATGGTTTCTCTGGTAAACCTCAAAGATATTTTAGCCTATGGACAGCTTGTGCAAGTTAATTTCTGGGCATTTTTTTCTGTTTTGTTGACTAAAGGGTTTAGGTCATATATTTCTTCACAACAAAGGCTAATCATGACTGCAGAACACAGATATAAACTCACATTTAGCCAATCATTTATACCCATGTTGCCCACTTATAAAGGACACTTACCCCATGTATTGGTTGCTGGGTTCCATTCCACCAGCCAAACAGGGCTTGTCTACCACGGTGAATGAGCACTGCTTAACTTCCTAGGATTCACACAGAGAAATCAGTAATGTTGACACTTACAGTAACAGCACCTTCCTTTATCGAACAAAAAGAGTAGAACCGCATAGGAAATGCATTTTGATGGAGGAACCACTGACTGAAATACCTACGTAATTTCTCAATTTTGTCATGCAAGCATGTATCTCGTATCTTGATAGACCAACTCGTCATCTCATTTTCACTGTCCTATGTGTGCAAACTAGAACATGTTGCACAGTCGAACTACGGTGGCAAGTTGCCATTTGTGTATGTTGTTTCCAGGGCATCACTACTCGATATTCCCTCTATACAGATAAGTTTGCCTCCTATCATATGCATTTGTGAGATATGTTGCGCATTGGCACGGGTAATTCGTTAGAAGCAGGGCCATACCTATCTCGTCCGAACATATGATTTGTGTTTTGTGGTCTGTCGACACTGAATAGAAGAGTGTTTTTCTCAAATCATTATAAATTTGACATTTCAAAAGAAAGTGGAGTTCATTTTCTATAGCATTTTCACAACACAATACACATACTCTTTCCTCCAGCTTTTCGTTCCTAATTCTTCCAGTTTCAATACGCATGGGAAGTACACCACATCGAAACTGTGCAAGAACAGAACACTGCTTACGATTGAGATTCATTGAGACATAGTTTTCTGTCTTGAATGATTTTTTGAAGAGTTTATATGTTCTCAGTTTCAGGACGTATTGGATACTGTTAAGCCAATTGTCCAAAAAATAGGAGGATCATAGTGGTTTTATTTCATTTAGATCACATACCGTTTGGCTTTCGTAATATGAGGCTTTATCAATGTAGTTGAATATTTCTTTAATATCATAACACCAACCATTCCCACAGTTGTAATAATCCCACCTAAACTCCCTATGAACTAGTCTGTTGATGTCCATTAAAACTAAGTGGTTTCACAGTCGGAGCATATTTATCCAATGTCGCTCAGTACTAGACTTTAGGCCTGTATCACCATTTATTGCAAGCAACAGCGGGAACCTATGGACACCAAGAAAGTTTTGTAAAGCTCTATTTTGTATTGCATCTATACTGTGATATTTCTTAAATCCCCATACCCCTGAGGCATAATCCAACACTGGGCAAATACAGTGGGTATAAATATTTTCAACTGTTTTGAATCCAATATCCTCATACGGGTGTATCTTCGATATAGTTCCCCCAAGGGCTCTCCCTCCCGATTTTGCAAAACAGTCAGCTGTTTCAGAAAAATCTTTAAATTCATGCAAGACAACACCAAGGTATTTATATTTATCGTCGATATCAATATCTAAATCTCCCAATTTGAATTTATGTTTACTTTGAGGTTTACGTTTACCCCTAAAATGAATAATTTTGGATTTTGTTTCATTCACCAACATACGCCATTTTAAACACCATTTGTTTACAATATCAAGTATTTTTTGCATATCTGCCTCGTTTTCAGCTAAGAGAACAATGACATCTGCATACAGCAAAACAGAGATTATATCTCCATCTATATTAACACCCACACTTGAATTTTTAACCTCCCTGGCTAAATCATCAATAAATAAACTGAAAAGTGTCAGAGAGAGATTATCCCCTTGTTTTACGCCACTGTTACACTAGAAGTAGTCTGTGAAATCCCCGTTAATTTTAACGCATGACATTGTGGACTCATGTTTTTTATTGACCGATAAATACTGCCATCGATTCCAAGCTTCAGTAATTTAAACAACAACAACTCCCGATCCACAAGGTCAAAGGCTTTATGAAAATCGATAAAGGTGGCGAAAATCTTGTGCTGTCCTCTAATGAAGGATGTGATTGTACAAATATTGTCAACACATGACCTGTCTGACCCAAAACCACACTGCTCGTCTACAATTAACCCGTTGGCCTCAATGTAATTAACTAATCTGTTATTGATTAAACTGGAGAATAATTTTCCACATGTTGGGATCAGCGATATTCCACGATAATTGTTTGGCAACCTTGGGTCTCGAGGTTTGATCTTTCAAAAGTGGGCAAATTATGGATTTTCTCCAAATGGTGGGCATTACACCGGTTTCAAAAATGAACTGAAATAACTTATGTAGTACCCCAACAACATACTTATTTTTTAAGGCTTCATAAGGAATATAATCACACCTGGTCGCTTTGCTGTTTTTTGAACTATTTACCACCTTTTCAACTTCAGTGTACTGAATGTCATGGTTAAGTGATTCATTTTGGGTATACAGGGGGTCTAAGAATTTATCTTCCAGGAAGCGTTTCTCATCTCTAACTTGTTTGTAAAACATATCGTCAAAACCTACATTTATTACGCTCGGGTTATAGAGTTTTTTTTTAATTCGGAAGCCCATTTTTTCAACAGAACTTCTTTTCCACAGCTGATTGACCCATCTTCATTATGTACCTTGTCGGGAAGTTTACTTCATCGTCTAGGCCCCAGGCGTTTAATGTTATCCCAAAAAGATTTAGGATTTGACACACTAACCCCCCTCGATCTCTATCATTAGGTTTTGTTTATACTCGCGTTCATGGAAGCTAAGACTTTTATCAAATTGTTTCCGCGCAAATGTAAATTTTAGAAAAGCAGCCTGCTTTTCCCTACTGCACTTTTTAAGTTTTGTTAAGTTTAAAAATGTTTTCTCCATTTTATACATTTCTTTCCAGAGATCGGTTAGTTCCTGATTCCAAAAAGGTTTGTGGTATTTAATTTTTTTGGCAGATCAAGACGAAGTCTTACCGAAGTTTGGGAGTACCCGTTTCAATTCGTCCCCAAGTACCATTACAAAGTTGGAATAAATTTGATCAACTTCTCTCTGGGTCTCTCTTGCACATTCAATTAAGGTAGTAATTTCATTCAGACGATCACATGACACATCGCGACCAAAAAAATTATCCGGTAATGGTTTTTAGCTCAACTTTGGCAAAGCCAAATTTGAGCTTATGCCATGGCCAGTCGTCCGTCTGGCCGTCTGTCTTGTCAACAATTCAATACGGCTTGGGCTAGAGGCCGTATTTATGAACCGATCTTTACGAAACTTCTTGGGTACCTTTGTTATGACCGTGGGACAGGAACAAGTTTTTTGGGGTCCGATCCGAAATTCAAGTTGGCCGCTGGCAGCCATTTTGTACAGACATAGGTGCAATCAGATTTTTGTGCAGAACTTCCATATGAAAGCGCTGATTTGAATAATTTTTTGTATGAATGTTCAGTACCATGGGATACATCACACATAATACGGGTTTTTTTCTCGTACGTAAATTATGAAAATTAGACTAACTTTGATGTATTTAGTGTTACTTTCAGCACTGTAAGTGCAAATGCCAATACGGCACGGGCTAGAGGCCGTATTTATAAACCAATCTTTACGAAACTTCTTGGATACCTTTCGTATCACCGTGGGACGAGAACGAGTGTTTTTGGGTGCGGTCCGAAATTCAAGATGGCCGATGGCAGCCATTTTTTACAAAATTAGGTGCAATCAGATTTTTGCACAGAACTTCCATATGAAAGCGCTGATTTGAAAAATTTTGTGTGTGAATGTTTAGTACCGTGGGATACATCACATATAATACAGGTTTTTTTCTCATGCAGAAATTATGCAAATTAGATGAACTTTGATTTTTTTCAGTGCTACTTACACACATTAAGTCCACATGTCAAAACGGCTCGGGCTAGAGGCTGTATTTATCAACCGATCTTCACGAAACTTCTTGTGTACCTTAGTTATCACCTTGGGACAAGAACAAGTGTTTCTGAGTGCGGTCCAAAATTCAAGATGGCTGCCAGTGGCCATTTTGTACCGAAATTAGGTCCAATCAGTTTTTTGTCACAACTTCTGTACTGCTCGTATTTATGAACTGATCTTCACAAAACTTCTTGGGTACCTTTGTTTTCACCTTGGGACAGGAATGAGTGTGTTTTGGGGTGCCTTTCTTATCACTGTGCTATGAGAACAAATATTTTGGGGTTCAGTCAGACCCACTCTGGGACTCAAAGATTTCTTTTCTATTTTATTATCTAACTGTCACCCCACCTTTACAATACTTTACCTACACATTTGTTCCAGGCTACGGTCAGTATTTATGTACAGACTGTTACAATACTTTATATGTACCTTTGTTATCAGGTAATTACCTAGATGTTTGTCATTGCTGTGTCACATACTATACATGTACATGTCTTGACAAGTTGAGCTACAGTGTCATTGACACTTTCATTTCAGTCTGCAATTAATAGGTTTACTTCCCTTGTTATTGTCAATGAATACGAATAAATGTGATTCTAGATTAAATTTGAATGTAATGTAAGGAAACAATGATCAGGTGGTTTACAGACAGTGTAGTGTTTCATGATCTATTATCTAGGATTGAGTGATGACCTGGAAATCTTCAACTTATTTAAGGCTTTGTGAGATACACAAATGTAATCAACAACCGATTTTCCTCTTGGTCCGATGCATGTAAAGTTATCCAAACCGGGTTGGCCTCTACCGTTTAAACAGCATAATTTCGAGTCATTAAGAAATTCTAAGAACAAGCGACCATGCTGATTAACAGTACTGTCGATAGCTAATCGCTTGGGGAGAAAATCTAATTCGTCATTAAAATCTGGAAGATTACCAATACGTGGATTCAGGTCCCCACATAGGATCACTGGGTTATTTTCACAATACATATAAATATCGATTAATATTAGAGAAAAACATACTCAGCATCTCTCCCACAAGGAGAATTTTCGGGCGGTAAATAGCATGAAAATATTGCAAATTGGAAATCAGTGGCTTTACACCTAAATATAACACACAAGACGCCATCGTACAAGTCGTCAACAACCGTGTGAGTAAAAGATTCCAACACATTATTACGAATCAGTAATCCAACGCCACAAGAGCCTTTTGGAGCCTGTTTATGTTTCAGTTTTCAGTTAGAACCCACCCATGCATAACCATCGATGGATATGGTATCGGAATCAGTTAAATGCGTTTCATTTAAACTTAAAATATAACAACACACTGAGTTATCAGCTACTCTTTCAGAAGTCTACCTTCCCTTGCCCATCCGTTTAGATTTATATGCCCAATTTTAAGTCCTTCAAAATCTGAAAAAGATTTGTTGAATGGCACTATTGCTGAACTAGTGCTTAGCTCACCAGGAGAGCCATTCAACAAATCATTTGATGTTTGTTTGTTTGTTGGTGGTTAACGTCACACATTTATGCACTATGGCTAATCGTGACACAACATGGAAATGAAGTCAAGTTTAGTCAACCGTTGATCAACATGTTGCCCATTTTAGAGGACTTTCACCCCAAGCATTGGTGACTGGGTCCTATTTTACTAGTAAAGCAGAACTGGTTTACCACAGTAAACAAGTGCTGCTTACTTCCCGGGGTTCCCACGGGGAAAACAAATCATTTGACGAAGGGGAGTTACTCCTAGGAGTGTTTACACCCTATTGTGTTGATTCATTTTTCCTCACTATCCTACCGCTACCAGTGATACCGAAATCTTTACCATTTGGTAACTGACTTAAAAGTGTTCGTGCATTCAGTTCTATCAACTGTTCCACATGTGTCTTTCCACCATTTAAAAAACATCTACAATACTCAGAGCTGTCTCTCAAAAGTCGCTTCTTACGAAGAACCAAAATCTTCTCATCCAATGACCCCACCTGAATTTTCACCAGTGCAGGTTTATTTATGTGACACTTCGGAAGACGACTGGCTGCAACCACCTTAACAGAGTTGGTAACCTCTGTCCCCAAACAGTCAATCAACTTGACGGCTGTACCCAAAATATCCTTATCAACATCTTCTGGAATATTTGTTGCAATAATTACTGTATCCTGATCAGATTCATTTCGTGAATTTGTAGGCACATTGTTATCTGGATTGAAAACATCGACACGAGTTTGCAGTACATTTACCTTTTCATTTAAATCACTGACCGTGACATCTTTGACTATTGTCTCCGCCCCATCAACACGTTTTAGGAGAATGTTTACCTTTTCCAATAATTTGTCAATACGACACTGCTCAGCCGAAATTTGTAATGTAATCTTCCCTTATCTCCTTCATTTTCAGATTCACTGAAGCCATAAGCTCATCTCTTAGTTTGTCAAGTTTGCTATCCATACTTCTTCTCAGGCCATCTTGACCCTTCTTAATTTCACGAACCAACTCAAATAAACTCTTCAACTGTCCAGACATCTCCATATCATTTTTAACATCTGAGGAATGTTGTCCATCCGTCGAACTACTACGCCTACTCGCTACTACTTCTTTGGCTCTGCTTACCCCTTACCATATTAAACACATAGTCAAATGCAATTTTTATAACAGTTTTCAACGGTTTTGATATTCAAACTGACACTCCAAATACCATAAAAACATGTATTTTATCTCCCAGAAAATCCAGTCGACCAGCCATTCCTGAGCATGCGCATATATGTCAACTGGTGGTTTCACAGACAGGTCTAACAGTGATGAATGTTTAAAAACAAGAGGCCCCATGGGGCCTGAAGTGCCCACCTTGAACAGAACACAATATAAACAGAGTCCAAGAATGAATCTACATTAAGCAATCCATCTCCATAGGATACACTGTCCTTTAGTCCCTCAGGAGTGATTACAATAGTCCAAGCATCATGCCCTTTCTTCAGTCGATCATAATGTAAAAAGTGAAGCTCCCCTATGAAGCACCCTTGATACAACCCATGTGGATTAATCTTAGTTACACACCTCTAGAGAGTACTAAAAAATGCCTAACTCTTCAGCTACATGGCCAAATATTAACCCAAGCACTCGAGCACTCCAAGCACCCCCCCCCCCCCCCCCCCCCCCCCCCCCCCCCCGAGAGATGTTGTATGCCAAATATCAAAAGATTCTAATTGATGGTTCTGGAGAAGAATTTTAAAGAAATTCCCTCATATTGCCCTAAGTTAAACTTTGGGCTCCAACAGAGAGCCCAAATATAACGCATAAACCCCATTTGAACAAACTTCAATCTGACCCCCCCCCCCCCCCCCCCCCCCGAGATGTTGTATACCAAATATGAAAGCATTCTGACTGGTGGAAATGAAGAAGAAATTTTTAAAGAAATTGCACTAAGTTAAAATTTGGGCTACCATAGCAAGTACAAAAATTATCCTTGGGACCTGATTTGAACAATTTGTATCTTCCCCACCCCTAGTGATGTTGTATACCAAATATGAAATGATCCTCCATATTGCACTAAGTTAAAATTTGAGCTTGCAAAGGAAGCCCAAATATTAACCTAGGGACTTGGTTTGAACAATCTTGAATCTGACCCTCATAACCATGATGTAGATCAAACATTAAAAGATTCTGACTGATGGTTCTGAAGAAGAAGGATTTTAAAGAATATTCCTCATATTGCCCTAAGTTAAAAATTTGGGCTCCTGTATTGAGCCCAAATATGAACCAAAGGGTTTCATTCTGACAAACTTGCACCTGACTAAGCCACTCCCCCCCCCCCCCCTCCCCTATGGATGCTGTATACCAAATATCAAAAGATTCTGACCATTGGTCCTGGAGAAAGTGTTTTGGGTTTTTTTTTTTTTTTTCATTTTTGCAAATATGCTGACTCAGTATTTTTTCGATGCCCTCCCCCCCCCCCCCCCCTACAGAACACCCTGACATAACTGATGGCAACTGTTTTTTTTCCATTCAATTCTCCTGGTCCTAAGGATGCTTCATACCAAATAACAGTTCTCTGTTCCATGTGGTTTATGAAAAATGGGCGTTTGAAAATATTTCTATTTTTAGATACTGGGCTTCCCACGGAGACGCAGGAAAATTTGTTTTTTCATGAGTCAAGTACTTATGACCCAATAATACCACATACCAAATTTGGTTCAAATCAGACCATCAGTTTGGAAAGTTAAAAAATTTATAGTAATTTATATATTTTTTATACTTACCAATGACCCAGACATAGCTGGTGCTAATTCTCAAAAATCTAGGGCCAAACACAAATTTTGCCCCCAATCCCCAAAATTTGCATCAAAAACCGAAAATAACATGTCCTAAATGGTCCTCCATACTTTTCCTCCACTGCGCATGCGCAGTGTCAAGGAGGTCTCAAAATTGGTGCCAATTATCATTCTTACAAGCAGTGCCTGGTCAGCACTTTGTACTCAGCGGGGAGGTACGAGTTCCCAACTCCTGGGAGGGCCATCCCCGTCTGGGTCATTGGTAAGTATAAAAAAATATATAAATTACTATAAATTTTTTAACATTTTTATACTGTACCAATGACCCAGACATAGCTGAAAAGAAAAAAGGCTGGAGGGCCTAGGACATAGAGGAAAATCCAATAAGCTCAACTATATATAATAGAGTTATCCCCTCGCGGAGTAAAGGAGGATTAGGCTTTACATGTATCTTTCTTATTTATGACAAATTAGAAAGACACAACACCTTTTATAATTGAGCATAATAACATCCATGTTCTCTATTAACATCCAGTATAACCCTTAATACTAATTATTTTTAAAGTAAGCCCAATAAATAAAGTAAGTCCAGAGAATTGAGACTCTTTATACTCATTAAAAGTGTCCGAGGATTGTATATTAACGCCCGTTTGACACGCGACATATACAAATGCTTCACACCAAGCTACACTTTAAAAATATGACATGAATGAATTTAAACATTAGCTTTACACTTTAAAACCATCCCGGTACCCGACTCAGAATTACTGACTCCGGTGGAGGTATCCCCTTGCTTTTCACTATAAAGCAGGTGACCTAAGGGAACACCCTCCCCCCCCCCCCCTTCCCCTTACCCTGGGTCAAATAGCCCAGAGCGAAGAGGACAGCAGGACAGAGTCACTGCCGGAACAGAAAGCCTGTATAACTATAGTTGCAACAGTTTAGTGGACGACATTCTGAGCAACAGATAATGGACCTAAACAATGCAGGTCTCCAGAAATGAACTCAATATTTCTGAGATAAAAATTCGTGAATGTGGATGGCTGAGACCAATATGCAGCCTTCATTAAATCTGTAATAGCAACACTATTTGCGTAAGCCCAAGATGTAGAAAGAGCTCTTACTTCATGAGCCGAAATCTTAAGCACAGACTGCTGAGTTGAAGATAGATTATCGTAAGCAGTACGGATAGTTAATTGAACCCATCTAGCAATAGAATGGACCATAATGTCCTTTCTATTAGGCATCAGAGACAGAAAGAAGCGTTTTCGTCCCTTTCTGATAAACTGAGATCTTCGTTTATAAATACGTAAAGCTCTAACCGGACAGAGTAAAGGCCTATGCCCGTCTGAAAACGGAAGGGCCTTAATAACAATAGGTTCCGGATATTTATTAGGAGCCTGATTCTTAGCCAAAAATCCAACATTAGTAGTAAAGGTAACAGTGTTCCCGACACTATGATAGTGAGAATTGTCCACAGATAGTGCATGAAGCTCACTGACTCTTCTAGCAGAAGAGAAAGCTAAGAGAAATGCTGTCTTATGAGATAAGAATTTGAAGTCCACTGTCTCAAGAGGCTCAAATGGCTTTTCTTTTAGTTTAAAAAGAACCCAAGCTAAATTCCATTTAGGAATTAATCTAAGGGTTGTAGGTCTATTTATCGAGAAGTTTCTAACTAATTTAGATAAAGAGACATTAGATCCAATTTGCAAACTATCATGGTGTGCATAGGTACCAGATAACAGAGACCTATAACCTTTAATAGTAACAGGCTGCAGTTTGATCTCATCAAACAAGTATACTAGAAAGTTTGCAATGACTGGAATGGAGGGATAAAAAATATCAACAGAATGATCCCTACACCAACGACAAAAGACCTTCCACTTAGCCGCATAGTTTAGCGAAGAGGAGGTCCTCCTACAGTTAGAAATTGCGTCCACTGCTCGTCCTGTAAAATGCTTGCCGTGCAAGAAGGACCGCACAACGGAAATACGTGAAGGTTGAGACCTTGCGGGTTGTGATGTAGTTGACGCGATTTCCCCTGTGAAAGAAGATCCTCTCGTGGAGGAAGCTTCCGCAGAATGTCCCACAGCAGACACCTGAGTAGATTTATCCACGGTCTCTGTGGAGACAGAGACAGAGATGCTACCAACAGAATTTTGCATTGAGATTGTTTTATCTTTAGCAATATCTGCTGAATCAACGGCGCTGGAGGATATATCCTATCATTCCGTCCCACGAGATCGATAGAGCGTCTACTGCATATGCTCGAGGATCCGGACATGGTGACACATACGTCTGCAACTGATTGTTGAGCTGTGTCGCAAATAAGTCTATCATTGGCCGCTCCCATTGGTAGCAAATCTGATTGAATACCTGTTTGTTGAGAGTCCATTCTGACGGCAACAAGCGACCCTTCCGTGAAAGGGAGTCTGCTAATACATTCAGACGACCCAGAATATGACGGACCGAAAGTAGAACTTGGTGTTCTAGTACAAACAGAAGGATTTTTTTCCATTCCATTAAATTGAATAACGGAATGGAATGAGTGCCTCCCTGGTTCCGAATATACGCTACTACTGTCGTATTGTCGGACAGGATTTGGACATGTGCTTTCTGAATATTGTTCATCCAATGACATAGCGCAAGCCAAATTGACATCATTTCTTGATGTTTATGTGCTTGCCTAGAAACTGCGGATCCCAAAGACCCTGGCACTTCGAATCCATTGGGATCAATGTTGCACCCAACCTGTTTGACTGGCATCCGTCATAACAGTAAAACTCGGATCCGGCAACTGCAGTGGAACCTCCCTGAGTTAACCACTGAATGTTTGCCCAAGTCTGAATCTCTTGTTTCACTTGATTTGACAAGAGAGCGTCTATATCGAGCGAATGAATCTTTACTCTCCAATTCTGAGTCAAGAAAATTTGGAGAGGACGAGTGCATAACCGCCCCCATCGGAATGAGATCTGCAGCAGCTCCACACAGACCTATCAGTCTCATGAATTCTCTCGCTGTGACTTTGTCTGAGTGAAAACAATAGCGAGAGTAACAACTGATTAATTTCGCTCTGGTTAACGGCAGACGAACGAGATTGTTGTGCGTCTCGAAGCTCATTCTCAAGTGGGTGAATGTCTTGGATGGCACCAGATCCGACTTCTCCTCGTTTATTATAAAACCGAGACGTCAGAGTAATAAAAGCAGATTCTGCACATGGTTCTGAAGCGTTAACTCGTTGTCGTACCTCTGAAGAATGTCGTCCAGGTAGGCTGACGTTACCGCAGACGAATGAGCTCGGAAATGCATCAATACCAAGTTCATTATTCGAGTGAAAGCCCAGGGCGCTAGGTTCAAACCGAAGCACATCGCTCGGAACTGATATACAACTCCTAGGACTGCGAAGCCTAGATACTTTCTGAATGTCGGATGTACCATGACGTGAAAGTATGCATCCTTGAGATCTATGCTTGTAGCATAGTCGTTCACCCGAATACTCGCTCTGACTGATCGAATTGTCTCCATATAGAACTTCGGAGCGACAATCAGCTTGTTTATCCAGCTCAGATCTATGACTGGACGGAACGAGCCGTCTGGTTTCGGAACCAGAAACAGATGGCTGTAGAAACCTGGTGATTCCTGGTCTTCTACGACCTCTACCGTGTTCTCCTCCAGAAGAAACTGTACTTCTGATAGAAGAGCATCTCTTTTCTGTGGATTTGATGGAAGCTGAGTCCATTTTGGACTTTGAGTTAATGGAGGCTTTCGTTTGAAGGATATTCTTAGTCCTTCCGAAATTACTCCTCGAACCCAGGGGTCGTCCGTAATTGACGCCCAATTGTTTGCAAACTCGACAATCTTCCGCCTACCGAAACACGATAGAGGTTCATACCATCACCTCCTGGACCTGCGAGGCTTGCGGAAGGAGAAAGTACGTCCTCCACGACCCGCACCTCGCCCCGTCGACCTAGGGACGTCTGACCGGTTATCTCGGCCAGTATAACGTCCCCTATGTGAGTCGCTGCCTTGACGGTCTCTAGAATAAGACCTAGAGGACGCATAGGAACCTCTATAGGAACTTCCCTTGGGCGTACTTGTCCCAGAAGTGCCTGTCTTACTCTTTTCTGCTGTATCCGACTTTTTAGAAGCGGATTTGAATAGCAGAGAATCCGAAGCTTTCTTAGTTATCTGATCATAGATTGCTGAAAGCTTGCCGTCGAAGAGAAGCTCTCCGGAGACTGAAGCGACTCTGAGTTTTTCACCTTACCATCCACGCGCGTGGATGTAGCTAGGGCTGTGTCACGTTTAACCAACTCCAGGTTTGCCACTGAAAGGGCAGAGTTATATGTGGAATAAGCTATGGCCCTCGAAAAAACTCTTAAGGAGGTTTGTATATCCTGGAATTCTTTCCTTCAAAGACGTAATGATAACGCTTTAGTAAGATGATCTGCATATGATAAAGTGTCTAAGTTAACTCTATTAGACATTATTGTCGTTTCCAACGTCGTGGTTGGAATTGACATAGACGACGGTATAGACAATTCTAATTCTAGGTCTTCAGCCTGGTCGTCTAGACGCAGAGGAACTCTCGGTATGCCCTGTCCTGCCGTTTCAAATTTATTCCTTGAATTGATGAAAGGCAGATGTAGAGCATTTGCAGACAAGAAACCATACTTGCTCGTTTTGGTAGCAAGCTTATATATAGCGTCATTCAATAGTTCAAATGTTCTTGTGACATTATTGGACTATGTCGGAAACTCAGGGACGATGTCCCTAATCCGATCAAAAAAATTCTGTGTCCAGTGACGCTATCAGTCTCTTATCCGGCATCGCAGCATTCTGGTCCGACGGAACAACCTCTGGAAGATAATGCCGGATAAAATCTATGGCAGCTTTATGTTGTTCCAAAAGGGAAAACTCCAGATCCTCTGAATCCCTTTCGCCATCCTGTCGGACCATTTGAAGTTCTCGGTCGTCCGTACCCGATGCTTCAGCGGAGCGTACCGACCCAGCATCGTCGGATAATTCCAGATCCGACAGAGATTCTGTCGTCTGCTGGGATGCTGCGATAAGTTGTGCTATTTGTGATAGCACGTCTGTCACTGAGGCCAGTGGAGCAGCGGTCTTACGTTGCTTTGCTGCTGGAAGCTCCCTGAACGTTGACTCCTGCATATTTCTTTTATGCAAACGTCCAGAGTCTACAGGCCTCGTGTCCCTGGCTACCGGATGGCGTGACCTGGTCGCCGTGGAATCCCTGATCGGCAAAGCTGGCTGGATATCCGTGGTCACGTAGCCAAGGTGCGGTCGTGTGCGCTGCCGTGAGGATGAGGAAGCCATATTGACAGTCTCTCCGGACTGTTTATATAACGGAGCGTCCCGAGTGGCAGACGTATGCTCCAAATACGAAACGTTTTGTACCACAGCATCTGGTCCCAGATGTTGTTGTACCAGAGAGGGACCTCTCGCTCGCAGCCCGGATGGACCTGGACGAGCTAGGAACCGGACTAATAGGCTTCCTCCGTTCCATCCTCTGATCCGTCGTCACTGGGTGTGCACTTTGTGTTATTATAGTGCTCGCATCACCCAAATCTCCTTCCTGGACCGCAACGGACGAACCCGGCTGCCGAGCCATTCGATGAATGGTCGCTACACCGGGCGAGCTAGCGCACGCCAATGCCGTCGATCCTACTAGGGACCTCTTAGGCAATTGAAGTATTTCCATGAGCACTTTTGCCGCTAGCTCTTCATTTAACTGTGACGACGGCGGCACACTTTTGGAAGACATCACAGAAACATCACTCTGTTCTTGTCCCTCTGAAAAAGAGATTGAAAAACTAGAGTGACCCTGCGGCGAGAGGACTGGCATGTACCTCTCCCCACTAACAACATACCGTGACATACGTTTCCAATGTTTGTCATCCCAATTGACACACACTGAGCAGGAGTTAGTGCGAGTACACTGACTACAATTAATACAATGATTATGAAAGTCAGAGGAAGATTTCCTCTTATTACAATTTGAACAATATCCTTTCATTGTGAAAAGAACACAAACAGTCCTAGTACTTGCACCAACCCCTGAAAACAAAGATACATAATAACATGATCCATTAACATATAGAAAAAATAAATGAAATCAAAAAATTTTTGAAAAAATATTTTTTCAGAAAAGCCAAAGTTTCTGAAAGTAACGTTGAGCCCCAATGGATCCCAAAAAAAGCCTAAGTGTGGACAAAAATTTTAAAAATATTTAAAAAAAAAAATAATGCAACACTTACGTATAATAATAATGTATCTTGTTATGATTAAACTAATACAAAGACAAGAAATCACTCTCAACAGAAACCGCTGTCAATGTAAACAAGATGTGTATAAAACCGGAAACATGACTCCAGGCACTGATAAACATGGCCCGAAATCAGTTACCAATTAAAACACTATCTGATGCAAAACAGAGACTTCCAGGGAAGAAACTGCAGAACATCAGACGGTAGATGCAGAACACAACGCCTAAACACCCATGGGTGAGGACGTAAACATGGGGAAAAACCAGAATTCATTCTGTTACCAAGCCAAAACTCCCAAGAAATTTTAGTAATAATATTACAGAAAATATGCCAAAAGCATGGAAGAATAGCAAGGGGGGACTAAAGGAAAGGGAGAGAGGAAACACTGATCAAGCAGTGTAACTTTATAGCAAGAATGACAACAGGCCCATGCCTTGAAATTAGGGAACATAACATAATTTCATAAAAAATTTTTAAGTTACAGCCCTGATTATTTCCAGCCACTAATTTTTCCTCTCCTCCTTCTATTTCCTCTTTGGATCCACCATTTCTCTAATATTTATGTGTCTGGCATCATTTAAACTGCGATTTACAAGCACAAATATCAGTCAGATGTGAACTGATGAAGGGCCAAACAAAGAATGATAATTGGCGCCAATTTCGAGACCTCCTTGACATTGCGCATGCGCAGTGGAGGAAAAGTATGGAGGACCATTTAGGACGTGTTATTTTCGTTTTTTGATGCAAATTTTGGGGATTGGGGGGCAAAATTTGTGTTTGGCCAGGGTTTCCGCTAGGGGGAAAATTTGTGGGTCTGGTAGTTTAAAGAAAGTGAAACTCACACGCCGAAGACGTGTGCCGCACGTGCCTTGTGGCACGTGTGTATAGAGGGGGGCCCCCCAGGAAAATTTTGATTTTTAGGTGCTCTCTGGTGGCCTCTGGGGACATTCTGGTCGCTAAAATGCTGAATAATTGATGTGGAAAATACATATTTTTTCCTCCTACAATTCTCTAAATTCCCACGGGTCACACAATACTACATCTGGTCGGAGGTTTCATAAAAATACAACCACGAATCCTAACCGTGGCTGAGCTTTGTTTACAACCGCTCGCTGTAATATTCGAAAAGAACCATGATGCGGACGTGTGATGTCATGCACGTGCAATTACCGTACTGACTCGTGTAGAAGCCCAGGGGGTGCTTGTAGTGGATAAATTGCAAAGTGTGTGTGTGTGTGTGTGTGTGGGGGGGGGGGGGGGGGGGGTTCGGGACAAGAAATAGTGCTTGTAAGACGCGTTGGAATGCGTCTGAAATTTGCGATATAAGGCAAGTAAATATTCACTGGGTATGTTACATTTCTTTGGAAACCGCCTACCAATTTTATAGAATTTGCTTTAAAAATTCTCATAATTATCTTGTACATACGTTTCATTTTCAGATTTCGGGTTTTAATCCTCAATTTAATGAATAAAACAAACAGAAAACCATGCGGTGTTGTTTTCAATTTTTTTGGACAGGCTACTCTCAAAAGTCGAAGCCAGAAATGGATGTTAAGTATGTCAATCAGCACTGCAAACCACCCCCTTGAAAACAGACAAACATTGTCTGTTTAAAAATAGAGCTTTTTTTAAATATGTACATTTTAAAAAAATTTCACGAATAAAACAAAATATAGCTTCACACAAACTCAATAAAAGAATCATAATATGAAGACCAGATAAAATTTCCACAGCGAAATATGAATGACAAAATAGTTGCCTCCCTTGGCACCATTCGAAAAATTGATTTTACACTGAAAGTCATAACTTCACATGTTGCAGGGCATGATGAAATGATAAATGAGCATGTTTTATTGAACCAATAAGTCATAAATCATATCCCTGGTTATATTGTTATATAATTCTCAAATACCAGAGTTGTAATTATTTTTTATTTTTAATTACCACTTTCTCATTAATTTCTGAACACCCGTTTTTCACAATGAGTTGTGCACGCTCGAAAGTGGCAGTGTTCTTTCACAATAAGTTGTGCATCGCTCGAAAGTGGCAGTGTTCAATCAGTATCTTTCTGATGATATTCAACCACTGTGAAAACTATATGTTGTGGGCGTGTTTCAGACAACTCCTGACAGCAGCCTGCACACTCATTTGAAACAAGTGACAGCTTCCAAAACGAGTACATCATTTGTCGCTCAAAATAAAAGCCAGTGATTTCGGACCAAACACGACAATTTGAATCCGAAATTTTATAGGCGACGTTTAGGATTTGAATTTTGTTTCCCCCTCTCGTCTGGGGGTTATAAGGTATCAGGGTGTGGCCAGCAATAGTAGGCATGGCTATATTACGTGGAAACAAAGGATCCCGAGTTGCATTGTACTCGATATATTAACCACCAGCTTTTCTGACTGATCATAGTATGATCGGCGGGGGGAATGGGTCCGGTCAACGGACCAGCTGCCGGTATAGCGGAAACCCTGGTTTGGCCCTAGATTTTTGAGAATTAGCACCAGCTATGTCTGGGTCATTGGTACAGTATAAAAATATAGAAATTTGGGTGGTAATAAAAATCTTGCCCCACCCGTTACAAAGACAAATGAACTTCGTTTGAACAAATTTGATTCTACATCTAAAAAGGAGGCACCATGCAAAATGTCAAGTAATTGTACCCACTGGATCATTAGAAGAAAATTTTAAAAATATTTTGGAGAATATTCCCTCCTTATGGAGCTGGGCATGTTGACTTGAACATCAATGCCATGCCCCTTCAGGACCATCACTTCCACAAACTTTCACTTGAATTGGCCCAGTGGTTTTGGAGGAGAAGACCAAAACATGGTCTTGATGGACAATGGATGGACAACAGACGGACAGTGATTAGATAAGCTCAACTGGACTTGGTCAAGGTGAGCTAAAAATCTACAAGATGCATTTTGAGAGTGATGATAAACCCTAGTTTTGCCAGTTTTTTTGCCAATTTTTCCAAAGGAAGGGCAAAATTGAAAATTTCGCTTCAGGACATTTTTATATTTTGTGCCACTCTCTGTGTGTGCAAATTTCTGTGAAAATTGGTTCGAAAATGGCTTCAAAATCGTACGGACAAAATGTGTGGACAAATTTTTTTTTAATATAATTGAAACAGGCTCATTGCAGTGAAGAGTCATACATGAGCTATGTTTTTAAGACAAAACTGTTAGAATAAAAAAATTTGAAAGTCTATTTTTGTGAATAGTGTTGGCTGTTATTGTAACGGGTTAAAAAAGTATTTTCTGCTTGGTAAGTAATTACTCCGTTGACAAGGTTTCATGGTACTTACACAAGTCTATCACAAGGATCTCTATCAGAGTGATATCCAGCTTCAAAGCAAATATCTGTAAACTCCATTGCATGATATTCTCCCAGGTTGATTGGTGCTGATCTCAGAGTATTCTCTTTCACTCTCCATAACCTTATGTTGTCTCGGCCACAGGAAATCATTCTACAAGGAACAATTAAAGCACACACTTAACACATGTTCAAAGATCAGTATTATCTTAACCCTTAAGGTCCTGGAGATTTTTATCCATTTTTGCTATACATTGAAAGTCTACCTCCTGTGGCTTTGCAGTTGTTTCTAGTCAAGTGTTGGTTGCCTACAGAGGCAGCCAAAACTTATTTATTATTTATTTATTGGTGTTTAAGGTCACATATTTATGCACAGTGGTAAAATATCAGTCTGAATGAAAAATGGCGAAATTTTGATGGTTTTTGCAGAATATTTTGAAAACACAAGCATTTTCACGAATATAACGATACCTCATTTCACTTTCCAGAGACCTGTTATCAATCACAGCTTGAGTTTCTGATAAGATACATGGAGGAATCTTGAATCTTGGTATTTGAATGAACATATACAATTTGAGGGTATACTCCAATTCAGGGCCAGAAAACTGGGTTAGGGTTTAGTGTTGAAACGGTTAGGGATTTTCAGGAGTCGACTAGTCAACAGAGGTAATCGAATACTAGTCGATTAGTCGGACCCCTGCCGTAATTTTCTATTTCTGTGCCTACAGGTGTGAAATGGGCATTATGGCAACGCTATTTTCATAAGTTATGAGTATCATATTCTGTGTGTCAGTACGTAACGCTCAAATGCAAAACCGATGTGTTAGAAAGTGGTTACTTATATTTACCTTGCTTAAACCGATAAATGGGTAGCTTACAGGCTGAGTCGGGCTCATATCATAACATGGGTTTTTAAAATCAGCTGTTCGCCATGCGTACACAAAACTCAAAATGAGGCCAGTCACCTAGATTCTACACCGGTGATATTATAGTGAAACCTCTGAATAGAACATGAGGTACATATCAATATCGCTGGAGGACATTTGTCCCAGCCTCCCAGGGTCTGTCATACCCTACCAAATACCAATTAATGCTAGTCACCATTGTGAACAAACATTAATTGGGTGGTAGGTTATAATAGAGTAAATAGACCCTGGGACAAATGTCCCCCGGAGATATTGACATGTAGCTTGAGCAAAGTGGCCACCGACTGCCGGCCGTGTTTTGCGTTTGAAGAAGTTTGGACTTTGGAATCAAATTATGGTCACAGCATATATGTGTATTGTCACTATTTTTAGTGGCAGTGCGCATATATGCTGGTGAGCATAATTTGATTCTGAGACAGAAGTGCAAATATAGGCTACAACACCCCCCCCCCCCCCCCCCCCCCCCCAAAAAAAAAAAGAATGCAACAACAAAAAAAAAACACAATGAAAACAGCCCTAAAACTGGCTGGAGCCTGGATCTCGAATCGTGTGTGTGTGTCCCCAGAGAGGGGTGGAGTGAACTTGCGCAAAATTGACAAAACGAGATTTGGGCTAAAAAAGTGACTGCTTTTTTGCCTCTTGATTACAAGAATGCTGGACGTCAGTGGACGATTTGGACCATGTACAGTTCGGACAAATTTTATTTTTGGACGATCCGGCTCAGATCTTTGGAAGATTCCGGCCATATTTCTGCAGAAATCGGACCACAATCACCAGATCTTTTAACCATGATTGATAATTTCTTTGGATGATACGGATAATTGCCAAAACAGTTGCAGTACTACAAGAGTCACCCTAGAATGATGATTAAGGATCATCTTCAAAAAAAATTCATAACGACTATAGAGTACCCCAAGGAACGGTGCTGGGACCGTTACTTTTCCTCTGACATATCCCTTATAAAAAAGTACCATGGTAAACCATGGTAAATCCCAAAATGCCCTGGTAATACCATGGTATTACCAGGGTATTTTGGGATTTACCATGGTTTACCATGGTACTTTTTTATAAGGGATAAAAAATAACAGACCATCATATTTTTCCAAATTTCTCTGGAGAGCCCCAATGGGGGTGTGGTGGGGGGTGGGGGGCACATAAAAAGACTGCACATTTGACATTTCCACACACCCATGTTCGCGACACGTGCCTCGACGGTAACCGTGGTATCACCTTTTGGGCAAAATCTGCAGACAACTAAATTGATCCATCTATGGGCCATACATTACGAAACGTATGCTTCACTTCACTAAAGTGTGTGGCCTCACTGGCCTGGTATTGAGAATGTGAAAAGATAATTAAGGTATGGATCATTTAATATAAGTCTAATTCACTAATCTGATCTTCCCAATATATAGTCACACAAAATAATTGTTGGTGTTTTTTGTTACAATTTAGTCCCGAACCCTGATTAATGGAGGATAAAGTACTATTCTTCAACATCATGTCAATATGGGCCATTATGGTGCTGAGTCCTGCTGCAGGACTCAGTTCCCCTAATGACCCCCATTGACATGATGTCGAAGAGTAGTGCTTTGTTGTCAACTTGTCACCCATTAATTAGGATTTGGGACTAATTGGGCTTGTGTATCATTGTTTTGTTGTAAAAAACTCCTGTTGACTAAACAGTTTTCAACACTGAATTTAAATCCGGTAAGTCAGGGCAAGTCAGATGTCAATGAGTTACATTCATTGTGTGTCTTCAGTTTGTTGAGTTTTGGCCTTTTCACACACATGACACTTGCAGTCGGCATCACTGGCAAATTCTGACACCTCATGAGACTCAGTTGTGACATTTTCGGTTAAACTGACAGAAGCCGTCGTCTTCATGTTTTCTCGAACGAAGATGAGTTCATCCACGGTCCCAGGGTCAAGATTAGCTCGTCTCTTACAGATAACAATACCTGTTAGCGAGAATACACGCTCCGATGGAACTGAAGTGCCGGGAATGGCCAGGTATTTTCTGGCTAGCACAGCAAGTCTGGGAAATCTATCACAATTTCTTTTCCACCAATCTTTAGGGTCGATGCTTGTAGCTTCAACTTCCCTGTACGAACTCAGCTCACTTTCCACAGTATGAACCGATGCAGTTTTGACTGTCTTAGCGTCAAAATAATCACCCATTATGAACTTCATTGTTTTATTTGTTTGTTCAATTTTTGACTTTTTACAAACTGGTCCGGGGTGTTTCTGGGTGTCAACTTCGGTGCTAACAGCATCTTGTTCACTTGGTCGGCTCTGACTGCAGTCACCAGTATTATCCACGTGGACACCTTTCATTTCATCAATGACACACACCCATGCTAAGTCCTGTTGCGTTTTGGTTAGAAATTTAAGACTTTTGTACCTCGTATCAAGAGCACTTGCAATAACAATTGATGACTTGGCAAATTCCTCCGAATCTGTCCCTTTCCCTATATCCACATACCTCTTACTCAAATCACTGGAAATTGTTTGCTTGAACTCAGTGACCCGTTTAGAATCTGCAGGCTCCTGCGACACAGGATCACTAGCATTCACTTTAAGGTGTTTTTCAAGCAGTCCCTTGACTATAGGGTATGTCATGCTTAAAGATGGGTACGTTTCGGATCCGAGCAGTGTTGTCGCCATTTCCAAAGGCTTCAGAATGGGTGTGATCTCTTCCATTGTCACCCATGTATCATCAGGCAGTTCCAACTTACGCACATCGGAAGAGCTAGTCACGTTTCTATCATGCAACACAGCAAAGATTGCCAACCGCTGTTCAAGTAACCGCTCAAACATGTAAAAGGTCGAGTTCCATCTGGTAGCTACATCCTGTATTAGCCGGTGGGGAGGCAAAGAAAAGTTTGTTTGTTTGATTTTCAAATCATCAGATGCAAGTGTAGATTTTCTGAAATGGGTGACTAAAGTGCGACCTGCTCTAGCTGCCTTTGACGCAAAATTCAGCATAAGTCCACGGTTCACCCCTAACTGCAGGGTGTGTCCAAAGCACCTAATATGTTCAAACTTCATCAGACGTGATCCCTTAACAATATTAGCTGCATTATCTGTCGTAATTGCGGATACTTTTTCGGGATCTATGTTGAAATCATCAAGGATTTGCAAGAGAACATTACAAAGATGCTCACCTGTGTGGTGATCAGTAATAGCTTTTGTACATAACACGCCATGTTTATAATTCCAGTTCTTGTCAATGAAATGGTAGGTTACCATAACATACCCTTGCGTAGAACAACTGGTCCACGTGTCTGTGGTAAGAGCAATCGAATCGATTTCCGAAATTTCATCCATCAGTTGGGATTTGAGTGAAGAATAAAAATATTTGAGGTGAGTCCGGAGTGTCGTATGGCACGGTACTTTGAAAGCTGGTTCCAGCTCGGCCATCAGTTTGTGGAATCCATCACCATTGACGATGCTTAGCGGTCTCAAATCCATTGCACACCATTCCATGAGTTTTTTTACAAGCACTTCATACCGCTGTTTGGTTATGGTTGGCTTGCCACTTATTCGACGAGCGAACGTTAATGCACTTTGAGTTTGTGTCTCTCTTGGAGTCGTATTTGTCGCCGTTGGGTGCTTGTATTTGAGGTGATTTCGCATACTGGAAGTTGAGTTATTGTATTTAAGCTTTGCTTTACAAAGATTACACTCGACACTTTTGTCTTTGTCAACTAATGTGAAGTGTTGCCAAACATCGGACGTTTTTACTTTTTGAGTTGCAGCCATGATGATCGCTATTCTGAGAATGCAGACTGAGGTCTGAATATGGTGTTATGAATCAGCGAAATTAGCGAATGGCATTGAATGTTATGCCCTCATTGTGCTCACATGACACATCAAAGGCAAACACGGCCCTTTACGCGGCACTTGCCACAGTTACAATTTTCATGTTTCTCTTTGATGTCCGATCAGTTGTATCACATCAAAATGAACAAGGTCGCGGTTGGCACTGAATTTAATCAACATAAAACAATGAAACCGCAGACACTTGTCTTTGAAGTTTGATACTTTGAGTTCAGTTCGGATCACCGAGTTCACCCCCCCCCCCTCTCACCGACTGTAGGCAGCAGCAATCATCAAGGCAACAATTCATTGAGGCTTTAACAAACTAATCATGTGTTCCAATAACGTTCAACGGCACTGATGACCTAATAGCATGGAGGTGGTGCTTTTTCCCGACTAATCGACTAGCAGATTTCAGGATCGACTAATTTATTAATCGCGTCGACGTCGATTAGTCGGATAATCGTTTCAACACTATTAGGGTTAGAACTTTGAAAAGGACATATAACAGCAAAATTGTTCTTGGATGAATGCCCTATCTTCTTATGGAAAACATTTTTGAAAAAATATGGCTCCAGTGCTGAGAAATCGCATGTAAAAGCTGGCGAAATAACAATTATTCTGACAGTACCCTTATGGGAAGTCTTAAAGCTGCCAAGGGTTAAACTTTTAAAAACAACACATAAAACAAAAGTTGTCATACATTGACTGTTGCATGCAGCCATAGAAACATTCAGTGCTCAATCATTCAGAAATGGAGAAAATTGTTCCTTAAACTTACCAAATTCTGAAAACTGAGTTTTTTTTGGACGGTACCTACTTTTATACAACCAGAATGGGTATAGGGTTAAACTTGCCAAGCAAACTTACAACAACAAATATCCTCGGTAGTCAATTGTGAACACAGACATGCAAAGTGTTTTAAATTAACCCTTTCCAAAATGATAGCAAAAAGCAACCAAAGATGGCTAATTTTGGCCTTTTCAAATGGTACTCTTATTCTCACACTCTTTGTGTTTGAGGGTTAAATATGAGATTAAAAACTAAACAGTAACTTTCTTCTGCAATCATTGTTTCATCTATCCATACCAAAATAATTGTTACAACAACCTTGAAATTAGAGAAATTTGCTCTTGAAGTTGGTCAATTTTGAAGAAAAAAGCTATATTCATGTCATTTTTGGCCAATGTGGGTTAATATTGAAATATTTTTGTGGTGATTTTGGTAGATCATGTTATGCTCTAAATGTTCTAAACAGACAAAATTGAGGGAGGAAAAAAAAAATTTTTTTAAAAATAAAAAAATAGAGAAGAAAAATGTTGAAAAAGAAGAATAACAAGAGTCTTTCCCAAACTGGGTTTGGGAAAGCCTAATAATATCACTGTTCCAAGATTCCTATGTCAGGCAGTGAACTCAAGACATAACAGAATAATTTGTCAACAGCTCATAAAAATAACTAGAGACTAAAAGTTGAACTTCTCCAGAATATATAGAATTTATATTTTTTAGCATAAAGATCCAGTGTATCTTAATGCACAAGCGTATCCACAGAGTAAAAAGAGAATAGAGCAAAGTAACACTTGCGTGACTTGAACAGGCAAACTTTTAATTCCAATGGGAATGTCAATGCCATATTTTAATGACTTAACAAGGGTTTGCATCGCCGATGCAGAGTCAAGTTTTTGTGGCTAATGCAATGGTGGCTATGAAAAAAATGGCCTGAGCCCTTTTTTGAACTTGATCAAGAATATGTTCCTGGAAACCCACATAACGAAAATGAATTGGATCGGCTGCTGTTTGTTCAAGTTATCGCTCGAGCACAAAATTCGCAAAAAATGAAAGTCAGCCCAATAATTTTGTTGTAGATTGGACTGAGCCCATTTTCAAACTTGATCGAGATAATCTTCTTAGAAAATCACAAAAATGAATTGAATTGGTTGTCGAACGATCAAGCACAAAATTTGCAAAAAATGACCAAGTCAGCCCAATTATTCTGCTGCCGTAAATCGGACCAAGCCCGTTTTCAAACTCGATCAAGACAATGTTCATTGAAACCCATGTGCCAAATATCAGTCAAATCGGTTGTCGTTTGTTAAAGTTATTGCGCTATCAACCTCGTAATTAGTCGATTTTAACAAAAGGTCATGACCCGTGTGAAAAAGCATGGTCATCAGGTGTTGAACATGCATATAAAGTCATATACCAAATATCGAAATCCATCCAGAAACAACTAAGTTATAAGCAAAAAGGGAAGCCCGCCCACCATTCGATGGTTCGGGTCAGAGTTTTCATTAAAACCTCAGTAATTTCCCATCAAAGACCCTGAATTTGTCTTAATTTACATACATGTAGGGATGTCTGATGACTGGATTTGCATATCAAAATGCCTAAAGGAAAACCATTTTCTGTCATTTAAACCATATAATCCCTATTTTTCATCACTTTTGGAAAGCTCACATGAAAATGGCTAATCCTGTGTTTTAAAACATCAGACACCCTGTGTGGATTTCAGACTTTCAATCGTACTTAACTGAAAGAGGTATGTCGAATTACAACACAAAACGACATGTGCATACAAATACATAGAATACAATACAGATGCCACAATGACCCACATAGAACTTATAGATTGTAGGACAAAAGTCACAACAGACGAAGACCTCTCATGACAAAACCCTTTATTTTTAAAACTAAAAGTTGAAGGTGGACAAAACCCACAGTCCATATTTTTTTATTATTACTTCATTCACTTTTTCAATTAATTTAATTTATTATATCCATTTCTTTGTTTATTTGTCACCCATACATTTTTTTTTAATTTCAATACATTTATTTAAGGGGCGTCCAACATAAACTTGGTCAACTTTCAGGTAATTTTCTCGACAGTCCAGAGGAGGTCAGAAAGGAATAACCTCAATAAATTATATATCAATTTGTTTGGAATGAAACATTGCACTGCCTGCAAGTCTGCTATGGCATAAGTAAGAGATCAGATTTTATACACTAAAATACCTTAAATTTATTGAATAGTTAAATTCTGCAAGAAATCTTTTTATCATTCTTGCAAGGAACAGACCACGAGACCAACTGTAATTTAGGATGCCTACATTTCAAAAAGGGCTGCCATTTTTCTTGTGTTTGTTTACCTTTTATGAAGTTCACCATGGGTAAAATCCACACAGTTCAGAAGAATAAGTATGGAGTCATGAGAGAGTGCATCAATGAAAAATGAAGAATGTCCAACATGGCTTTTGTGAGTCTGCTGTGACCATCCCCCCTCCCCCCCCACAATCCGGTGCCATTTTGCATGAGATCTGTATCAAAATGGTAAAATACGATGAGATTGATACACCAAAAAAGAGTAAACTGCCAAACTTCCTCATTTAGTATTATATGTGTCCTTTTTCCTCTCAAAAGCAAAAAAAAGTTCAAAAATTTTTCAAAAAGTTGATTAATTCAGGTTTTGTATACTTTTGTCATTATTTTGTTATATGTCGTTTTTCAACACTTTATTTCGTATTTAGGGCATTGTGAAAATTTTCGAAAAAATGCCCAAAGTTACGATGGACGACCCCTTAATTTCCTTTTTTAATTCTTTTTCATTTATTTGTTTCTTTATTACTTATATTTTTTTTTAATTTCAATAAATTCAATTTCTTTTTTAGTGGTGGGGGAGGGGATCCAATGTAAATTTTGAATCTACAGTGAAATTTTCTTGCATTTCATTTTATGACAGATGAGATTCTAGAGTGTTTGGGGTGGGGGAGGTTGACAAAAAATTTTTGATGCTATTAGCAAAAAAACATATGTCCTCACCCCAGCCTAACATCTCATACAGCCTAGATTTGCACGTAAATTTTACTGCATGAAAATATTTTCCAACTTTCAGCGAGTTTCAAGTGTAAAACATTTGTCTATTACAAAATTATGAGAAGGGAAGCACAGCAGTCATGTTTTAACCACAAAGTCTTGATTACCATGGGTCAAGTCTTTAGTTTGGTAATTTAAACAATCTCATCTCATAGTTGTATTCACAACTTCAACCTTCAAGGGGTTCAGTTCAGGACATTCCTGTTTCTGGGTACCAAGTCTTTCATGAAAGTGAACCTGGGGTTGCTGTCTAGGGCTCCTCCAATTGTAATTTTTTCAACTGCCATATTCTAAAACTTACAGAATATTCTTTTACTCACTTTAGTATTATGTGTTGGGTATTGTTGGAAAGATTTCATACTGTGACTCTTTCCAGCTTCATACAACATGCTAAGATTTCGTAAGCACTGTGCATATACATTTGTAAAGCAAGAGGCCCCTTACCTTGAACAGAACCCAATATAAACACAGTCCAAGAATGAATCTACATTTAGCAATCAATCTCCATAGGATACATTACCAATTCTTGAGCCCCTCAGGAGTGACTAAAATAGTCCAACCTATGGAGCCCCTTGATACAAGCTATATGGATTAATCTTAGTTACACACCTGTAGAGGGTACTTAATAAAAAAAATGTCTAATTCTTCAGCTACATGGCCAATTCCAGCTCCCATAGGGAGCCCAAATATTAATCAAGACCCAATAACACTCTTGGGCTATCATAGCAAGCCCAAATATTAAGCAAGGACCTGATTTGAAGAAACTTGGATCTGCCCTCCCCCCCCCCCCCACCCCCCCCCCCCCACCCACCCAGAGACGTTGTATACCAAATATAAAAGCATTCTGACTGGTGGATCTGAAGAAGATTATTAAAGAAATTTCCTCATATTGCAAGAAATTAAAATTCAGGCTCCCATAGTGAGCCCAAATATTAACCCAGGCTCTCGATTTGAACAAAGTTGAATCTGATCCCCATAGCGATGTTGCATACCAAATAGGAACGCATTCCAACTGGGGGATCTTTAGAAGATTTTGAAAGAAATTTCCTCGTATTGCACTAAGTTAAAATTCGGCCTCCCGTACGGACCCAAATATTAACCCAGGCACTTGATTTGAACAAACTGAAATCTGACTGGTGGAACTGAAGAAGAAAATTTTAAAAAGAAATTTCCTCATATTGCACTTGGTTAAAGATGTTATATACCAAATATGAAGGCATTTTGACTGGTGGATGTAAAGAAAATTACCCCCATATTGCACGAAGATAAAATCTGCGCTTCCATAGGAAGCTCAAATATTAACCTAGGGACTTGGTTTGAACTCTCTTGAATCTGACCCTCATAACAATGATGTACACCAAACATTAAAAAAAATGACTGGTGGTTCTGAACAAGATTTTTAAAGATTATTCCCCATATTTTCCGAAGTTAAACATTTGAGCATCTGTATTGAGCTCAAATAAGAACCAAGAGGCTTCATTTTAACAAACTTGTATCTGACCCCCTTATGGATGACGTTACCAAGTATCAAAAGATCATTGGTTCTGGAGAAAATTATTTTTTTACTTTTTGCAAATATGCGGACTCAGCATTTTTTCGATGCCCCCCACCCTACAGAACACCTGGACAAAACTGATGGCAATTTTTTTTACCATTCAATTCTACTGGTCCTAAGGATGCTTCAAACGAAATAACAGTTGTAGCGGGGGAGGAATTCGTCACATACAGGTGAATTGTGCACTTGGTGATACCTTCTTGAAATTTGGCACACTGTTAGTGTAGGCTATGAGGTTCTCAAAAACGATCGGCTACAAGTTGACACCGACCGGTGGCGACCAGTAGCGGCACAATCCAAAATGGCCGCCAGCGGCTGAAGGGAACCTCCTTTTCGACGGTCTACCGACTATACATCCGATTGTAAGGGCGCGAAAGTGAACTCTGATCCACGCACGTGTTGGAAACAGACGTGGGAGATGATGTAGAATAAAACGAGATTCTCTATACGGACGCATCAATTTCTTGGAACTTGAAAAGAGCGTTGTTTCTCCGGGATCAGCGTCATTCAGGCAAACCTGAATGACGCTGATCCCGGAGAAACAACGCTCTTTATGAAGCAGTCTCTTTGCCATACAATCTCTTGTTTGGCGTAATTCCGCAAGCAATTCTGATTTGTCTGTCGAAATTAATTCGAGAACGCGATTGTTCACAAAAATCATTCACAGAATGAGTGAGAATCCTCTTCGTGTACGGACTAGTACTGACTGGGAACGTTGTTGCTTTTGCCAGCAAGACAGTTCCAAGAAATTGATGCGTCCGTATAGAGAATCTCGTTTTCATGACGCCTATAAAGCTATTGAGGAAGACATAACGCGCTTCCTAGATAATGGCGTTGAGCTTCCATATAATTTGACCATTGATTGTTTGATGAGAGAGAGTGATGAGTGTATGTCGATGTCACTGTTGACGAATAAGGCAATATATCATAAGACATGCCGTGACAGTATTCGGACTCACATCGTACAGCGCGTGCTACACAAGCGAGAGCGAAATGAGGCAGTGGCATCCTGCTCCACGCTGAGTCCTAAAAGAACACGGACAAGTTTTGAATCTGGCTGTGACAGGAAACTGCCCCAGTGTGTTTATTGTCACAAACGCGAAGGTGACAGCAGTGAGCCTATTTGCAGATCAATGTCTGATAACAATAAACTCAAAATTATGGCAAAGGAAGCCGAGAACTGGGTTGTTTTTTCTCGGGTCAATGCAGCATTTGATTCCGCTGCTAGTGATCTTTACTATCACAAAACCTGTTATTGTAAGCTTGCCAATGAAGCACGAGCGGCTAAATCTAAAAAGTCGAAGAACGCCGAACATTCCGCGTCAGGCCTGCCCTATGACCCTCTCGTTATGGCAGAGCTCATAACATTTGTTGAACACAACGATTCCGCGATGAAGCTTGTCGATCTCAAGAATCTGTACAGTCGGAGGTTGAAGCAAGTCGGTTCTGATTGGCTTAGTGAAGAAATACATTCCACTCGATTCAAAGAACATTTGTTGCAGAAATTGGGCGATGGCTGGGACGCCTTCACACAGGGTAGAGATGTGTTTATTTCAAGTAGGTTTCGAGTTGGCTCCTTGTTGTCCGAATCTTTAACTCGTATAGTGTCTGAGGAAGAGGCAAAAAAGATAGTTGATGTGGGTCTTCTTCTGCGTAAACACATACTCATATCTCAAGCTCCTTTCACGGGATCATTTTCATCTTATTGCTTGAGCGAGCCTGTACCCAACTCACTCCTGACTCTTCTTAGAGTTCTACTTGAGGGCACATGTAGTATACAGAACTTAGGCGATGATGAGACTGTTAATGCCAAGACTCGAGTGGCTTGTACTATTTCACAGATGTTGATCAGCAATTCAGCGAAACGCTCCGAACATGCACAAAATGTTCACCAGAGACGTGACAGAGAAACTCCAATGCCTCTTTATGTGGGTTTGAAGTTGCATGCCCATGATCGTATGAAAAATCTTATCAGAGATTTTCATCAAATGGGACTCTCTGTCTCTTATGATCGCGTAATGGATGTTCGCAGGAGTTTCGCGAGAGCTGTTTCACTGCGGTTCAAGAACGAAGGTGTTGTAGTCCCAGCTAACTGCAAACGTAATGTTTTCTCGATAGGAACCACTGATAACATTGATGTATCTGGTAGATCTGATATGCATGGTACGTCCATCACACTCATTGGTCAACTGAGCAGGGACAATGTGGGTACTGATCCCCCACCACTGAGTTTAGATGTTCCAGAAGACACACAAATTGAACTCCCAGACGACTATGCATTTGTTCCTTTCGTTGAAGACTTTGGTGGGGACATCAGGCTTGAATCTCCAGATGAATGTAATGTACGGCCCAATGAATATGCAGATTTGAACGTGGGAGAGAATGACTGGTTGTCTCATGTGTCACAGATCAGCAATAAAGGGAAGGTTGATGGCAGCTGGCAGCTTGATGAAGTCCCTGTGACCTTTTCAGGCTTCTTTTCAAAACATGAAGATCAAGACAATGTCAAACCTCGTGCAGTTATTGGGGTATTCCCTGTTTTCAGTGAGCAGAAAGCGGACTCACTCAGTATGCAGAAGCATGCTATGTATGTGGTCAGGGAAGCTACTGCTTTCGTAAACCCCGGCCAGATACCTGTCATTGAAGGTGACTGTCCGTTGTATGCCAGGCAGAAAAAATGTCAATGGCTGTTCCCAGAGGAGATAGGTGAGGATCGAATGGTGTGTATGATTGGATTCCTGCATCTTGAAATGTGCACCCAAGAAGCTGGTGGTAAGCTTATGGGTGGTTCTGGTTGGGAGCGAATGTTTCACCTCGCAAAGATATTCACACCCGGTGTAGCATCATCCCTACTTGGTGGGAAACATGTCAAGAGGACGCGACAGGCATATCTTCTCACTCTAGCTTGGCTTGAGATCCTCAGAAAGAATGCTTATGAGATTTACTGTCAGCAGACTGGGCCCCATGAGTCATTTGAAATGTGGGAACAGAGGATTCTTTCACAATCTCCAACTGCGCGCTATTGGGGTGAAATCGTTCGGAACTTTCTCTTGACAAGCTGTCAATTCGTTCGGAACCAACGAATCGGTAACTGGCCTGGTACACTGTGTTCTATCGATGAGTTGTGCAGTTACTTTTTTGCCCTAGGACATACAAATTATTGTCGGTGGGTCCCCGTATTTCTGAGAGACATGTCTCAGCTACCCAGGCGGCATCCTTCAATCCACAACAAATTCATGGAAGGCCATTTTGTGGTCCAGCGTAGTGAGAGGAAGTTCAGTATGATGGGTTTAGATCAGAGCCAAGAACATAGTATCCAACTACTCAAAGAAGACAGTGGTCCAAAAGGTCTCTATGGCCAGGCTGAAGAGAAAGTCGTTATTGAGCTTTCAAGGTCAGAAGTTCTGCGTGTTATAGATGAGTATGAATATGCAAGTTTCCACACAACATCATCAGATAACACGGAACACCCGGAAAGTTCGGTATCAGAGCAGAAAAAATTTCTGAATCAATTGAAATCTCTCCTCGATCTGGTGAATCAGGGACTCATTATCAACCCTTATGATGAAACTAGTGGTCAGCTGGTGACATTAGATACTGGTGAATATATGGACCCCGAAGTTAGTAAGAGTTTACGGTCATTACCCGAAAGGGGCAAGCATTTATATTCCACTTTCTTGAAGGAAAGGCTTGTGGAATGCACCGTACCCCTGAATGATGTTATTCCCAAGGCAAATATATATACCTTCCTTAACCCACCCCCAGCCAACCTGGACAAAGGCCGAGACAAACTCATGTCAAGTAAAGCAACTGCCGCAATAGTTACCCAGATGTTCGTTTCACTGCAAGCCCGGCCTGATTCAAACATGGATGAGTTTTTCATGCACGAGAATGCACGTGATCCGCCAGCATTATCCGATAGAGGTAAGCTACGGAGTGGGACAAAATCTCAAATTCTCAATTGTTTACCAGCTATTCCTGCACAAGGGAAGAATTCAGCAGCTAGACAAGCTTCAGTTGTCATCTTGGATATGCCTGCTGTAGTCCATGTAATCAAACCACAGAAAGCGGATCTGTTTGGAGAATATGCTCGATTGCAATTATTGCCATACATCGAATCTCTGATTAACACGAACACCACAAGGGTTGATGCGATCTATGACTGTTACCCCGAAGGCAGTTTGAAGAATCAGACGCGAGCAAAACGCCTCGGTGAGACAGCAGTTAGGTTGATACGGGTGTCCGAGAACGTCCCTTTACCTAAAGGGAAGAATTGGCAGGCATTCTTGAAAGTTAGTGAGAATAAAGACGAATTTTTCAAGTTCCTGTCTGCTGAACTGCTGAAATTAACATCAACATCCGAGTACCAGTTGTTAACGACATCAGGAGAATATGTACTATGCAATAAGGATGTTAGCTTATGTGACATATCTCCATCGAACCACGAGGAAGCAGACACGCGCATGATGCTTCATCTCAACCATGCAGTCTCACAAGGTCACAAAATAGCTTTTCTTCGCACGGTTGATTCTGATGTCGTCATTCTGTCTTTGCACCATTTCGCAACATTCCGTGACCTTGGACTCAGTGAGCTGTGGATTGGGTTTGGAATTGGAAAGGCATATAAAGATATGCCAATTCATGAGATAGCTTCACAACTTGGACCTGATTACTGTAAGGCCCTGACTTTCTTCCACGCCTTCACAGGTTGTGATGTAACATCCAGCATGCTCGGCATTGGGAAGAAGACAGGATGGAATGCATGGATGAATTTTCCCGCATCAACTGAAATGATGATAGAATTGACTGAGAATCCGCAAGTCTTTTCAGAGGATTCCCCTCATATGCAGCATATCGAAAAACTCACCATACAGATGTACAGTAACAGTTGTGTCAGTACACGTGTCAATGATGCGAGACGGCATATGTTCACACATGGCCTTAAGTCTATGGAAAACATCCCGCCCACCAAAGCAGCTCTGTATCAACATGTAAAAAGGGTAATTCTTGTGTCATCTTTCATTTGGCATCGTGCTCTGCAGAAACACTTATGTGTGCCAGACCCATCACAGTACGGATGGGAGTGGAATCCACGTCTCAATATTCTGGTCCCATTTTGGACTCACCTAGGAGACGCAAGTGCTGCATGTGCACTGATGCTCCACTGTAGTTGTGCCAAGGCCTGCAAGGGCAATTGCAAATGCTTGAAAGCTGGATTAAGGTGCACACCTTTGTGTAAGTGTGAAGGTGGCTGTTGTAACAATATTGAGTAGTATACTGTCATGTTAGGACCAGTCATCTCCTATTCTGGTATTTTTTTTTCCATTTTCGGCCAGTTAACACATGTCATGTTTCTAGTTGAGTTGATTTTGCTAACAAATGTTCATCCCATGTGGCTTGCTACATTGTCCGGGGTATAGGAATACAGTTTTAGATTTCGGAAAATAGTCTGTTATTTACTGCACAAGACGGTGTTAATTCATGCATAGCATGATACAATATCCCCAACTATTTTGCCTCTGTACAACAGTTGATACCTTCGTTCACCCGTGTGTTCATCTATGGTATCCTTGTCTTTCTCTGGCCATAGGCCACATGTGACTAGTCAGTTCCTACTCCATAGCAAATCAACTTGGAAATCCTTCATCTTGTAGCGCACTCATGTCTCAATGAATCCATACCTGAGTTGATCTAATAAATCTAACGTAAGGTATCAAATTGCCATACCGGATCATATTTCGATAAGTTATTCGCTAAAACATTTCGACCACTCATCGACATCAAAGGTCATGTTTTGGCTCCCAGTGGTGGCTATATCTCTATATCCCTGGTAAAGTAGCATACCATGAGGGATGGGCATTAAGTGTCGGCAACATTAATCCTGACTTGGAACACACCACATCTTAACTGGCCGAAAATGAAGAATACTACTTGTAGTCAAAAAATATTCCTGTACCTCGAATGACTGCAAACATACACTCACCCCTTCTAGTCCCATTTTGCCAATGTTCTATACTGGCAAGATAACATTGTATAATTAACAACGGGAACTAATGCATCCCGAGTTCATTCCAGCACTGCCCTTGCTGGCAGACGTGTCGCTATGGTGTTGAGATTGAACCAGAACTCCTCTAGAAATTTGATAGTTTTATTTTCTTAGAAAATAAATCTATCGAAAATGCCGGAAGTTGAGAATAGACTGTCACTTTAATTGGATTATCAAATGTCCAAGTATCCCCACTGCTGCATACTATCGAGTACCCTTGTTCATGTGTTGACAGGAATCTCTCATACCATGTTCATTTGACCATTGCATTCCCGAGAAACATTCAACACTAATTTATCTACGGACGGACGATCATACTGACAGTCAGACACACAGACGCACACATCGACGGAAATTCTGATCCCATTATCCATTAATCTTCCCCCCAACTTGTTCCAAGGGCTTCACTCCATCATTCACATCAATTACAGCACATGTATGGTGTTAGGTTTGGAGCTTCAGTTGTGCGATCGGCGAAAATAGCTTTTTTTCGATCCGCTTGGCGGCCATTTTGGATTTCGCTGCTAGTGGTGGCTAGAGGATGGTGCCAACTTGTAGCCGATCGATTTTGAAATCTCTGATGCCTACCCTTACATCATGCCAAATTTCAGGAAGGTATCACCAAGTGCACAATTCTAGCGAATTCCTCCCCCGCTATTGGGAAATATGGGTGTTTGAAAATATTTCTATTTATAAGAAAACTGTTTTGGCATAAGTCAAGTACTTATGACCCAATAATACCACATACCAAATTGGGTTCAAATCGGACCATCGGTTCAGAAAATTGATATTTTGGGTGATGCCATGCTAAAAATCTTCTTGCATTGCAAAGGCAAATATTGCTTCACGAACTTCGTTTGAACAAACTTGATTCTACACCTCAAAAGGAAGCTCCATACCAAAGTCATTGTACCCACTGGATCACGAGAAGATTTTAAAATTATTTTGGAGCATTTTCCTCCACCGCCTCCCTATGGAGTTGGGCATGTTGAGTTGAACAAAAATGCAATGCCTCTTCGGGACCATCACTAACACAAACTTTCACTTGAATTGGCCCAGTGGTTTTGGAGAAGACAAAAACATGGTGTAGACAGATGACGGACAGAGAGCAATTACATAAGCTCAGCTTGACTTCATCAAGGTGAGCTAAAAAATAAGCCTATACAGTAACTGTATAAATTATGCAAGATGGTCCTTATTATTATATTTTGTACTACATGGAATACACGACTAAATTGGTTCACAAACTGTTTGACTGATATTTCTGGACATTGGTGCCTGACACACTCTCCAATCGGATAATGTTATTAAAATCACAACTACCACAGGAATTCATAGATCGTATTCATACTGGTATTGAAGTGGAAGAATTAACCAATCTTTGAAAACAATTTTCTCACTTTCATGGCTCTGATTGTTCCAATGGGGTTGTTCAAATGTACAAGAACGAAGATTCTATTTAATTTGCAGTTTGCAATGACTTCCCAAAGAGTGAATTATTCAAAGGTACACTATTTGATCAATACACTTTAGTACTGAATAACACAGTTAGGGAGCTGATTAATACTGTGGAGAACAGAAATTGATCAAATGGCAGGGCAAGGTTTTTAAAATTACGTTTTTACACAATACACAATGTCCATATATTAATTTATTGGTGTTTTTAAGGTCACATATTTATGCACAATGGTTAATCGTGACCACGACAGTTTTACGGGAGGAGGAAGCTGGAGTACCCGGAGAGAACCACCGAGCAACTGTCAGCTCCCCAACATACTAACTCCAAACAAGCAGGGTTAGCATTGGTTGAAGACACGTGCACCATCGACGTGCAGTATGCCTTAGTACACAACGCAACCGTGCCCCCACGTAAGCAATGGGGGTAAAGTGTCTTGCCCAAGGACACAACGCAGATGCCACAGGTGGGATTCGAACCGAGGACCTCTCGGCTTGCAGCTTGCACCTCTACCTACTGAGCCACCGCGCCCTCCACAATGTACATAAATACTCACCGTAGCCTGAAACAAATGTACAGGCAAAGTATTGTAACGGTGGGTGACAGTTAGATGATGAACTAGAAGAGCAATCTCCATGGGATTAATGTTACATTGGAGATCCTTGTATGGTGCACCATAAGCCGAATGTTAGCAAATGTTTTGGCCTGTTTGATTCAAACCCTTCTAAGGTTGATTCATACTAATTAACAAGAAGGACGCCAACGTCCTATAGCTCACCAACATTCGTCTTTGATAGTAACTTTGGCAAACACAAGAACTGTATCAAACAGGCTCATAACATGCAACAAAGCTGACCAAAACACAACCTCTTAAAAGTAAAACACAGAAACTGACATAAACACTAAGTTAAACATGAAATTCTGAGCTAAACAGAAAACTAAACGCAACTAAAAATGTCAAGAAAAATGTTTAAAATACAGGGTATGATGGGTTAATCATGGAACAATGATACTGAGGAACACGTATGAAAATATAAGTGACACGGGAAGAGAAGGAGCACAGCAGCTGACCTAAACACTAACTTAAACATGAAATTCCGAGCAAAACAGAAAACTAAACACAACTAAAAATGTCAAAAAAAATGTTTAAAATACAGGGTATGAGGGGTTAATCATGCAACAATGATACTGAGGAACACGTATGATGAATATAGGTGCCATGGAAAGAGGAGTACAGCAGCTGACCTAAACACTTAGTTAAACATGAAATTCTGACCTAAACAGAAAACAAAACGCAACTAAAAATGTCAAGAAAAATGTTTAAAATGCAGCGTGTGAGGGGTTAATCATGGAACAATGATACTGAGGAACATGTATGATGAATATAAGTGCCATGGGAAGAGAAGGAGCACAGCAGCACATACAAGAACTGTATCAAACAGGCTCATAACATGCGACAAAGCTGACCAAAACACCTCTTAAAAGTAAAACACAGAAACTGACATGAACACTAAGATAAACATGAAATTCTGAGCTAAACAGAAAACTAAACGCAACTAAAAATTAAGGCTTCCACGTTTACACGTGTAAACGTGAACGTTTCGTTTATGGGCATTAAACGTTTACAGTTCTGGTAAACGTGTACACGGAATGAAGTTTTAATAGAGTAATTTCAAAATTGCAGATTAATGCAGAAAGTCAAAGAAACAAAAAAAAATTCCAACTTTGCGATGCAATATTCTGGTAATGCTTCAGAAAAACTGTGTACTGGTTCCGACTGGCACCGCCACCACAGTAACCGAACGAAATCATCTTCAAATCATGTGATATCATATGTGACACAGTCACGTGAGCCGCATGGCACGTGCTTATCTTTGGTGTTTCCTTCGAAACATGTGTGGGATGTTTTAGTTTATTCGGATTTACATGTATATTCCCAAAGTGATACACAATTGTTCTCGATGATTTCGTTCACCTGACATGGATTATTAATTTATTATTCACACATGGGATGATCTTAGGATTGATTTATGGAGTTTGACAGACAGACTGGCACTTGCGGTGTTTGAAAATTTGGATTCCCCTGCATGGTTTGTAGACTTTGTTTATTTTTGCGACATTGCATTCCACTCTCAAGTCCGGTATTGTCACTAATGTGTGCCATGGCAACTCGCTCCAACATTACTGTTTGAAAAAACCCAAGAAATTTCACCCCGAACCCACCAGAATGAGCTCAGAGACCCCCATAAATTTCCAAATTTACCTGGGGGAGAATCCCCCAGACCCCTCCCCCCCCCCCCGCCCCCCAATAGACCGAGCAACTTTGCCTTCGGCATCTGCATGCTGTGATCGTTCGTCTACGTCGTTTTTGGACGAACTGTAAATCGGCTGTCTCAATAACATAAATTGTATGCCCTGTACGCAAAGTTATGATGAACTTACTGTGTATTATTACACACTTCAATCAAATATTGACTACTTGCATTGTTAGTACATGTAAACGTTTCCGTTTCGTTTACAGACAGTCGTTTAAACATTTACAATTTTGTCTAAACGTGGAAGCCTTACTAAAAATGTCAAGAAAAATGTTTAAAATGCAGAGTATGAGGGGTTAATCATGGAACAATGATACTGAGGAACACATATGATGAATATAAGTGCCATGGGAAGAGAAGGAGCACAGCAGCTGACCTAAACACTTGGTTAAACATGAAATTCTGACCTAAACAGAAAACTAAACGCAACTAAAAATGTCAAGAAAAATGTTTAAAATGCAGCGTATGAGGGGTTAATCATGGACCAATGATACTGAAGAACATGTATGATGAACATAAATGCCATGGGAAGAGAAGGAGCACAGCAGCTGACCTAAACACTTAGTTAAACATGAAATTCTGAGCTGAACAGAAAACTACGGCAACATATACATTTTAGTTAATAATCCGTAATTACGGAATAATAATTCGTAATTACGAAATAATAATCCATAATTACGGAATAATAATCCATAATTAAAGTAATTATGAAATACTAATCCATAATTACGAAATAGCTAATGCGTAATTACGAAATACTAATCCGTAATTACGAAATATTATTCCGTAATTACGAAATACTAATCCGTAATTACGAAATAGCTATTCCGTAATTACGAAATGATAGTGGGGGACATAGTAGCCTCTAGGTTCGCCCTCAAGCTTCGGGTGCGGTCATTTAACAGCAGTGCGAGATGGGGGGGTGGGGGTGGTTGTTTGGTGATAAGAGCTAGGAGTACACAATCAGTCCGTGTTCAGGTTGCCCATGGGATGCCTTGTTCAGTATATTTTGGTATTACATGGCCCAGACCCACAAATGTAAGAAAGGGGTTGGTTGGTTCTCGTTTAACTTCTGGTTTTTGGTTATCCATTGTTGGGAGAAGGTAGAGTGGTACCGGGATTAGTCTTTTAATGTATGATCACCATAGGAAGACCCTAGGTTAGCTTCAATAGATAGACTTGATGTCAGCCCTTATTAGGTTGAAGGTTCAGAGCTCAGTGTAGCTAGCCATGTCAGCCCGTGCGGTAGGGTTGGAAAGTCGATCCATCGACGTCGTGTATGCTGATTCTGGGTGCGTTTGACATGTAAAGGCACTCACGAGCTTTTTGCGCTGAGGCGGCTGAGGTATATAGGTATATGACGGTCTGTGAATGAGTGTGGCCTGTAGAAAAGTGAGCATCGCTGGTATGGGCGTAATGGCATAGTCATAGCCGTTCCGTCTAGAGTATTCTGGCTAAATTCCGCAGTATGCCGTCTCTGGTAGAGCTCAGGGCTAGCCCTGGAATGGTAGGTATAATAGGTGGTGTTTTTGCCCAGTTAGTAGTGGACACAATGGGTCTGCTCATGGTTGGAGTGTGAGTAACCCCGTCAGGACCGGATGCCGATGAAGCAGGAACGCCCACTGTCGGTCCAATCAGATTGGACCGGATCCCCGGGTCATCAGGGGAAGCAGAAGAAAACTGTATACTCTCCGTAGAGGAGGTGGTATGATGACCGCTGGTTCCAGTGGTAGACATGAGCCCATGGGATCCGCTATCCACTCACGAGTGACCATACCTCTAACCAACTGAGGAACTACTTCCCGGAATCCACTCACCGGGAAATTGTACCAGTGAACACTGACCATACCATAGCTGACTCGTTTCCGCAGGCACCTAAATGCCGGAAGTTGGGAATGACCAACATTCTCCCACCAGACGTTACATCTCGGAATGTAGCACACCTATTAAAGGATTTGCCCACCAAATCCTCACCGGGCATCATGCCCACGCGTCCTGTCATGAAAATGACGGAATGTAGAACCACCAAATGCCAATACACTCCACCAAGGGTGCTACCTGTACATAACCTTCCTCCTTGCACCTCTACCTCGACCATTCTCGACACAGTAATGACTCCCTGTAGTAGCCAACTACCATGGTCGCAAGTTACTCTGCCTGAGGAAGATTGGCCTCTCAACCAAGACTCAAACCACACGCATAACAGTGCTACCAATAATACCGCTTCACCTGTCACAAACATACAACCGGTACCAACTAACAATGTATCAGCTCCACCTAGCCCATTGATACACGATGGGCCTACTCATATGTTCACTGATGTCAGCCCTAGAAACCTAAGTGGACCCCTAGGCTCCCCGTCCGACCTCCCACTGTCGGATCATGGGCTCACGTCTACCACTGAAACCAGCGGTCAGCATACAACCTCCTCCTCGGAGAGTTTACAGTTTCCCTATGCTTCCCCTGATGACCCGATCCACTCTGATTGGACTGACAGCAGGCCTGCCTGCTTTATCAACATCCGGTCCTGACGGTGTTACTCACCCTCCAACCATAAACGGACCTTCTATGTCCACTATTAACCGGGCAAAAACACCACCTATTACACCTACCATTCCAGGGCTTGCCGAGCTATACCAGAGACGGCATACTGTGGAATTTAGCCAGAATACTCGAGACTGAACGGCCATGACTAGGCCATTACTCTCATACCAGTGATGTTCACTCGTCTACAGGCCACCGAAGGCCTAAGAGCTACTGCCACACGCGCAATTTCCACATGGTTTCTCATGTCAAATATAACCAGAATCAGCGTACACGACGTCAAATGAAATGACACTCAACACTAACCGCACACGCTGAGACGGCTAACAAACACATCACTAACCTATCGAGTTACACCCTCAGTAGACCTGAGACGATTGACTCGGCAAGGGCCTTAAATTTATACCAACACCTCCTAAACCTACCAAATCCTTCTTCAATGAGGATATCCAATTGCTTCACAATAGAATGCGATTGAGAGTTATACATGCTGACCAACAGCAGCGGTTCATTAACCCCTTTCACAAGAGGACCAATACCACCCCTACCACTTGTCACAATGTTGCAGTGGAAACATACCTATCTGAGATGAAAATGGAACTCCTACGGTGCCTTAACCCCTTGCGCCTTCGCATCTCCCGCAATAATATGACCAAAGCGGAGCGAATTGCACTAAATAGTCTCCGACGCAACCGCAACATTGTCATCAAACAGTCGGATAAAGGCAAATCAACTGTTCTACTCAACTGCACCACCTATGTAGCTGAGGGTCTTCGTCAACTTACCTCGGCCCTCCACTATAAACCGTTCCCCCATGATATAACGGCACGTACCACACTCGATGTCCGGAATCACTTGCAAACATATGTACAGTAACCACAAGATTGACCACAAAATGCATACATTTGCTTCAACCTAAACTGGACACAACCAAACAGTCTGTCCTCTACCTTCTACCAAAGATACACAAGGACCCACCTACAACGGGTAGACCGATCATTGAGGGTTGCAGCAGCCCCACTACCTCTATATCCGGTCTACTTGATTCCTTCCTAGTTCCCATTGTGAAGAAACAACACACGTATATACGGGACACTGCCCATTTCATCCAACTCATTGAGGAGGCACCTATCCCTCCAGATTCCATCCTCGTCTCTGCCGATATTGCCAATATGTACACCAACATATCGCACAAGGAAGCAAGCTATGGCATCTGTCGAGCGAGCTCTGATTGAGAACCATAATTTACCATATCTCATTCCCATACCCTCGACCACTTCACTACTAACGCTCCTCAAGCTTATACTTGAGTGCAACTGCTTCAAGTTTGATGGACAGTCCTATATCCAAACACTGGGGGCTGCCATGGGCAGTAAGGCCAGTCCCGAAATAGCCGATATCATGGCCCATACCTGGGAGACCACACTACTTTCAATGGGCCAGGACAAAATCCACAAATGGCTCCGATATCGTGATGATACCTTTATCATCTGGACAGGATCCGAAGCAGACTTGCATAGCTTCATGGAAAGAGCTAACCAGTCACACCCGACATTTCGCTTTGTATATGAACCCTCGACCACCGAGGTCACGTTCCTTGATACCGAGATTTACAAAGCTGATCGGTTCCAAGCCACTGGCGTTCTGGATGTGCGTCTCCACATCAAATGAACGGAGACATTCCAATACCTTCACCGCCAATCCGCTCACCCCCTGCCACTTTCAGAGGTTTCATCAAGGGTGAACTAATGCGCTTTAAACGCAACAACTCATCTGAAACACGCTATACACACCACAAAGAACAGTTTGTGAACAAACTCCTACCACAGGGTTACACCATGCAGGAAATTGAACCTGTACTCACCACTGTCAGCTTCACAAATCGACCCACGATGTTTAAAAACCCGAACCGGGGTCGGACAAATAAAGCTTATATGGAGCCACCTCTGGTCTTCACTACGACCTTCAACCTGTACATTTCTAACATCAAGAAGACACACCTAAAATATTGGGAACTCATATCCATCAGTACCAATCTGCGTAGAATATTCCCGGAGCCTCCAATTCTGGCTTTCAAACGAGGCACAAACCTTAATGACACCCTAGTATGTGCTCAACTACCGCCTATAAGGCATAGTTTCGGAGAGACCCACCCACCGACCATCTGGTCTCCCACTGGCAGTACACCAAACCACAACCTACAGTCTACTTGCTCCCCACCCCCACACACACATGGGGCTGGGGCTCGATGAGCACATTTACTACAGCCTATGAACTATCTGATCGCATGATCATGCTACCCACTGCACTCCGCATCCTCTTACGAGAATAGGGCATATCTGATGAGCATCTACCCTGGGCTTCCAATGCCCCTCCCACATAAAATGTGGGTCACGCTCATAACCAGTACTCTCTCGCTACAACCTGGATAACCAGTCACATACTTCTCACCTCCAGTGTATGACTCGACCTTGGCGTTCACAACAACGTCCATGCTTTTTTAACCCGGAATTGATGATCAAATGGTTTCACGCACCAAAGGCACACAGGGACAGTTTGAGGACCAAGCCCCTTTCGACCCTCTTTAACTTTAGATGATTTTTGATTGTCTGGGCATGGCAAAGGAGGAATGGAGAAGGAAGCAGCTTATCCTCTTTTTTTGCGAGACTTCTTTTTTGGAGGTGGCTGTGATGGAGATGGAGATGGAGAGGCTGTTTCATGGTTTTGTTGTTGTTTTTGCTTTTTCATATTCTCTATCCAGGAAGGAAGAGGGGAGAGAGGGGTGGGAGGTGGAACTTCAAGTTCCTCCTCAATCTCCACTGGATGTTCCACATCCAACTGTACCGGCTCAACACCTACTGCCACTGTCACAGTCTCTCCATCAAAACCACCTCCTCCTAAAAAGAAGCAGAAACGACCTAAGTGCCGATAAGTGCTCGGACACTCTCCTCCTTTATCACGTTCAGACAAGTACCAACTCATACACAGTCACCGAGGGTCGAAAGGGACTCGCCCCAAACCGTCCCTGCGTGCCTTCGGCACGCGAAACCATTCCATTCCTTCCGGGTTCACATCACATCCACTTCTGACATCAGAGCGTGAGCATGGAAATACCTGCTAGATTAGAGAAAGCCATATCAGCTCTGGGTGTCTCTTGCCCTATCTCCTGGACTATCCTGGAAAAAGGCAAGAGCTTCCAACTGACCTTGGACTTCATCATCGAAGAGAATAATACCCACCCTCAACGGGGAGAGGTAGTACCCTTGGCAACAGGATCCCCTCTCCCACTGGTCCTCACCCGAAGAGGCATGGAGGCCCAGAAAAGACTGAGAGGAAGAAAAAGAAGAAGAGCACTTCGACCAATCGCGGGAGCGCCCTGCACCTGGAGGCCTTCCGGAATAGGAAGAAAGAGTTGAGTGAGGGGGTGGAGATTCTGGAGGAAGCCGCCAGTTACCCTCCTAGTCCCAATGGCACACCCAACCAACTGCCTCTTCCTCCTTCAACACGGACAGAATGGTTTTGCGTGCCGAAGGCACGCAGGGACGGTTTGGGGCAAGCCCCTTTCGACCCTCAGTGACTGTATATGATCAATTTAGTCTCATGTCAAGGCGTGTTGAAGGAGGAAAAGGTTCTGGTACTCGGCAGGTTCTCCGGTTGAGGCGTGACGAGTGGGTGACTACGTTGACTGATGTAAGTTGAACCCTCGGGTGAGGATCAGTGTGGGATGTTGGGTCCTCTCACAAAGGTACTACCTCTCCCCGAGGGTGCAGTAGTCTTAGATTTTCAGGCAAGTATAGTCTGCCACTTCGGGGATGATTTCAAATGCTGGCCATCACAGTTAAGTATAATCTGCCTCCGGCTGTCTTTGTTTGTGTGGTGGGACATCTTAGAAAGAAAACAACAATGACCCCTTTTGGGGACCACCAGAAAGAAGACCCGAACTTCCCTGGTTCGGGGGCAGGCCTGCATTATAATCCTATAGGGTTGGGACAAAAGATGCGCAATGTGCTTACAAAAAAGGGGCAGAGGCGGGACGCAGGACCAACACTCGCCTCCCTTGAAGTGGTCGACCACTTTTAGGGATGGAGTGGAGGATGTTCAGGAACCATGAGGGTTACAGTTTCCATAACGGTTCTAGTGTCCATAGAGGTTATTTGGGTGCTGATCAAGAAACATCTTCTGTGTACCTGCTAAAGGAAGAAGGCAGAATTAGTTTTCATTAGAATATGTAAAATATAAAAAAATAAAAATAGCATATTTAGTTTAATGCAATCTTTGAATATGATGTGGTTTTAGCTGAGTCGGTGAAGGCAGCCCTTTCTGGTAGAAGGCCACAGTTAAGCTGTTAATCTGCCTGTTAGTTCACCTTCTCGTTCCCTTATTTTTCTCGAGCATGTTTAGTTTTATACAGTCTTTAAACGTGATGTAATTTTAGTTGAGTCGGTGAAGGCAGCCCTTTCTGGTAGAAGGCCACAGCTAAACTGTTAATCTGCCTGTTAGTTCACCTTCTCTTTCCCTATTTTTTCTCGAAGCTTCCGATTTTTAGTCACTTTAGTTGAGATGGCGAAGGCAGCCCTTTCTGGGAGAAGGCCACAGCTGAGCTGTTAATCTGCCTGTTAGTTCACCTTCTCATTCCCTATTTTGTTTTGAGGCGAAGAACAGGCTTACACACAGAGCCACACCCGGGGGTGTTACTTTCCTGTCTTGTCCTCGTTTAGAAGTCCTATTTTAATGATCGGCCTATTTTAGATAGTTGAGGTAGCAAAGAACGGGCTTACACACAGAGCCACACCCAGAGATGTTACTTTCCTGTCTTGCCCTCGGATATAAGTCCTAGTTAGTATTTCCTTAAGTTTTGACGTTTTGGGGTTTTTGTCTGCTTTTCAAATTACCTGTAGTTCGGATATTAGTTGGCTATCGGCTAGCCGATCGAGGTTCTTCGCGGCTAGAGGTAAGGCGGTCTGAGCGTGGTAAAGGTGGAGAGTGTCCGGGTACTTATCGGCGCTTATGTCGTTTCTGCTTCTTTTTAGGAGGAGGTGGTTTTGATGGAGAGACTGTGACAGTGGCAGTAGGTGTTGTTGAGCCGGTACAGTTGGATGTGGAACGTCCAGTGGAGATTGAGGAGGAATTTGAAGTTGCATTTTCACCACCTCCCACCCCTCTTCCTTCATTACCGGATAGCCCGGGAGTGGCAGTCACAGCAGAACAGCCACCGGAGTTCGCTGAATCACACAAAGAGAAGATCCTGAGGAATTGCAACAAAACCAAGGTGGTAGAAATATCGGCTCTGTCGTGGAGTGTTTTGATAGGTGTGTCCCATGGGGCACGAAGGGCGACCCTAAGCACGTGATTTTGGACCTTCTGGAGTTTTCCCATATTAGTTTGATTGAGGTCAGTTAGGATGATTGCCCCGTATTCAAGTACTGGGTGCACAAAGGCTTTGTATAGTTTGAGTAGGGTGGACTGGTTGGCTCCCCAGGAAGTTCCCTTTAGCATTTTCAATAGGTTAATGCGTTTGGTTGCTTTACTCACCATATCGTCGGTGTGTTTATTAAAGGACTGTATTTGATCAATGGTGATGCCGAGGAATTTCGCCTCTTTGCATTCTGGGAGGGTTTTATCTATTAGTTTCAGATCAAAGTCGCATTTGCCTGTCTTGCTAGTAAAGGTGAGTCGTTGGGTTTTATTGACATTCAGCTTTATTCTCCATTTGGCACACCATTGTTCTAGGTCATCGAGAGCGCGTTGCAGGGGTTTTTGGAATAGACTGGCTGTGTTAGTCCCAGAGGTCCTTATCGTCCGCGAATTGGGAGACTTGAACACGATCCTCGGAGAATTTGAGATCGTTTACATAGAAGATGTAAAGGAGGGGGCTGAGGACGGATCCTTGGGGGTACCTGCTTCTAGGGGGACACTGTCAGACATTTCATTGTTTACCCTGACTTTAATTTCGCGATCATTTAGGAAGGAGGATAGTAGTCTAAGCATTTTCATGGGGAGTTTCATGGAGAAGAAAAGGGCGGAAAAGGAAGAGAGGGAGGCTAATCATGGCGTTGAAAGCTCAATGCCTGCTACCCCTGGACGTTCCACGTCCACGCCGATTCCACCACTCCTGTGGAGGCTCCGGAGGACGCTGGTTCGCCAGGCAACACTCCAATCTCCAGCCCATCACACTCTTCCTCGGAAGAGGCGATGGAGGACAGAGGCTTATTTATGGTGCAGGAAGTTGAGCCGGACAGCGCACATGTAGCTACACCCGCTCTTGCTCTTCCAGCCTTATCCAACCAGGTCACCATCCAGGAAGCTCACACCGCAGAGTCTGAGGAAAGCATCCTTGGGGAAAATGTCAGGGATGACGAACATCTAGCAATTCTCCAACAAACGCTGAATACCTTGGATAACCGAGGGCTCTTGGAAAGCACGATTAGAGGAGCATTACAGAGTGTCAGTAACCACTATCTGCACACTACTCCAGAGAGCTCTCCATCACCGGCAGCTGCAAAGGCTAGACCATACCAACCTAGTAACTAGTCAGCCCTCCAGCACCCCTCCTTCAACACCACCAAAGAAGCTATCACCATCACAGCCTCCTCCTCCAAAAAAGAACAGAGGAAACGTAGACGGCGCTGAATACCTTTCCACTTTCCTCCTTTGCCACGCCCAGACAACCCAAATCATCTACAGTTAAAGAGGGTCAAAAGGGGCTTGCTTGAAACCGTCCCTGCGCATCTTCAGTGCGCGAAACCATTTCATCCAGGTTTCATAGCAACTTCTGCTTCCAACATGCGACCACTTAGAACATCTCGTAGATCTAACTACCAGCACAGAACGTCGACACGACCGTACCAGCCTCCACCTAGGCATACTAGGATCACTTTGCCACCATTAGACCATACCAAGCCTAGGGAGGAAGCTTTGAGAGAACGAGGCATGCCCTCGACTGAATTCAACATGTCCAATCACCTGACTGGACCTACGGCATTCGCCCTCCATCCACCGCTGACATTCCTGACCAACAGAAGCTCGACACACAGTTGGTTGACCAGATGGAGAAATACAAACAGTGGGCTGCAAAAGACCCTGTAGACCTGCACACTGGCAGTAGTGATGACCAGAAGATTGCGGACATGGCTGCGAAGATCTCATTGCTCGTAGCCAAACAACTGCTGCAAGCAGCACCTAAAGCAGCGACTGAGCATCAGACTCTGGACAAACTGGATGCATCTACGTCCACCAACAAGGAAGAATCCTGGCCTTAGACCATGCTCTACGCTCATCAACAATATTAGAAAGAGTTATACCTACACATACTCACTGCCTTCATATTTACAAAAATGGAGCACAGATCAAACCATAACCTATACGGGAGTTGAGTTCTCACCCGAACCGCTTTACCTGGCGCATAGCCAAATGATAACACCAATACCCACTCCTCCATGTGCTTTCTACTATGTGGCGATCGCACCCCTGTGTAACGCAGGAGGCTATAGTTCCAATCCTGAGCCTGTACCCCTGGGCCAACCTAGAGTCCATATACGGTGACCACATATCGATAGCCTAATCCCGCTTTCATAAAAACGGGACATATGAGATTATATGCAACCGGGTACCAACCCCCCCCCCCTCCCAAGTGGGGATGTCAGCCGAGTAAAATGACGGTATGATGAACATGACACTACGTGTTCAATCTTGACACAAAATGATGGTGTAGTCCTTAAATCCAGCTCACACCACCAAGTAACAACGCACCCCCCTCCCCCCCCCCCCCCCCCCCCCCCGGGCTTATAGGGATGGGCTACCATGGCCCTCCCATCTCGCACCGCTGTTAAATAACCGCACCCAAAGCATGAGGACAAACCTAGAGGCTACTATGTCCCCCCACTATCTCGGATTAGCTATTTCTTAATTACGGATTAGTATTCCCTAATTACGGAATAATATTTCGTAATTACGGAATAGCTATTTCGTAATTATGGATTAGTATTCCGTAATTACGGAATAATATTTAGTAATTACGGAATAGTATTTCGTAATTACGGATTAGCTATTTCGTAATTACGGATTAGTATTTCGTAATTACGGATTATTATTCCGTAATTATGGATTATTTCATAATTATGGATTATTATTTCGTAATTGCGGATTATTATTTTGTAATTACGAATTATTATTCCGTAATTATGGATTATTATTTCGTAATTATGGATTATTATTTTGTAATTACGGATTATTATTTCGTAATTACAAATTATTATTTCGTAATTACAAATTATTATTTCGTAATTACGGATTATTATTTGGTAATTACGAATTATTATTCCGTAATTACGGATTATTAACTAAAATGTATATGTCGCTTCTACGTTGCCATAGAAAACTAAACGCAACTGGAAATGTCAAGAAAAATGTTTAAAATGCAGGGTAGGAGGGGTTAAGTCATGGTAGGATGATAATAATCATCATATAGCAGCATTATAAAGGCCACGATATGGAAATAGGGCGAGAAAGTGACCTAAACAGAAGCTTTAACATTATTAGACACATACACTGACACCGACCGATCGAGCCATGCCATAAGCTCACACAACTAAAGTTGGTGAGCTAATAAATATTTGTCCAGTCCTTCTTAAACTAGAGGCTCTAATCACTCACCTGGAACTACATATAAAAATATTATTTCCCATAGGCTTTCCATGGTAACTATGATCTGCAATTGTGGCTATGTTAGCAACATTACATCAACATTATAAAGGATCATTGGTAGCTGTTCCAGTCTCAATCATGTGAAGTTTCAAAATATTTGACTTTGTAGTTTCAAAGGGGAAGATTTTTGCAAAATTCATCAATCAGGATCAGAGAATGTCTCTGGTGGCCATATTTTCCAACCAACGGGAACAAAAAGAGGAACGTTTGTAGAGGTCCTCCTATAGACCATTCCTGCAAAGTTTGGTTCACGTCGGCTCAGCAGTTCCAGAGAAGATGAAAATGTGATTTCCTATAGGGTTTCTATAGTAACTATAAGCCACAATTGTGGCCATGTTTGTAACCCGATCAACATTAAATGAGTATTGTTGGTAGAGGTTGTCCCAGTCATCATTTATATGAAGATCGTTTGTAGAGGACCTCCCACAGACCATTCCTGCCAAGTTTGGTTCACACCGGCTAAGCGGTTACAGAGAAGAAGATGAAAATGCGAAAAGTTTACGGACACCGGACAATGGACAACGACGGATGCCAAGTGATGTGAAAAGCTCACATGACCTTTTAGACCAGGTGAGCAAAATATAGATATTTGAATTTTTTATCTTTAACTCATAGGGCCCCCATGTGTGAGGAGGTTTTATTTTTTCTCATTGGAAATAGAAAATCAGGTTGTCAAATATAGTCCGGCCGCCAGATCATGGATGTTTGTTTTGGCGCATAAAGTTTTTTTCTCTGTGGATTCTGATAGACTGGGACATTTGTCAGCCTTGAGCAATCTGAGAAATTTAGGTTAAGAAAAGATGGCTGCCAAAATGGCCACCGTGAATATAGATAGAGATGCCTGTACTTTCCATGTTTGGCTGCCAAACAAATGATTTTTCGAATATTTCGAACCAATGGGGTAATGCACAGTAAGTATCTTCAATTTCAAGTACAAAAAAAAAAAAAATGAAAGTGTCAATGACACTATAGCTTAACTTGTCTGTGTGTTATGTTTGATGAAAAGGATAATGTCCAATGTTTATGAAAGGATTATGAAATAAGATAAGAATTGTGATAATTGGGAATATGTTAATTTCTGTTCCCCGTATTCTATGTTTTCAATAAAAATAATATGAGTTTTAGACTGTACTAAAGAATTGATGGGTGGGTTAATATGGCCCTCACAGTTAATGTATGTGGCCCTCAGTTAATGTATATTAACGAAAGATACCAATTTACAGCGAAATTATTACAAAATAAGTCATCCTATCAAGTTATAATGAAATCCCTTCATAAATACGCGGCCTGTAGACTGTGCTAAAGGTTTTGGGGCTTCAGGTCTGTGTAGCCATCACGGTTCACAGATCGCAACCAAAAGGGGACGTCCTCATCTAGATATTACACTGAGTCATCCTACCAAGTTACAATGAAATCCCTTCATAAACATGACCTGTAGTCTATGCTAAAACTCTTCGGGTTTTGGACTCGGGCAGCCATCATGGTTGAATGATAGTGACCAAAAGGGGACATCCTCATCTAGGCATTATCTGGAGTCACCCTACCAAGTTACAATGAAATCCCTTCATAAATATGACCTATAGACTGTGCTAAAGGTTATTGGGCTTCGGGCCACTGTAGCTATCACAGTTGATCAATCGCGACCAAAAGGGGACGTTATCATCTAGACATTATATGGAATCAACCTACCAAGTTACAATGAAATCCCTCCATAGATACGACCTGCAGACTGTGCTAAAGGTTTTCGGGTTTTCGGCTTGGGCAGCTATCACAGCTGAATGATTGTGACCATAAGGGGACGTTCTCATCTAGACATTATCTGGAGTCAACCTACCAAGATACAATAAAATCCCTTCATAAATACGACCTATAGAATGTGCTGACGGTTTTCAGGCTTCGGGCCCCTATAACCGTCACAGTTGACCAATCGCGACCAAAAAGGGACGTTCTCATCTAGACATTATATGGAGTCAACCTACCAAGTTACAATGAAATCTCTCTATAAATATGACCTGTAGACTGTGCTAAAGGTTTTTGGGTTTTGGGCTCGAGCAGTCGTCGCGGTTGACAGACCGCGACCAAATGGGGAAGTTCTCATCTGGACATCATACGGATTCATCCTACCTAGTTACAACGAAATCTGTCCATATTAAATATGACCTGCAGACTGTGCTAAAAGTTTTGGGGTTTCGGGCTTTGGCAGCCATCACAGTGGAAAGACCATGACCAAAAGGGGATGTCCCATTCTCATCTAGATATTATACAGAGGCATCCTACCAAGTTACAATGAAATCTCTTCATAAATAGTCAAGTTAAGCTACAAATTGAATCCAAAATGGCAGCCAAAATGTCGACAAAATGGGTGAAAAAGTCATTTTGCGATCATACTTAACACAACACTCAAACAGGAGCTAACTTCTGACAGATATATGTAGCATTTCATTGATATCTTTCGTTTTCCGAAGACAAGAAGTAATACTGCAGTATTGCTACAAATTGCAGGAAGAGTAATGGAAGAAATGTACATGAATAAGCAGCCCAATTGCTGAAAGCCTACACTGAACTGCGTGGTTTGTCTGCATCTGCTTCGTTCAACTGAGCTGCTCTGCCATCTGTCCCCAAATGCGTCTGTCCATTACAACACTCAACTGTTGCATTACAAGCACAAAAAATTGTGCACGCCGAGAAGAGCTACACCCGCAACTGTTAGTTTTGCAAGGCTGTGAACTCGAACAGGAACACCGAACCATGCGCAAAACCGTGTTGGAGCAACCAGTACACTAGTTGGAAGAGTCACGGGTGATAAAGTTTTTGAAATTTCATCCTTGATAAAACCAAAATTTGTAGCATCTAATTGTGGAGGGGACGAGGTCTAAAGCATGTTCCAAATATATACTTAGAAATGTGCACGTTTGATGTTCTCGGTGATTGCTTCGGTGGTTAGAGGTAGGCTACACAGACTGGAAACTTTGGTAGCACCCTTCTTCCCAATCTTTGATGTCCAAACACTAATTTGCACTTCAGACATGGTGCTCGTATCTCTGCAACCATAACATGAACACATGAATTGAGTAGCTTGTTAAGTACCTCAGACCATGGGGCATTAACGTCACCAATGGAGGCTAGTGAGTTTTCACAGCATTTTAATACTTTTAACGAACGACCTTTACCAATTCCAAAACAGCATCCAACTGTGTCGCATCCAGAGACGGCATGAGCCACAAGCAAGTCTGGGATAATACCTCTCAACAGTTGCTGCGATATCAACAACCGATTTTCCTTTTATGGGAGATTCCATGAAGATATTGCATGACAAATTTTGGTCCAGATAGTGATGCAGAAGCAACGCGAATACATCAGTGTCATCTGCAAGAACTATGACATTGTCACTGCCAGATGCAGCCTGAAGAGCTTGTTGTACAGTAATGTAATCAGCTTCTTCATGCTCAGTTGCCATGTCATGCCTATCAATAACTACACCCTTGTTTATTTCAATTGGAGCAGCGTTTTGGTCAGTTATGAACAACGAATGCTGCCTGGTGTTGTCAACAGCGAACTGTTTGTCACATCTAAATAGATGCACAATAATGTCAATCAACTGTTTCTTATTTTCAGTTACAGTCAGAACCAATTTCTGAGATGGTAGTGGTGACGTTGCACTCAACGTAAATTTCCTACAACAAGCCTCGCCACTTCTCTTAACTCTGGTGGTACACTTAGTACTGAAATCTTTGTACCTGTCAAATACATGGTAGGTGTCTCCAGGCAAGAGTCTCTGCTTCACTTGTTCCTGAAATTTCTTAACATAATCTTTTATTCTTGGGGGACATAACTTGCTGGGAGCAGGCCAATGTGATATCCACAGTAGCATACAACCATCTATTATTGTGCAAGATGACGCATTTCTCTTTGATGTTTTCACAGATGAAATCAAAACTGCAGTTTCTGATTTCAGACCGGACTTAGATTTTGATATTCGCATATCACCATTCTCATTGAAAAGAGCTGTCGGAATTGGGGACAATTCATATGCTAGCATGTCATTTATACTAATGTCTCTTGAGCTAGCTTGAAGTCCCATTACCCGTTAGTAAATACAATTGCTGTCAAAGGTTTTGTTGTCACCCAATTTGACTGACTTTTTCATAACTGCCATTGTTTGACTGACCTTTTCATAACTGCCATTGTTTCAACGGGCATTGATATCTTATCATAAAACCCCCTCAGGAATTTGTTCCCAAAATCATTCAATGTTTGCCGACAAAAAGACATGGTCATGTCCAAATTTACATTTTTGGTAGCAATCTCACCACTGACTACGATTACTATTGCATCAGGGTGTTGTGTGGGGTCCAGTGGGTGTATGACTGGTGAGGGTTTGTTCCTGATACCCTCACGATCTGCGTGGTCAGCAGCAATTCTCGCCTTCATCCCCTCTTTTTGTTCAAGCAATGTCTGCGTGGTGACATCAGACTCTTTCAACTGACTGACACCATTAATAAGTTGGCCGCAGCTATGGAGGCTTAAAGCCCACACTTTCAAGGTTTCTGGTTTCAATGTAATGCCTATAATGCCTGACTTACATTGGCCGTAACGCATAATGTTATTTCAATGAACATATCACTCCATATGCCGTTCCAAAACGCCATCAACATGTCTCATTCCATGAGACCCTTTCAAAAAGTTCTTTGCATCTCTCTCAAGTAGTATAAGCCGTACCTAGCATAGTTCATGTCACCCGATGCAAAGAAATATGGCAACATTTGTTTCACCACTACCAAGTGTTATGGCCAGTCGCCTTCATGCTCAGCTCTAATTTACATCATCATGATAAAAACGGGCCTTATAAAGCAGTCCACCCATGCCTTGCAAGTCTTGATGCGTTCAGACAAGTCCTCCAATATCTCATTCAAATCTTCAGGACAGACAACGTTCTCCCGAGCTAAGATGTCTCTCAGCAACTCTTCAGTCAACAACCGGAATGCACGTATGTTCATAGGAAACTTCTTGCCAGTCAACATCTTAGTACACCACAGAATACTGACTCAGGAATTTCTGATAACCCTGTATTGTCCATCAATGTGCCAACAGCACCTATGAAGCTCATAAGCATATGCATGCCTACTAACCGGGGTATCATGGTTTTGAATTTATCTGGATCAGACCAAAGAACATTCAATGCCACTTTATACAGTTGCTAATCAGCAGTGAATAGGGTGAACTTCTGCCCAGTCAACTTAGTTAGATGTAGTGCTTCTAACATGGCGGTGGAAATCGTTTTTGGATCGGCCGGGGGCATGCCAATCAATGGTAGATATACTGCCTTTTTTGCCAGTTGTGGTGACTGGCCACTCTGGCAAGATAATCTGGTATTGTAACCGTTAAACTCCAAACAGTCAGTCAGCATGTTTTATGACGTCTTTCGGAAACCCAAAATCACTTTCCAATGCCCTTTACTCTGCAACAGCCAGGCGTGCCAAGACCTTGAGCTGAGTTACGTAATTTCGAATACAATGAGCGGGAATGTCGGTCTTTTTAGATCCGTCAAATGTGGATGCTTCAACATTGTAATCAGTGGGTTTAGACATATCATGTTTACTAACTCTCTGTATCATTGGGGGGGGGGGGGGAGGTTCCGGTTTCTTGTTAGGCTGTGTCATCAAGACCGCTAATGAGTGTGTACTGAGCTTGTCATGTTGGGAAGATATATCAGCATCAAAGTTATTGACTACGAACTGTATCAACCCATCTTCCGAACTGGTGATTGTACTTAGGTTGCTACTCTTAGAAGCCAAAACCGCTCCCGATTTTATGTGCAAGTGACACCAAAGTCATTCATTGATTTGACCAATTCCTTTGAATCGTGAAGCATTACTGATAAACTTATTTGCAACCGTGTAGGTACCCCTTTGATTGCAGAAGTAATCATGTTACCTATCATCAGTGCTGGGAGAGTATTGTCAAGTTTTGGCGACAGGCAGTCAAGAAATTCTAAGACAGTTTGACTTGTACACTTGAAAAGTGTATTTTTATCTAACCTGGACTCATAATTGTTTCCATCAATTTCAATGTCATCAACCTCCTTAGAAATTGCTGTTCGCAGAGTTTCCATGGCTGTGGGGACATCAACATCAATATCACTGACAATCCTCAGAAGAAAACCTACTCGGGATCGCATTGCAAGTATTGTCAGGATTGATGGTGAGCTAAGATGCAGCAATTCTTTGCCAAATAGCTCTGGTAATTTGGAGACAAGTTGCCTCCGTGACAAACATGTACTGCCATTTTGAACATACTTCTCATATAACTCAACAGAGCTCCAACTAAGAGAGCTGCCGCTTCTCATGAAATCTAACAGCTTGAAGAGGCAGTACGATATCAGGTAGTGCCATGGATATTGTGGTAGATTTTGTGGCTGCAATGTACCACTCATTCTCCCATGAATGACTGACGGCAATCAGAGTGGAATCAACCGTCTGATGCATGTAAGTTGCTTACGGCTCCACTTATTCTGACTGTCGGACCATTTGTCAGCACGTTCGTCGTACTTGCTAAGAATATGCTCTTTTGCAGTCATACCACCATGTGTAAGTTGGGTTTGTCGGAAGATGTATGCAGGCCTCCACCTAGAAGGATTTTTCTTATCTTTTTCTACTTTACATTCTAGCCCACAAAACACACAATCTTGCAGTAAATTGATGGTACCGATGTCTGAACACCTGGTCATTTTCTTATGTGCTGCGTCATCAGGTTGATCCATATTGGAACCGCGCTTTTGTTGGGCTTTTGCCACTGTGTTCGGGTGTATGTACTTATCTATACACTCCCTGTGAGCATCAAATGTAATATTGTTGTCGGACTCGAATCTTCGGTGCAAATCAAGGTGAAGAACGTCACCATATCTCTCGCTACTGGTAATGACCTTGTTAATTCTTGTTGCCAAAACCTTAAAGCGATGTCCGCTCGAATCAGAGTACTGATAAATATCTGCAAAGTAGCACCTCTGCGACATATCCAGAAAAGTTCCAAAAAAGCCTCAAGGAACAAAACTGAGGAACTTCACTCAGCGAATAACTTAAAAGACGAAACAAGTTACAAAATCAACAATGAGGCAAGAATGAGTTAAATCAAATTAAATGTGAATACACAAGTGGTTTTCAAAGATACTCTGTTACTGGAATACTGATAAAAAACTTTGAATATCGACTACAAGTAAAAGCATCTGCTCGCCTGTTGAGTGATCAAATGCAACTGAACTGACTGTAATGACATTTCGGAGCATGTAGTTATAAAGAGTGTTATAGATAATAGATACATTTGAAGAATTTTTCTTATGGCTAAAATAGCGGTAAACATTAATGCTCTTTATTGTCAGATGTCAGGGCTGTATGATGTCGTGTTCTAGAATCTAAAGTATAAAATTGCTCAAGGCCGACAGATGGTCAGCTGATAAAGTCTCGATGTCGGCTACATGAATTTACAAAATCTGCAGAGAAAAAAACTTTATATGCAAAAACATGCATTTGTAAATTTTGGGGGTTTGGCGACCAGACTAATAATGTTTACCCTCCCCAAACAACACCAAATATTAACACATGAACTTGGCTTCAACACATTTGAATATACACATCCTAGGGATGCTGAATTCAAGAAACATTATTTTGTCTGGTGTTTTTGGAAAAGATTTTTAATTATCTCCCTTTTTGAGTCCCGAGTGGGTCTGACTGAACCCAAAAATATTTGTTCTCATACCACAGTGATATAAAAGGCACCCAATAAATTAATAGCAAACATTACTGACATAAACAAGAAAAATGTTACTAAGGTAACACATGCCTCCCACCCCCCCTTATGACCTTCACCTTGCAGATGCAGTGGACACTATTATACGCGACACACCTTCTGACTGTCCTTAACATTTGTAAAAAGTTTAACAATTGTACTATGATTCGTTCCTGAGTTCTGGATTTTTTTCTGGCTGAGACACGAATACTGACCGATTTTTAGTGTGACCTTGACCTTGAAGGTACGAACCCGGCTATGGTGTGTCACACATTCTCCCACGGTCCTTCATAATTGTGTGAAGTTTGATGACTGTGGCCCTGTGCTCAGTGTGACCTTGAAATGTGAACATGACCTTATGGACCTGGCTGAGGTGCGTGACACTTGCACCCGTTGTCCTTTATAATTCAGCGATGTTGGATGATTGTAGCCCTAACAGTTTTGGAGTTATGCTTGAGACACGATTTGTGACTCTGAAATGAGACCTTGATCTTGAAGGTACAAACCCGGCTATGGTGTGTCACACATCCTCCCATGGTCCTTTATAATTGTGTGAAGTTTGATGACTGTGGCCCTAACCATGTTCAGTGTGACCTTGAAATGTGACCTTGACCATACGGACCTGGCTGTGGTGCGTGACACATCCACCCGTTGTCCTTTATAATTGAGCGATGTTAGATGATTGTAGCCCTAATAGTTTTAGAATTATGCTTGAGACATGATTTGTGACCCTGAACATATGAAGGTCAATTGTGACCTCCACCTTGCAGATGCGGCGGAAACTATTATATGCGACACACCTTCTGACTGACCTTAACATTTGTAAAAAGTTTAACAATTGTACTATGATTCGTTTCTGAGTTATGGCTGTGACACGAATTTTGACCAATTTTTAGTGTGACCTTGAAATGTGACCTTGAAGGTACAAACCCGGCTATGGTGTGTGACACATCCTCCCATGGTCCTTTATAATTGTGTGAAGTTTGATGATTGTGGCCCTAACCGTTTTCGAGTTATTGGCTCGGACACACACACGGACAGACAGATGGACACAGGCACACTTCAATCACTCTATGCCACCCGACCTAAGTCGGGGGGGGGGGGGGGGGGGGGGGGCATAAAAATCTTCTTTACAGGTTCTGTACAAAATATGTAACAAGAGCACCGCCTAGCGGGGCAACATACACCCGTGGTGATCACCATGTGTGCAAAGTTTAAACAATATAGCATGTAAAATGTTGAAGGAGTAGGCGACACAATACAGTAATGTTTTAAGTACAAAAAGGGGGCATAACTCTGGAAATACAAAACTGAGTTACCTGCTCTTGTCACATGCACAATGGCAATTGGTGATCAACATGTGTGCAAAGTTTGAACAATATAGCATGTAAAATGTTGAAGGAGAAGGTGACATAATACTGTAATGTTTTAAGTACTGAAAGGGGCATAACTCTGGGAATTCAAAATGGAGTTACCTGCTCTTGTCACATGCACAATGGCAACTGGTGATCATCATGTGTGCAAAGTTCGAACAATATTGCAAGTAAAATGTTGAAGGAGTAGGCAACACAATACAGCAATGTTTTAAGAACTAAAAGGGGTATAACTCTGGAAATGCAAAACAGAGTTACCTGCCCTTGTAACATGCACAACAGCAATTACTGATCAACATGTATACAAAGTTTGAACAACGTAGCATGTAAAATGTTGAAGGAGTAGGCGACACAATAGTGTAATGTTTCAAGTATTGAAAGAGGGTATAACTCTGGAAATACAAAATAGAGTTATCTGCCCTTGTCATATGCACAACGGCAATTGGTGATCAACATGTGTGCACATTGCAAAGTTTGAACAATATAGCATTTAAAATGCTGAAGGAGTAGGCAACACAAAACTGAAATGTTTAAGTACAAAAAGGGGCATAACTCTGGAAATACACAATGGAGGTACCTGCTCTTGTCACATGCACAATGGCAAATGGTGATCAACACGTGTGCAAAGTTTGAACAATATAGCATGTAAAATGTTGATGGAGAAGGTGACACAATACTATAATGTTGTAAGTTCTAAAAGGGGGCATAACTCTGGAAATACAAAACAGAGTTACCTGCACTTGTCACATGCACAACGGCAATTACTGATCAACATGTGTGCAAAGTTTGAACAATGTAGCATGTAATCTTTTGGAGGAGTAGGCGACACAAAAATTGTATACAGACAGACAAACAGACAGACAATGCCATAACATAATACTCCCGTTTTTTTTCAAAACGGGCATATAAAAACTGATTGCACCTAACTTTGGTACAAAATGGCCACCGGCAGCCATCCTGGATTTCAGACCGCACCCCAAAACACTCGTTCCCGTCCCAAGGTGATAAGAAAGGTACCCAAGAAGTTTCGTGAAGATCGGTTCATAAACACAGCATCTAGCCCAAGCCGTATTGACAAGTGTACTTACTGTGTATAAGTAGCACTAAAGAAATCAAAGTTCATCTAATTTGCATAATTTCTGCACGAGAAAAAAAACCATATTATATGTGATGTATTCCATATTACTAAACATTCATACAAAAATTTATTCAACTCAGAACTTTCATACAGAAGTTCTGTACAAAAAACTGATTGCACTAATTTTGGTACAAAATGGCTGCCGACGGCCATCTTGAATTCCGGACCGCACCCAAAAACACTCATTCTTGTCCCACGGTGATAACAAAGGTACCCAAGAAGTTTCATAAAGATTGGTTCATAAATACGGCCTCTAGCCCAAGCCGTATTGAACTGTTGATGGACGGACGACGTGCCATGACAAAACCTCAAATTTGATTACGTCAAAGTTGAGCTAAAAACCCAACTATGGTGATGTCACGCATGCAGCCCGACTTTCCCAGGAATTGCAATGCTTAGACGCAAAATAGTCGGAGCCATTTTTTGTTAACAGTTTACCTAACGAATATGCCATATCTGCATATATATATGTTATATACAAAATTTGCTATTCAAATTTTATTTTTTCATTTCTCTACTTCAAAACATACCTCATGACCTATTACCTGGGGGGTGGCGTTTGTCTGGGTTTTTAACCACAAACTTTAACCAAAACTGTAATTGCCCCCCCCCCCCCCCCCCCCCCGGGGCAGGGGTGTTACATGAGTTTAAAAAAAGGATCCGCATGTAGTGACTGTAAATAGTTCAAAATGCATATTCGAGGAAAAAAAAAAAAATGCCTAATTGGGGGGGGGGGGGGGGGGGGGGGGTGATAATTTGGTGGTGGTGTTTGTCTGGGTCTTTAACCACAAACTTGGAGTCATCCTGCCAAGCTACATGGAAATCCCTTTATAATTTTGGCCTTTGGAATATTCTAAAGGTTTTCGGGCTTTGGGCCTCTGTTGCCATCACAGTTGCCCAAAAGCGGACGTTCTCATCTAGACATTATATGAAGTCAACCTATCAAGTTACAATGAAATCCCTCCATAAATATGACCTATAGACTGTGCTAAAGGTTTTCGGGCTTCGGGCCCCTGTTGCCATCACAGTTGCCCAAAAGGGGATGTTCTCATCTGGACATTATATGAAGTCAACCTATCAAATTACAATGAAATCCCTTCATAAATATGACGTGTAGACTGTGCTAAAGGTTTTTGGGCTTCGGCAGCCATCATGGTTGAATGATCGCAACCAAAAGGGGACATTCTCATCTGGGCATCATGTGGATTGATCCTACAAAGTTACAATGAAATCCCTTCATAAATACGACCTGTAGACTGTGTTGAAGGTTTTCGGGCTTCGGGCACCTGTAGCCGTCACAGTTGCCCAATCACGGCCAAAAGGAGACTTTCTCATGAAGAAATTATATGAAGTCAACCTATCAAGTTACAATGAAATCCCTCCATAAATATGACCTGTAGACTGTGCTAAAGGTTTTCGGGTTTTGGGCTCGGGCAGTCGTCACGGTTGATAGATCACGCCCAAATGGGGGAAATTCTCATGTAGACATCATATGGAGTCATCGTATCAAGTTACAATGAAATTCGTCCCTATTAATCATGACCTGAAGACTGTGCTAAAAGTGTTTGGGTTTCGGGCTTGGGCAGCCATCATGGTTGACAGATCATGCCCAAATGGAGACGTTCTCATCTAGGCATTATACAGAGGCATTCTATGAAGTTGCAATGAAATCTCTTCTTAAATACGACCTGTAGACTGTGCTAATGGTTTTTGGGTTTTGGGCTCGGGCAGCCACACCGGTTAACCGATCATGACCAAAAGGGGACGTTCTCATGTAGACATGACCTAAAACCTGAATATGAAATTTTGTGACAATCAGACAAGAACTACGGGGTATAGCCTGTACTTGAAGGTTGAATAAAAAACTTTAACCACAAACTTTTACCAAAACTCCAAATGTCAACTAAACAGGAAAAGAAAAAAAAAACAAAAAAAAACAAAAAACACTTGAACCTTCAGTAAAAAAAACTTTAACCACAAACTTTAACCAAAACTCTAAAAGTTAACAGATGGACAGACGGACGGACAAAAGTCATTACTACAACCCTCACTGTAAACAGTCGGGCTAATAAATGAAAGTGTCAATGACACTGTAGCTCAACTTGTCAAGACATATACATGTATAGTATGTGACACAGCAATGACAAACATCTGGGTAATGACCTGATAACAAAGGTACATATAAAGTATTGTAACAGTCTGTACATAAATACTGACCGTAGCCTGTAACAAATGTATAGGTAAAGTATTGTAAAGGTGGGTGACAGTCAGATGCTAAACTAGAAAAGAAATCTTTTGAGTCCCAGAGTGGGTCTGACTGAACCCCCAAATATTTGTTCTCATAGCACAGTGATAACAAAGGCACCCCAGAACACACTCATTCCTGTCGCAAGGTAAAAACAAAGGCACCCAAGAAGTTTTGTGAAGATCAGTTCATAAATACAAGCTGTATAGAAGTTGCGACAAAAAACTGATTGGACCTAATTTCGGTACAAAATGGCCACTGGCAGCCATCTTGAATTTTGGACCGCACTCAGAAACACTCATTCCCGTCCCAAGGTGATAACAAAGGTACCCAAGAAGTTTCGTGAAGATCGGTTGATAAATACAGCCTCTAGCCCGAGCCGTATTGACATGTGCACTTACAGTGTATAAGAAGCACTAATTAAATCAAAATTCATCTAATTTGCATAATTTCTGCACGAGAAAAAAACCTGTACTGTATGTGATGTATTCATTTTACTAAACATTCATACAAAAATTTATTCAAATCAGAACTTTCATACAGAAGTTCTGTTCAAAAGACTGATTGCACTAATTTTGGAACAAAATGGCTGCTGGTGGCCATCTTGAATTTCAGACCACACCCAAAAACACTCGTTCTCATCCCACGGTGATAATAAAGGTACCCAAGAAGTTTCGTAAAGATTGGTTCATAAATACGGCCTCTACCCTGAGACGTATAGAAGTTGTGTACAAAAAACTGATTAGACCTAATTTTGGTACAAAATGGCCACTGGCTGCCATCTTGAATTTTGGACGGCACTCAGAAACACTCGTTCTCATTCCAAAGTGATAACAAAGGTACCCAAGAAGTTTCGTGAAGATCGGTTGATAAATACTGCCTCTAGCCCGAGCCGTATTGACATGTGTACTTACTGTGTGTAAGTAGCACTGAAAAATCAAAGTTCATCTAATTTGCATAATTTCTGCACCAGAAAAAAACCTGTAATATATGTGATGTATCCCATGGTACTAAACATTCATACAAAAAATTTTTCAAATCAGCGCTTTCATATGGAAGTTCTGTGCAAAAATCTGATTGCACCTAATTTTGTACAAAATGGCTGCTATCAGCCATCTTGAATTTTGGACCGCACCCAAAAACACTCGTTCTCGTCCCACGGAGATACCAAAGGTACCCAAGAAGTTTCGTGAAGATCGGTTTATAAATACAGCCTCTAGCCCGAGCCGTATTGGCATTTGCACTTACAGTGCTGAAAGTAACACTAAATATATCAAAGTTAGTCTAATTTGCATGATTTACGTACGAGAAAAAAACCTGTATTATATGTGATGTATCCCATGGTACAAAATATTCAACCAAAAAATTATTCAAATCAGCACTTTCATATGGAAGTTCTGCGCAAAAATCTGATTTTGAAGTCTGTACAAAATGGCCGCCAGGGGCCAACTTGAATTTCGGATCGGACCCGAAAATACTCGTTCTCGTCCCATGGTCATAACAAAGGTACCCAAGAAGTTTCGTAAAGATCGGTTCATCAATACGGCCTCTGGCCCGAGCCGTATTGAAATGTTGACGGACAGACGGACGACTGGCCATGCCATAAGCTCAAATTTGGCTTCGCCAAAGTTGAGATAAAAATGTACGAGGAGTTAAGCTGGCAAGCCTCTGTGATGGAAATTTTGCTATTTCCAAGGGCAGTAACCACGCAAAATTTGTTGCATCGAAAATTTATAACCACATGTACATCTACATGATTCTGATACTTCAGACCAAGTTTTGTAAAAATCCAATAAAAAATGTAGGAGGAGTTAAACGGTCAAGCCTTTGTGATGGAAATTTTGCTCTTTCCAATGGCTGTAACCAAGCAAATATCGTCGCATCAAAAGTTCTAGACCTTCCAATGAGATGGTAAATAGTGGCCACAGTGACTCCGAACTCAGCAGCGAGCTCATCTGGAGGTATCCCAGCCTCATCCATACCAATGGCACACAACCTCTGATTTTTGGTTAACCATGGCATTTTTTAAAATGTCGGAAGACAAAAACTTTTTTTTTCTTTTCTTTTTTATTAGGGTTTAATGACACATTAAGAGCCAGGGTTGGTGACATTTTTATGGGTGGAGGAAGCCGGAGTACCTGGAGAGAACCACCGGGCAATGACGAGCAGCTGTCGGCTCTCCAACATCGTAACTCTGAACTCTGCACTGTGGCACAGGCAGGGTTAGATTGGTTGAAGACATGCGCACCTTCGACATGCAGTATGCATTAGTGCACAGCGACATCGTGCCCCCATGTAGGCAATCAGAGTTAAGTGCCTTGCCCAAGGACACAACGTGGGAATGTACTACTAACTACTCTCGACGTTGCTTAACTTTGGTGATCTGACGAGAACCGGTAACCACAACGCCACTGAAGACAAAAACTAGCGTGTTTTCTCAATAACCCAGGCTCTTTAGCACAACATAACACAAAGAAAATCGTCAGTTACCCATTCAATTTGACATTCTCGGGTAGCACATGCTATTTTGAAATCTGTAGAAAAATTGTATACGGTTGGGTAGACGACAACATGTCATTAAACTCTTTGCACAACTTCTTGTCCACAAACATGCAACATTAGAACTATTAAATTTCATCCTTCATGCTATTTTTTCACATTTGTTTCTGTTATACTTTCTTGTTTGACTCAGTGTATAATATAAATTGAATCTTTCAGGTGACAAAACTAACCTGACAATAGTTGTTTAGTTTAAAGAAGGATTTAATTAGCATCTGTAACTAGTGAACACTACAGAGGAATGAAGTTATTTCATTATTTATAACTCTGTTGTCCATGCCAAATGATTTTTTTCTAGTACTGGGATGCTACCACAGAAATAATGTCCAGATGTTTGTTTGTTGGTGGTTAACGTCACATATTTATGCACCATGGCTAATCGTGACACAACATGGAGATTAAGTCAAGTTTAGTCAATCGTTGATCAACATGTTGCCCATTTTAGAGGACTTTCACCCCAAGCATTGGAATAATGTCCAGATGTCCAGTAATGCAAAACTAGGGAGTCCAAATATCAACCTAGGAACTTGACTTGAACAAACTAGAGTATGAGTCCTTCCCTCCCCCACCAGGATGCTGTATACCAAATGTGAAAGCATTCTGAATGGTGGATCTGAAGGAGGTTTTTAAAGAAATTTCCTCATATTGCACTAAGTTGAAATTCGAGCTACCATAGGGAGCCCAAATATTAGCCCAGGGACTCGATTAAACAAATTTGAATTTCACCTCCCAAGAGATGCTGTATACCAAATACAAAAGCATTTTGACTGGTGGAGCAGGAGAAGATGATTTTTAAACAAATTCCCTCATATGGCACTAAGTTAATAATCAGGCTCCAATAGGGTGCCCAAATATTAACCTAGAGATCCAATTCGAACAATCTTTAATCTGACACATCTAGAGATGTTGTATACCTAATATGAAAGGATTCTAACAGGTAAAGAAATTTCCTCATATTGCACTAAGTTAAAATTTGGGCTACCATAGGGAGCCCAAATGTTAATCCTGGAACTCGATTTGAACAAATTTGAATCTGCTCCCCCCCCCCCCCCCCCCCCCACCCCAAAGATGTTGTATACAAATATGAAAGCATTCTAACTGGTGGATCTGAAGAAGATTATAACGAACTTTCTCATATTGCAAGTTAAAATTAAGACTCTCATAGGGATGCCAAATATTAATCCACGGAGCCGATTTGAATAAATTTGAATCTTGACCCACATAGAGATATTTTGTACCAATATGAAAGGATTCCGACTGGTGGATCTGAAGAAGAAGAATTTTTAAAGAAATTTCCTCATTCTGCACTAAGTCAAACTTTGAGCCCCAACAGAGAGCCCAAATATTAACCCAGGGACCCAAATAGAACAAACTTGAATCTGACCCCTCTAAAGATGTTGCATACCAAATATGAAAGCATTCTGACTGGTGGGTTTGAAGACGATTTTTAAAGATTGTTTCCCATATTACCCAAAGTTAAAAATTTGGGCTCCTGTACTGAGCTCAAATATGAACCAAGGGGCTTCATTTTAACACACTTATATTTGAATCCCCCCAACCCCCTCCATGGATGCTGTATACATAATATCAAAAGATTCTGGAAAAATTTTTTTTTAAATTTTTGCAATTATGCTGACTCAGAATGTTTTCGTTTGAACAAACTTGATTCGACACCTCAAAAGAAAGCTCCTTACCAAATATCAAGTCCATGTACCCACTGGTTCATGAGTAGAAATTTTTTAAAGAATTTTGGAGCGTTTTCCTTCCACCTCCTCCCTAAAATGCGATGTCAGAAAAAGCAATCACCTCAAATTTAACTAAATTTGGTCCAGCGGTTTAGGAGGAGCAAGGGCAAACACCATGTTCACGGACGACGGACAGTGAGTGATCACATTTTAACTCACCTGACTGAAAATCAGGATGAGCTAAAATGAGCTATTTTGGTCCTAAACTAGAGGCTCAAGTAAGCTTAAATGATTCACCAAGCAGAAGTTGTATGAAAGGTGCTGACCAAGTGAATGAGTTTGTTTGATGTTTTTTGTATGAAAGGCTGGTGACTCATTTTGATAAACAGCACAAAAAATATTTAAGAAGTTTATTGAATTGGTAACTATCAAAAGTTTTGAAAATTTTATCCAGTTTTGTCACTGTAAAACAAGGAGTTATGTGTTTATGCACCCCAAATGCTCCATTTATTTATTTGAAACCTGTAATGAATTAGTTTCAAAGTGACAGTTCTTAATAATACCTTTAGATATTTGATCATTAGAAATGATCAAAGGTATAAAGATTTTGTCAAGCATAGTTAATGTAAAATAATCTGTTACGTGGTTATGCATCCCAAATGAACAAATTGTTTTCAATGACCCTGAAATGAATCAGTTTCACAGTGACACTTCTTGGCAAAGGTTTTTCATGAATAATGATAAAAGCTATAAAGAGTTTAAGAGCTGTGAGTCTAAAACAATCTGGTAAGTGATTAAGATGTGACAAAATACCCCCCCAAAATGCTAAATTTACTCTATAAACTTCCATAATGAATTAGTTTTGGAGTAACAGTACTTAAAATGTCAGACATTTGGACATTAGTAATGATCAAAAGTATAAACAAGCCAGAAAATAAGCCGACTGTCATCTGCAAAATGAGGTCCCCAAAGGATGAATTTAGTGATGCTACCCTGCACAGCAGGGTAGCATCACTAAATTTACCCTCTGTGAACCTCAATCTGAATCAGGGTCTCAAAACTAAACAAGAGGTACCCAGAGGATAAATTGGCCTACTGTATGGGATAGCATCATCAAATTCACCCTCTGGGGACATAAATCTGAAAATGTCCAATTGCTTATTTTCAGGCCTGAGTATAAACATTTTATTGAGTACTACAATAGCTCTTTAACAATGCGTTAAAGTTGTTTAGATGTGCAAAGACACATTCCAAAATGCACAACTGAAACTATCAATCAAGGTGATTAATACAACCAATTTTAACTTACTAGAATAAACCTCTAAATGTTGAGTGTCTAAATTCCATAACTTAAAGGGAGATAACCTGTTGACAATCATCACAGATGGAAAATTTAGAAATATGTATATGTTCACTTTATTTAAGAAGTTTTATCGAAAGCAGCTCAATAATGTATGAGGAGTTGTACACACAAGAATGTCATTTGAAAATCCATAATAAATCTAAGTTCATGGGAAGTACCCCCCGTTCAACGTTTTCACAAATGAAACATTTTAGAATATGCACATGTTCACCTGATAGTCACAGTGTTTGAGAAGTTTGATCAAAATTGGATCAAAAATGTAGGACAAGTCGCATGCACAAAAACTCCCATACAAATCTATATTCAATTTTTTAAGTTGATTTGGAGACAAGAGGCCCTAAGGCGCCTTAATCGATCACCTGACAAAGTGGTTTGGGTCCATCAACACTACAGAGGAATGAACTCATGAAATTATCCATAACTCTAGTGTCCATGTCAGATGATTATTACCAAAGGTCTTCCTGGCTGCTTCTGATTCTATCAGCTGTAGACAAGCACTGCCAAACTTCCAAGGATTGTTATGTCACTGCAGTTTGAAAGTCAAATTTTATGCCAAAAAACTAAGGAACAAATTTGAACCTAACCAGTCCCTTCTGCCTGCCCCCCCCCCCCCCCCCCCCCCCCCCCCCCCCCTGAAATCCCAAATATTAAGGCAGAGACTCGAATTGAACAAACTTGAATCTGATCCCGCTAGAGATGTTATATACCAAATATGAAAGGATTCTGACTGATGGATCTGAAGAAGATTTTAAAGAAATCTCCTCATATTGCACTAAGTTAAACTTTGGGCTCCAATAGAAACCCTGAAAATTAACCCAGGGACCCGATTTGAACAAACATGAATCTGCCTCCCCCCCCCCCCCCCCCCCTCCCAGAGATGTTCTATACCAAATATCAAAGATTCTAATTGATGGTTCTGGAGAAGATTTTAAAGAAATTCCCTCATATGGCACCAAGTAAGTTTCAGGCTCCAAAAGGAAACCCAAATATTAACCCAGGGACTCGATTTGAACAAACTTGAATCTGACCACCCTAGAGATGTTGTATACCAAATATGAAAGCATTCCGACTGGTGGATCTGAAGAAGACTTTTTAACGGAATTTCCTCGTATGGCACAAAGTTAAAATTCAGGCTTCTATAGGGAGCCCAAATATGAAATCAAGGACTCAACTTGAACAAATTTGAATCAGACCCCCTAGAGATGTTGTATGCCAAATATCAAAAGATTCTAATTGATGGTTCTGGAGAAGAATTTTAAAGAAATTCCCTCATATTGCACTAAGTTAAACTTTGGGCTCCAACAGAGAGCCCAAATATAAACGCATAAACCCCATTTGAACAAACTTCAATCTGACCCTGCCCGCCCCCCACCTCCCCCCGAGATGTTGTATACCAAATATGAAAGCATTCTGACTGGTGGATCTGAAGATGTTTAAAGGAATTTCCTCATATTTCTCAAAGTTAAAATTTGGGCTCCAATAGGGAGTCCAACTATTAACTCAGTTACCCGAGGGGAATCCCGGCTCCAGACAGTCAGCATGTTTTATGACATCTTTCAAAAACCCAAAATCACTTTCCAATGCCCTTCACTCTGCAACAGCCAGGCGTGCCAAGACCTTGAGCTGAGTTACGTAATTTTGAATACAATGAGCAGGAATGTCCAAAGGATGAATTTAGTGATGCTACCCTGCACAGCAGGGTAGCATCACTAAATTTACCCTCTGTGAACCTCAATCTGAATCAGGGTCTCAAAACTAAACAAGAGGTACCCAGAGGATAAATTGGCCTACTGTATGGGATAGCATCATCAAATTCACCCTCTGGGACATAAATCTGAAAATGTCCAATTGCTTATTTTCAGGCCTGAGTATAAACATTTTATTGAGTACTACAATAGCTCTTTAACAATGCGTTCAAGTTGTTTAGATGTGCAAAGACACATTCCAAAATGCACAACTGAAACTATCAATCAAGGTGATTAATACAACCAATTTTAACTTACTAGAATAAACCTCTAAATGTTGAGTGTCTAAATTCCATAACTTAAAGGGAGATAACCTGTTGACAATCATCACAGATGGAAAATTTAGAAATATGTATATGTTCACTTTATTTAAGAAGTTTTATCGAAAGCAGCTCAATAATGTATGAGGAGTTGTACACACAAGAATGTCATTTGAAAATCCATAATAAATCTAAGTTCATGGGAAGTACCCCGTTCAACGTTTTCACAAATGAAACATTTTAGAATATGCACATGTTCACCTGATAGTCACAGTGTTTGAGAAGTTTGATCAAAATTGGATCAAAAATGTAGGACAAGTCGCATGCACAAAAACTCCCATACAAATCTATATTCAATTTTTTAAGTTGATTTGGAGACAAGAGGCCCTAAGGCGCCTTAATCGATCACCTGACAAAGTGGTTTGGGTCCATCAACACTACAGAGGAATGAACTCATGAAATTATCCATAACTCTAGTGTCCATGTCAGATGATTATTACCAAAGGTCTTCCTGGCTGCTTCTGATTCTATCAGCTGTAGACAAGCACTGCCAAACTTCCAAGGATTGTTATGTCACTGCAGTTTGAAAGTCAAATTTTATGCCAAAAAACTAAGGAACAAATTTGAACCTAACCAGTCCCTTCTGCCTGCCCCCCCCCCCCCCCCCCCCCCCCCTGAAATCCCAAATATTAAGGCAGAGACTCGAATTGAACAAACTTGAATCTGATCCCGCTAGAGATGTTATATACCAAATATGAAAGGATTCTGACTGATGGATCTGAAGAAGATTTTAAAGAAATCTCCTCATATTGCACTAAGTTAAACTTTGGGCTCCAATAGAAACCCTGAAAATTAACCCAGGGACCCGATTTGAACAAACATGAATCTGCCTCCCCCCCCCCCCCCCTCCCAGAGATGTTCTATACCAAATATCAAAAGATTCTAATTGATGGTTCTGGAGAAGATTTTTAAAGAAATTCCCTCATATGGCACCAAGTAAGTTTCAGGCTCCAAAAGGAAACCCAAATATTAACCCAGGGACTCGATTTGAACAAACTTGAATCTGACCACCCTAGAGATGTTGTATACCAAATATGAAAGCATTCCGACTGGTGGATCTGAAGAAGACTTTTTAACGGAATTTCCTCGTATGGCACAAAGTTAAAATTCAGGCTTCTATAGGGAGCCCAAATATGAAATCAAGGACTCAACTTGAACAAATTTGAATCAGACCCCCTAGAGATGTTGTATGCCAAATATCAAAAGATTCTAATTGATGGTTCTGGAGAAGAATTTTAAAGAAATTCCCTCATATTGCACTAAGTTAAACTTTGGGCTCCAACAGAGAGCCCAAATATAAACGCATAAACCCCATTTGAACAAACTTCAATCTGACCCTGCCCGCCCCCCACCTCCCCCCGAGATGTTGTATACCAAATATGAAAGCATTCTGACTGGTGGATCTGAAGATGTTTAAAGGAATTTCCTCATATTTCTCAAAGTTAAAATTTGGGCTCCAATAGGGAGTCCAACTATTAACTCAGTTACCCGAGGGGAATCCCGGCTCCAGACAGTCAGCATGTTTTATGACATCTTTCGAAAACCCAAAATCACTTTCCAATGCCCTTCACTCTGCAACAGCCAGGCGTGCCAAGACCTTGAGCTGAGTTACGTAATTTTGAATACAATGAGCAGGAATGTCGGTCTTTTTAGATCCGTCAAATGTGGATGCTTCAACATTGTAATCAGTGGGTTTAGACATATCATGTTTACTAACTCTCTGTATCATTGGGGGGGGGGGGGGGGGGGGGGGGGGGGGGGGTGGGAGGTTCCACTTTCTTGTTAGGCCGTGTCATCAAGACCGCTAATGAGTGTGTACTGAGCTGGCCATTTTGGGAAGATATATCAGCATCAAATCAAAGTTATCGACTACGAACTGTATCAACCCATCTTCCGAACTGGTGATTGTACTTAGGTTGCTACTCTTAGAAGCCAAAACCACTGCCGATTTTTTAAACCGCAACAGCTCATCGTATGTGCAAGTGACACCAAAGTCATTCATTGATTTGACCAATTCCATTGAATCGTGAAGCATTACTGCTAAACTTATTTGCAACGGTGTAGGTACCCCTTTGATTGCAGAAGTAATCATGTTGTCTATCATCAGCGCCGGGAGAGTATTGTCAAGTTTTGGCGACAGGCAGTCAAGAAATTCTAAGACAGTTTGACTTGTACACTTGAAAAGTGTATTTTTATCTAACCTGGACTCATAATTGTTTCCATCAATTTCAATGTCAACGACCTCCTTAGAAATTGCTGTTCGCAGAGTTTCCATGGCTGCAGGGACATCATCGTCAATATCACTGACAATCCTCAGAAGAAAACCTACTCGGGATCGCACTGCAAGCATTGTCAGGATTGATGGTGAGCTAAGAAGCAGCAATTCTTTGCCAAATAGCTCTGGTAATTTGGAGACAAGTTGCCTCCGTGACAAACATGTTCTGCCATTTTGAACATACTTCTCATATAACTCAACAGAGCTCCAACTAAGAGAGCTGCCGCTTCTCATGAAATCTAACAGCTTGAAGAGGCAGTTCGATATCAGGTAGTGCCATGGATATTGTGGTAGATTTTGTGGCTGCAATGTACCGCTCATTCTCCCATGAATGACTGACGGCAATCAGAGTGGTATCAACCGTCTGATGCATGTAAGTTGCTTACGGCTCCACTTATTCAGCCCGTCAGACCATTTGTCAGCACATTCGTCGTGCTTGCTGAGAATATGCTCTTTTGCTGTCATACCACCATGTGTAAGTTGGGTTTGTCGGAAGATGTATGCAGGCCTCCACCTAGAAGGATTTTTCTTATCTTTTTTTACTTTACATTCTAGCCCACAAAACACAAATCTTTAAGGAAATTGATGCTACCGATGTCTGAACACCTGGTCATTTTCTTAGGTGGTTTGTTTAAAAGTTTAACAATTGTACTATGATTCGTTTCTGAGTTATGGCTGAGACACGAATATTGACCAATTTTTAATGTGACCTTGAAATGTGACCTTGACCTTGAAGGTATGAACCCGGCTATGGTGTGTGACACATCCTCCCACGGTCCTTTATAATTGTGTGAATTTTGATGATTGTGGCCCTAACCATTTTCGAGTTATTGGCTCGGACACACACACGGATGGACAGATGGACACATGCACACTTCAATCACTATGTGCCACCCAACCTAAGTCGGGGGGCATAAAAATCTTCTTTACAGGTTCTGTACAAAATATGCAACAAAAACACCGCTTAGTGGGGCAACATACACCTGTGGTGATCACCATGTGTGCAAAGATTGAACAATATAGCATGTAAAATGTTGAAGGAGTAGGGGACACAATACAGGAATGTTTCAAGTACTAAAAGGGGCATAACTCTGGAAATACAAAACAGAGTTACCTGCTCTTGTCACATGCACAATGGCAATTGGTGATCAACATGTGTGCAAAGTTTGAACAATATAGCATGTAAAATGTTGAAGGAGAAGGTGACATAATACTGTAATGTTTTAAGTACTGAAAGGGGCATAACTCTGGGAATTCAAAATGGAGTTACCTGCTCTTGTCACATGCACAATGGCAACTGGTGATCATCATGTGTGCAAAGTTTGAACAATATTGCAAGTAAAATGTTGAAGGAGCAGGCAACACAATACAGCAATGTTTTAAGAACTAAAAGGGGTATAACTCTGGAAATACAAAACAGAGTTACCTGCTCTTGTCACATGCACAACAGCAATTACTGATCAACATGTGTGCAAAGTTTGAACAATGTAGCATGTAAAATGTTGAAGGAGTAGGCGACACAATAGTGTAATATTTCAAGTATTGAAAGAGGGTATAACTCTGGAAATACAAAATGGAGTTACCTGCCCTTGTCACAAGCACAACGGCAATTGGTGATCAACATGTGTGCAAAGTTTGAACAATATAGCATTTAAAATGCTGAAGGAGTAGGCGACACAAAACTGAAATGTTTAAGTACAAAAAGGGGCATAACTCTGGAAATACAAAACGGAGTTACCTGCACTTGGCACATGCACAACGGCAATTACTGATCAACATGTGTGCAAAGTTTGAACAATATAGCATGTAAAATGTAGAAGGAGAAGGCGACACAATACTGAAATGTTTAAGTACAAAAAGGGGCATAACTCTTGAAATACAAAATAGAGGTAACTGCTCTTGTCACATGCACAATGGCAAATGGTGATCAACATGCGTGCAAAGTTTGAACAATATAGCATGTAAAATGTTGATGGAGTAGGTGACACAATACTATAATGTTGTTAAGTACTAAAAGGGGGCATAACTCTGGAAATACAAAACGGAGTTACCTGCACTTGTCACATGCACAATGGCAATACTGATCAACATGTGTGCAAAGTTTGAACAATGAAGCATGTAATCTTTTGGAGGAGTAGGCGACACAAAAATTGTTTACAGACAGACAGACAGACAGACAATGCCATAACATAATACTCCCGTTTTTTTTCAAAACGGGCATATAAAAACTGATTGCACCTAACTTCGGTACAAAATGACCACCGGCAGCCATCCTGAATTTCAGACCGCACCCCAAAACACTCGTTCATGTCCCAAGGTGATAAGAAAGGTACCCAAGAAGTTTCGTGAAGATCGGTTCAGAAACACAGCATCTAGCCCAAGCCGTATTGACATGTGTACTTACTGTGTATAAGTAGCACTGAAGAAATCAAAGTACATCTAATTTGCATAATTTCTGCACAAGAAAAAAACCCCATATTATATGTGATGTATTCTATATTACTAAACATTCATACAAAAATTTATTCAACTCTGAACTTTCATACAGAAGTTCTGTACAAAAAACTGATTGCACTAATTTTGGTACAAAATGGCTGCCGACGGCCATCTTGAATTCCAGACCACACCCAAAAACACTCATTCTTGTCCCACGGTGATAACAAAGGTACACAAGAAGTTTCATAAAGATTGGTTCATAAATACGGCCTCTAGACCAAGCCGAATTGAACTGCTGATGGACAGACGACATGCCATGACAAAACCTCAAATTTGATTACGTCAAAGTTGAGCTAAAAACCCAATAAATGAAAGTGTCACGGACACTGTAGCTCAACTTGTCAAGACATATACATGTATAGTATGTGACACAGCAATGACAAACATCTAGGTAATGACCTGATAACAAAGGTACATATAAAGGTACATAAATACTGACCATAGCCTGTAACAAATGTATAGGTAAAGTATTGTAAAGTTGGGTGACAGTCAGATGCTAAACTGGAAAAGAAATCTTTGAGTCCCAGAGTGGGTCTGGCTGAACCCCAAAATATTTGTTCTCATAGCACAGTGATAACAAAGGCACCCCAAAACACACTCATTCCTGTCCCAAGGTAAAAACAAAGAAGTTTCGTGAAGATCAGTTCATAAATACGAGCTGTATAGAAGTTGTGACAAAAAACTGATTGGACCTAATTTCGGTACAAAATGGCCACTGGCAGCCATCTTGAATTTTGGACCGCACTCAGAAACACTAGTTCTCATCCCAAGGTGATAACAAAGGTACCCAAGAAGTTTCGTGAAGATCGGTTGATAAAAACAGCCTCTAGCCCAAGCTGTATTGACATGTGCACTTACTGTGTATAAGTAGCACTAAATAAATCAAAATTCATCTAATTTGCATAATTTCTGCACAAGAAAAAAACCTGTACTGTATGTGATGTATTCCATTTTACTAAACATTCATATAAAAATTTATTCAAATCAGAAATTTCATACAGAAGTTCTGTTCAAAAGACTGATTGCACTAATTTTGGAACAAAATGGCTGCTGGTGGCCATCTTGAATTTCGGACCACACCCAAAAACACTTGTTCTCATCCCACGTTGATAACAAAGGTACCCAAAAAGTTTCGTAAAGATCGGTTCATAAATACGGCCTCTACCCTGAGCAGTATAGAAGTTGTGTACAAAAAACTGATTAGACCTAATTTCGGTACAAAATGGCTACTGGCAGCCATCTTGAATTTTGGACCGCACTCAGAAACACTCGTTCTCGTCCCAAAGTGATAACAGAGGAACCCAAGAAGTTTCATGAAGATCGGTTGATAAATACAGCCTCTAGCCCGAGCCGTATTGACATGTGTACTTACTGTGTGTAAGTAGCACTGAAAAAATCAAAAGTTCATCTAATTTGCATAATTTCTGCACGAGAAAAAAACCTGTATTATATGTGATGTATCCCATGGTACTAAACATTCACACAAAAGTTTTTTCAAATCAGCGCTTCCATATGGAAGTTCTGTGCAAAAATCTGATTGCACCTAATTTTGTACAAAATGGCTGCCATCGGCCATCTTGAACTTCAGACCGCACCCAAAAACACTCGTTCTCGTCCCACGGTGATACCAAAGGTACCCAAGAAGTTTCGTAAAGATCGGTTTATAAATACGGCCTTTAGCCCGAGCCGTATTGGCATTTGCACTTACAGTGCTGAAAGTAACACTAAATACATCAAAGTTAGTCTAATTTGCATAATTTACTTACGAGAAAAAAACCTGTATTATATGTGATGTATCCCATGGTACTAAATATTCATCCAAAAAATTATTCAAATCAGCGCTTTCATATGGAAGTTCTGCGCAAAAATCTGATTTCACCTAAGTCTGTACAAAATGGCCGCCAGCAGCCAACTGGAATTTCGGAGCGGACCCGAAAACACTTTGTTCTCATCCCACGGTCATAACAAAGGTACCCAAGAAGTTTCGTAAAGATCGGTTCATAAATACGGCCTCTAGCCCGAGCCGTATTGAATTGCTGACGGACAGATCGATGACTGGCCATGGCATAAGCTCAAATTTGGCTTCGCCAAAGTTGAGCTAAAAATGTACAAAGAGTTAAGCTGGCAAGCCTCTGTGATGGAAGTTTTGCTATTTCCAAGGGCAGTAACCACGCAAAATTTGTTGCATCGAAAATTTATAACCACATGTACATCTACACTTGATACTGATACTTCAGACCAAGTTTTGTAAAAATCCAATAAAAAATGTAGGAGGAGTTAAACGGTCAAGCCTTTGTGATGGAAACTATGCTCTTTCCAAGGGCCGTAACCAAGCAAATATCGTCGCATCAAAAGTTCTAGACCTTCCAATGAGATGGTAAATAGTGGCCACAGTGACTCCGAACTCCGCAGCAAGCTCATCTGGAGGTATCCCAGCCTCATCCATACCAATGGCACACAACCTCTGATTTTCGGTTAACCATGGCATTTTTTAAAATGTCGGAAGACAAAAACTTTTTTTTTCTTTTCTTTTTTATTAGGGTTTAATGACACATTAAGAGCCAGGGTCTTACCATGTTGGTGACATTTTTACGGGTGGAGGAAGCCGGAGTACCTGGAGAGAACCACCAAGCAATGACAGGCAGCTGTCAGCTCTCCAACATCGTAACTCTGAACTGCGGCACAGGCAGGGTTAGATTGGTTGAAGACATGAGCACCTTCGACGTGCAGTATGCGTTAGTACACAGCGATATCGTGTCCCCATGTAGGAAATCAGAGTTAAGTGCCTTGCCCAAGGACACAACGTGGGAATGTGAATCAGTCGCTGAAATGGCCACCCATCCAACTACTAACCACACTCGACGTTGCTTAACTTTGGTGATCTGACGAGAACCGGTAACCACAATGCCCCCGAAGACAAAAACTAGCATGCTTTCTCAATAACCCAGGCTCTTTAGCACAACATAACACAAAGAAAATCGTCAGTCCCCCATTCAATTTGACATTCTCGGGTAGCACATCTATTTTGAAATCCGTAGCAAAATTGTATACGGTTGGGTAGACGACAACATGTCATTAAACTCTTTGCACAACTTCTTGTCCACAAATTTCATCCTTCATGCTATTTTTTCACATTTGTTTCTATTATACTTTCTTGTTTGACTCAGTATATAATATAAATTGAATCTTTCAGGTGACAAAACTAACCTGACAATAGTTGTTTAGTTTAAAGAAGGATTTAATTAGCATCTATAACTAGTGAACACTACAGAGGAATGAAGTTATTTCATTATTTATAACTCTGTTGTCCATGCCAAATGATTTTTTTCTAGTACTGGGATGCTACCACAGAAATAATGTCCAGATTTCCAGTAATGCAAAACTAGGGAGTCCAAATATCAACCTAGGAACTTGACTTGAACAAACTAGAGTATGAGTCCTTCCCTCCCCCACCAGGATGCTGTATACCAAATGTGAAAGCATTCTGAATGTGGATCTGAAGGAGGTTTTTAAAGAAATTTCCTCATATTGCACTAAGTTGAAATTCGGGCTACCATAGGGAGCCCAAATATTAGCCCAGAGACTCGATTAAACAAATTTGAATTTCACCTCCCAAGAGATGCTGTATACCAAATACGAAAGCATCTTGACTGGTGGAGCAGGAGAAGATGATTTTTAAACAAATTCCCTCATATTGCAAGCACCTATAGGGTGCCCAAATATTAACCTAGAGATCCAATTCGAACAATCTTTAATCTGACACACCTAGAGATGTTGTATACCAAATATGAAAGGATTCTAACAGGTAAAGAAATTTCCTCATATTGCACTAAGTTAAAATTCGGGCTACCATAGGGAGCCCAAATGTTAATCCTGGCACTCGATTTGAACAAATTTGAATCTTGTCCCCCCACCCCAAAGATGTTGTATACAAATATGAAAGCATTCTAACTGGTGGATCTGAAGAAGATTATAACGAACTTTCTCATATTGCAAGTTAAAATTAAGGCTCTCATAGGGATGCCAAATATTAATCCACGGACCCGAATTGAATAAATTTGAATCTGACCCACTTAGAGATATTTTGGACCAATATGAAAAAATTCCGACTGGTGGATCTGAAGATGAAGAATTTTTAAAGAAATTTCCTCATTCTGCACTAAGTTAAACTTTGGGCCCCAACAGAGAGCCCAAATATTAACCCAGGGACCCAAATAGAACAAACTTGAATCTGACCCCTCTGAAGATGTTGCATACCAAATATGAAAGCATTCTGACCTGTGGGTTTGACGACGATTTTTAAAGATCATTTCCAATATTACCCAAAGTTAAAAATTTGGGCTCCTGTACTGAGCTCAAATATGAACCATGGGGCTTCATTTTAACACACTTATATTTGAATCCCCCCAACCCCCTCCATGGATGCTGTATACATAATATCAAAAGATTCTGGAGAATTTTTTTTTTTTAATTTTTGCAAATATGCTGACTGTTTTCGATGCCCCCCTCCTCCTCCCCCCTCCCCCTGAGAACAACCTTACACAACCGATGGCATTTTTTTTTTCTACTCTTCAATTCTACTGGTCCTAAGGATGCTTCATATCTGTTCCATGTAGTTTGTTATATTTATATTTTTAGCTCCTGGGGTTCTACAGGAAAATTGTTTTTTGCATGAATCAAGTACTTATGACTCAATTGACTCAATAATACCACATATCAAATTGGGCTCAAATCGGACCATCGGTTCAGAAAATAGAAATTTTGGGCAGGGCAAAAAATCTTTCCCCTCCTAGTACAAAGGCAAATATTGATCCATGAACTTCGTTTGAACAAACTTGATTCGACACCTCAAAAGGAAGCTCCTTACCAAATATCAAGTCAATGTACCCACTGGTTCATGAGAAGAAATTTTTTTAAGAATTTTGGAGCATTTTCCTCCACCTCCTCCCTAAAATGCGATGTCAGAACAAGCAATCACCTCAAATTTAACTAAATTTGGTCCAGCGGTTTAGGAGGAGCAAGAGCAAACACCATGTTCACGGACGACGGACAGTGAGTGATCACATTTTAACTCACCTGACTGAAAATCAGGATGAGCTAAAATGAGCTATTTTGGTCCTAAACTAGAGGCTCAAGTAAGCTTAAATGATTCACCAGTCGGAAGTTGTATGAAAGGTGCTGACCAAGTGAATGAGTTTGTTTGATGTTTTTTGTATGAAAGGCTTGTGACTCATTTTGATAAACAGCACATAAAACATTTATGCAGTCTATTGAATTGGTAACTATCAAAAGTTTTGAAAATTTTATCCAGTTTTGTCACTGTAAAACAAGGAGTTATGTGTTTATGCACCCCAAATGCTCCATTTATTTATTTGAAACCTGTAATGAATTAGTTTCAAAGTGACAGTTCTTAATAATACCTTTAGATAGTTGATCAATAGAAATGATCAAAGGTATAAAGATTTTGTCAAGCATAGTTAATGTAAAATAATCTGTTACGTGGTTATGCATCCCAAATGAACAAATTGTTTTCAATGACCCTGAAATGAATCAGTTTCACAGTGACAGTTCTTGGCAAAGGTTTTTCATGAATAATGATAAAAGCTATAAAGAGTTTGAGAGCTGTGAGTCTAAAACAATCTGGTAAGTGATTAAGATGTGACAAAATACACGTACACCCCCAAAATGCTAAATTTACTCTATAAACTTCCATAATGAATTAGTTTTGGAGTAACAGTACTTAAAATGTCAGACATTTGGACATTAGTAATGATCAAAAGTATAAACAAGCCAGAAAATAAGCTGACTGTCATCTGCAAAATGAGGTCCCCAAAGGGTGAATTTAGTGATGCTACCCTGCACAGCAGGGTAGCATCACTAAATTTACCCTCTGTGAACCTCAATCTGAATCAGGGTCTCAAAACTAAACAAGAGGTACCCAGAGGATAAATTGGCCTACTGTATGGGATAGCGTCATCAAATTCACCCTCTGGGGACATAAATCTGAAAATGTCCAATTGCTTATTTTCAGGCCTGAGTATAAACATTTTATTCAGTACTACAATAGCTTTTTAACAATGTGTTAAAGTTGTTTAGATGTGCAAAGACACATTCCAAAATGCACAACTAAAACTATCAATCAAGGTGATTAATACAACCAATTTTAACTTACTAGAATAAACCTCTAAATATTGAGCTTATAAAAACAATTCAAAAATGTTGGAAGAGCTGAGTGTCTAAATTCCATAGCTTAAAGGGAGATAACCTGTTGAAAATCATCACAGATGGAAAATTTAGAAATATGCATATGTTCACTTTATTTAAGAAGTTTTATCGAAAGCAGCTCAATAATGTATGAGGAGTTGTACACACAAGAATGTCATTTGAAAATCCATAATAAATCTAAGTTCATGGGAAGTACCCCCGTTTAACGTTTTCACAAATGAAACATTTTAGAATATGCACGTGTTCACCTGATAGTCACAGTGTTTGAGAAGTTTGATCAAAATTGGATCAAAAATGTAGGACAAGTCGCATGCACAAAAACTCCCATACAAATCTATATTCAATTTTTTTTTAAGTTGATTTGGAGACAAGAGGCCCCAAGGCGCCTTAATCGCTCACCTGACAAAGTGGTTTGGGTCCATCAACACTACAGAGGAATAAAGTCATGAAATTATCCATAACTCTAGTGTCCATGTCAGATGATTATTTTCAAAGGTCTTCCTGGCTGCTTCTGATTCTATCAGCTGTAGACAAGCACTGTCAAACTTCCAAGGATTGTTATGTCACTGCAGTTTGAAAGTCAAATTTTATGCAAAAAACTAAGGAACAGATTTGAACCTAACCAGCCCCTTCCCCCTGCCCCCCCCCCCCCCCCCAGATCCCAAATATTAAGGCAGAGACTCAAATTGAACAAACTTGAATCTAGATCCCTCTAGAGATGTTATATACCAAATATGAAAGGATTCTGACTGATAGATCTGAAGAAGATTTTAAAGAAATCTCCTCATATTGCACTAAGTTAAACTTTGGGCTCCAATAGAAAATTAACCCAGGGACCCGATTTGAACAAACATAAATCTGCCTTCCCCCCCCCTCCCCCCCCCCCCCCCCCCCCCCCCAGAGATGTTCTATACCAAATAGCAAAAGATTCTAATTGATGGTTCTGGAGAAGATTTTTAAAGAAATTCCCTCATATGGCACTAAGTTAAACTTTGGGCTCCAACAGAGAGCCCAAATATTAACCCAGGGACTCGATTTGAACAAACTTGAATCTGACCACCCTAGAGATGTTGTATACCAAATATGAAAGCATTCCGACTGGTGGATCTGAAGAAGACTTTTTAAAGAAATTTCCTCGTATGGCACAAAGTTAAAATTCAGGCTTCCATAGGGAGCCCAAATATGAAATCAAGGAACAAATTTGAATCTGACCCCCTAGAGATGTTGTATGCCAAATATCAAAAGATTCTAATTGATGGTTCTGGAGAAGAATTTTAAAGAAATTCCCTCATATTGCACTAAGTTAAACTTTGGGCTCCAACAGAGAGCCCAAATATAAATGCATAAACCCCATATGAACAAACTTCAATCTGACCCTGCCCCCCCTCCCCCCCTCACCTCCCCCCGAGATGTTGTATACCAAATATGAAAGCATTCTGACTGGTGGATCTGAAGATGTTTAAAGGAATTTCCTCATATTTCTCAAAGTTAAAATTTGGGCTCAAATAGGGAGTCCAACTATTACCCCAGTTACCCGATGGGAATCCCGGCGCTCCCCCCCCCCCCCCCCCCCCCCACCCCTCAGAGATGTTGTATACCGAATATGAAAGCATTCTGACTGGTGGATCTGAAGGAGAAATTTCCTTGTATTGCAGTGTGTTAAAATTCGAGCCCAAATAAGAACTCAGTTGAATCTAACCTCCTAATAATGCTTGTCCGAATTCATAATAACGACCTGCCAATTTCTTATAAGGACTTGTCAATTCGTCATAACTACATCACAGTTAGAATGTCAAATCTTTATCAAGTCATCACAATTCATTATAACAACCTCACAATTGGATATGACGACTTTGAAACTCATAATAACTTCATTCATTACAGAGGCTTCGCAATTCGTCATAATGGCTGGTCAACTCCTTGTAGCAACTTTACAACTCATTATCAAGACATCACAACTTGTTTTAACAACTTCACATTTCGTCATAATAATTTGACAACTCATTAAAACGATGTTTGAGTATCACTATTTTGATTTGTTAACTTAACTGCCTTTCCACTCATTGTAGTGGCTTTCCAACTGGTCATAACTACATGTCAACTCAATACAAAAATATTTGGGATTCACAATTTGTCAACTTATTATAACAACTTTACACTTGTTTATAACATCAAATCTTTATAAAGCGGTCGAAATTTATTATAACGACTTCACAACCCACTATAAAATTTTGTCAACTCATTATGTCATGCCCACTCATTATACTAACTTGTCAACTTGTTATGTCGAATACTAATTATTCTAACTTGACAATCGCTATACTGCTTTATCAACAAGATATGTTTTCACAACTTTTCCGATCATTATAGCGTGTTCACAACTCGTCATAATGTGAGATTCACTCATTAAAACGACTCCACAAATCATTATGATGGCACCACATCCCGTCATAATAACTTCCTAGTTCCTCTTAATATTTTGGAAACGTGTTACAGGGTTGTCTGAGATTCACTATAACGATATATCAGCTTGTTTTAATGACTTTTCCACTCATATTATAGAGTCTACCCAGCTCGTGAAAGCTACATGTCAAATCATATAAAGACTTTACAAAGCATTAAAATGACATCCCAACTCGTTGTAATGACATCACAACTCTCATCATAATCACTTGCAAATTCATTGTAATGAAGTTTAGGACTCACAACGATTTTCCAACTCCTTATAATGATGCCACAATTTGTTATAACGATTTGTAAACTAACTGGTAAACTCATTATAATGGCTTGTTAGCTCATAACGAATTCAGAACTCATTATAACGAAATGTCAATCCTCTAGAGTGACATAACTCATTAAAATCAATTTACTCTTTGTTATAGAGACCTGGCAAAATCGATATACTCATGTGACAGTGATGTCACAATTCATTATAACAATTTCACAACACATAATAATGATTTGCAAACTCGTTATAATGACCTACCCATTTGTTACCATGTCTTTACCCCTCGTTATAATGAATTATAAACTCATTATGATGGCTATACAAACCATTACAATAACGTCCAGACTGGTCATGGCATGTCAGCTCGTTGAGGCAACTTGAAAATCCATTATAATGACCTGACAACTCGTTATAATGACTTTATAACACACAATGACCTTTATACTGGTTATAACAACTTGTCAGCTCATTATAGCAACTGTATATAACGACACAGCAAGTCATTATAAAACTAGTCAACTTTCAACGACTTATTTCGACATCACAACTCATTATAACAATTTTACTGCTTTTTCAAGTTACAATGACAATGCAATTCATTAAAAGGATTCCACAAACTAGTATACTCCTCTTAATAACATCACAACTCATCATGAGTTTACAATTCTTTATAACGACTTGCCAACTCGTTATAAAGCCTTGTTAACCTGCTATAACAAAAGTACAATTTGCCATAATGATTCCACATCTCAATATAAAGGGTTGTTTACTTGTTATAATGATTTATCAACACGTAATAATGACTTCACGACTGGTTATCCACTGGCATATTATTTCAACTCATTATAATGACATGATATAGCCCAAGAACATTAGGTTTCACTAGGGAAAAAAATCGGAGAAAGCTGATTTTTTCAGGGAATGTCGAGTACATGTCATTGAACGATTAGACAAAAGTCCCCTAAAATCCCAGTTGAGCTTTTTTTTCTACAGCCTTTTTTCGAAAACGCGTTTGAAAAAAATAAAAAAAAATCGCACGAACTTTGTAACCTCGAATTGATCCAACTGTATTTTTTGTTTACGCGTATTTCGAGCTACATAATGTCTAATATACATTTACCTAGAGGAAAATGTGCATTCTGTGACAATTTCTGCGAAAAATGATTGAAAATTCACAAAAAAGTATCGGATTTACGCAAAAAATGACGATTTTTCTAACGGATTTGCCCAAAGGGTCAGAGTACAGAACGGGATGTTAATTGGACAGACGATAAAAAATCCACCACCATTTGAAGACTTTTATCATTGCTTACAAAATAGACATTATGGAAGACCCCCTCTGCTTCTGGCCGAGTTCCCCTTTTGGCATAAAATTCGTCAGCATGAGAACTCAACTATTTTCGGGCTTTGGGACCGAACAGACACGTCTGTGTCTGGCAGCATTAGATCAATAAATAATATTTACAGAATGTACAAAAATCAATAAATAATATTTACAGAATGTACAAATCAATAAACATGGATTAAGTTACATTGACTATTATCAACGCTATACACAGAAATGACATGACCTATATACATATTATTCATCGAACTCAGAAATTTCCGACAGGACAGTGTTTCTGTGGTTGTTACAAGAATCCGAACTGCAATTACACAAACCTGAGCAAGAGAGTCCTGCCTTCTTACACCCACACCTTTTTGTACAAGCACTCTTGCAACCACAACTGATCAGATTCAGTAGGTTATCGGGGGCACATGGCTTTGTGGCTGCAGTCGGTACAAGAAGTCCATTGTCTAGCAACCACCCCCAATCCGTCGGAGGAAGCGAAGTGCCCAGCCATTGTTGGACCTGGAGATAACATCTGTAGACATGTTGTTGTGCAGCATTGCTGCTTGGTGGGAGTGAGGCTAGGTCGATGGGTTTATTCAGTTTAGATTTTGCTACATAACGCTTGTAAGTGACATATCTATATTGGTCGAGATAGGAAACAGTTTTACTCCCGTATAAGATCAGGAGAAGTTGTTCCCCGGCAGCAGCTACTGCACTTGGTGTACTGTCATCCGCCAAAATTGTGTTGACATACTGTTGTGAGTCGCTAGTAACATCGGAGACAATTGTACTGAATATTTTCTTCTTACCAACTCGAAAGAGTGCAGAAGTAGTGTCACAACCACTTATAGAATGTGCTACAAGGAGGTTGCTTCTATGGTCACCCATTTTGGTTGCTATTTCACTAACTGAAACTAGTAAGTTTGGGGTAATGGAATACATCATGTGAATATTACATCCCGGTTGAACTCGAGAGGTAAGAATGACTAACAAGTCTGTGTCTGTTCCCACAACGACAACATTGTTGTCATCTTGAGCGATGTCAAGTGCAGTTTCGGCTATCAGTACATCAGCCTCGGCCTGCTTGGACTGAATATTGATAGCAGATAGCTCCTGCATTAGAAGATCGATCAGTTGAGTTTTGTTCTTGGCATTTGCAAGGAAATCGGATTGGGGTGTGGTGGCTGGTAACTCGGGTGAGATATTGATATCAATGGAATACCTGTCTTTAGATCTACGGGCTTGTTCCATGCCCTTTGTCGACATTGTACAAGCATAACCATCAAAAACAACTACGACGTTCGCCCCAAAATGTCTCACTAGATAATTGGAATATGATGTACATATGTCCTTATATGACGACTGTTTAGGCCATACAACTGCCCTCAATAAAAATCCACCATCTACAACAAACAGAGAATGTTCTGGGATTTTAGTTTGCTCGGAACCGTATGTTTTGAGGATCTAACCGAGCGTGCTTTTCTGTGTCTTCCTTATTCCAGCAGAATCAAACAATGCTGGTAGTTTCGGGGCGAGTTCATATTTGAGATACTCTTCCATATCTGCTTGTGACTGAATAACACATGTGATGCGGTTGAACAGAATTGTGGGGTCAATCACTACCTTACTTCCACGGACTTTGATGCTATTTGCCATCGATGCGAAAGACTTCACAGTGTCAACACGTCGTAGTTTGATGCTGTTGAACGTTTTGCTTACAACATTCGATACGCAACATTCACCAATTTTGCGAACTTGGTCACAGTTCACAGTTTCGTCGGCCACAAGCCCGGTCGCTATAGAGACTAATTGTAATGGATCTCTATTCTGAAAGGGGGAATGCACTCTGAGCCAGTTCAATAATTTGGTGATATCATTGGCATCAGTCAATTGTGATCTTTGACGGAGATCCCGATGTTGTTCGCCATGACCAGTGTGAACATGAACAAAATTTTCGAGAGCATTACATATCGGAAGGCAAAGAGGTAGTCCATGTACCCATTTCGCAACAGTGCTATCGGTTATTCCCCTGCCATGTGTGAGACCACCAGGGAGCTTGAACATTCTCATTAAACACTGCTCTATGGTCTGATCAGAATATATCCCGTCCCAGAATTTATCTGAGCGCCTTATGGTAAAGTAACCTTTCTCAGTGAACAACTTCAAATCATCCTGTTGCATTATTTCTGTTAGCTCATTCATCTGCTGCAAATAGAGATGAGAACTTTTTGCGTATGCAAAATGACCACCTGCGTGAAATACTGGAATCATATTGCGAACACAATATGTGTGGAGTTCCCAGTCGCCTGTGCGCTCTGCTCTCAAGAACAACTGGAGAAGACCTATTTGCTCGTAGTATTGTACCCAAAGCTTTCCTGTGCATTCTGGAGCAGTTCGTGTAATTTTGACAGTAGATGGTTGACACTTTCTTGATTGACAGCGTCAGCTGTTGTACAGTCACCTCTGGCAAGTCCACAGAATATTTCATTGACTTCTGTGCAGTCTATGTTATCTAGTGTTCGGCTTTCTTCAAACACAAGTTTTGTAATGGCAATTTGTGTTAGCAAATGGGCACGAACTGCTCTTGAATATGCATGACCACTGATCAAATGATGGATTGACCCACCAGCATAAACAGTCCCCCAAAGTTCATCCAAGCCGCTACCAGCCATGATCGAACCAATTGCCCCTAAATATGACATAATCATATGGAAGCCGCCGAGTCTAACGAAAACTTTTGTCAACTTATCTGACGAAGACACAATCTCCACTGCTTTGATATAAAGTGGTTGGTCAAACGTCACTGGACAAACGTCCAGTCCCTGTTTCTCACATTCAGTTTGTGCAAACATGAGAGCAGTGTAAATTGTGCTCGGGTTGGATGGATCAAAATTAATAAAGGGAAGTATCTCGACATCACTTGTTTCACAATCATCTGATGATGTGACAATGTGCATATATCCAGCCCAAGTTGGGCAAGGTACTCTCAGTACATGCGTCAAAGACCAAAGACTGTCGACTGTTTTTGCGAGTTTCAAATTTTTCAGATCAGATTCACCCAAAGTTGATAAATCCTTCATCACAATTTCGTCAAGACCCGATTTGCTTGGTTTACTGTAACCTTTCAAAGGGATGTACCCGAATTCACCACATTATGTGATTTAATCGAACATGGAAATTGAAACAATGATGCTATAATACGGTATTTGAATGAGAAAAGTCGATGCCGTTTGAATTTGAGTTTAGGGGGTATGGTTAATATTTCACACGTTTCACCAGTTCATTATGGAATAAATGACTATTGTTATATATCATTATAAAGCCACTGCTTTTCTGCAATTTTTGATATATAATTTAACTCCCAAAGTAGTCGTAGATTTGATTTAATGGACGTTGTGTACCGTTGTGTGTATGAAAACAATAAATTTTTTTTCGTAATTTTGTACATTTTCGTGAATATTCCACCATTGAGTGTGAGGATTGGTACAAAGTTGGCATTTTCTGTTGGGGATATGTATTCTCAATATAATTCAGCACGATATTTATGATTCTCACCCTACTAAGGCGAATAAGAATGAGAAATATGGAGCTGGGTCGAATTTTTTTAAAAATTTTTTTTTTCATCAAAAAAACGCTATAACTAAAAAAGCTCAACTCGGATTCGCGGGGACTTTTCACACTTTATCCGCAATGTGTGTCCCGGAAACATATAAAAAAATCAGCTTTCTCCGATTTTTTTCCTTACTTTCTCATTTTTATGTCTAATGTGCCTGGACTAATAACTTATTTCAGCAGCTTTAAAAACTCGTCTGAATGACAAATTAGCCCATTATGATTTAACAACTTGTCATAATGATTGATCAACTCGCTATAACTACTTGTCAACACATTATAACTACTTGACAATTAGCTATAATTACTTTACAACTCATTATAATGCTTTGTCAAGTTGTTATAACTGTTTATCCACTTGTTATGACATCCAAACTCATTATAATAACTTTAATACTTGGCATAATGACATTGCAACACGTTATAACAACTGGTCAACTAGAGCTGAAATGGTTAAAGGGTTTTCTTGATCGATTAATAACATGGATTAACCGATTAATCAGTTGTCCCTATGAATCACTGAATAGCTGCCACGCTGTTGATGATTTACAGTGTTAATAATGTCCCATTTTCTGAATATTGATACAGTGTAACATTCATGTGAATGAACAAGTACATCAGCACGCGATTTGCATGCTGTATTCGATTATCACACAGGAATCTTAATAATATGAAAGAGAAACATCGTTCATGGTCTAAGATTTATCCATGTGGCATGTGCAAAAACAAAAGAGCAGTTAATGTGCATAATCCCAGGTAAGTATATTGCAGCAGACCTTCGATTTTTAGAAGCGCACGATCGTCCTTGCAGACTTGCACATGGACCGGGCCCTAGGAAACATGAGCAGTGTGATGAGCTCTGGAAACTGGAAAGAGTATGGTTAAAAATTGTTTACGTGTGTCTGCACAGTCTTCCAGTTCCAGACTGCCAGCAGCTTTGAAGTTTTGTTGATGTGGAGGTGTGTATGAATAATGATGACTCGCTTGCAGTGCGTGTGTCTTATCTAGCTCAGTGAGTCTGCACCTGGAATTAGTTTCGGTGGCATCATTTGATCTTTTGGAGCGAAGTTGCAGCTACTTTGAGAACATCATAAACCAAACAACTCAATAATTAATGATTTAAATAGAGGCATAGCTCTCAACATTCCCTACAGTACCTATGTTATAAGTGTTATTTTGCCCCCACCCCCTCCATATACACACACACAGTTGTATTCTTGTTCGACTCGATTTGATCTGCAGTTGAAATGATGCAAATGGTGACCATATATTATATATCTGTCAAACTTATAGTGCATCTGCCCCATTCATATGACGTCACACTTGTATTTGTTAATGGAATTACTGGGATGTAGGATACTTAACTTTCAAATACCGATGATCACACACAGTGCTGACAATGCCAATATTGAGTTTTACTTTAGAACATGTGCCTACAAAATGTAATCAAGATTATCAAATGAAGGCCCAGTGAATGGTGCCATGAAAGAGAGTATGGGATTAAGTAGATGACACCACTGGGAGGTCTCACACTCAACATCAAGACTGAGGGAGAGAACTGCATGAAAATATGGAAACTGAAAATGACAACATTATCGGGATAAAACACATGCCAACTTCACTGATGTTTTGACAATGTCATAGCGAGTACTGCATGCATTTGAAACTAACAACTCACTGATGAATGAGTGTGGCAATGTCTATGTGAGTTGGGGGTGTGTTTGTTATAGTGTTAACACCCGCAATGCAGTAGTTCAAAGGTAATGGTTAATCGATCAAGGACTTTTTTGATCAAACACAATGTTAATCATTGGTTAATCGATTAACCGTTGCAGCTCTATGATCAACTCATTATTATGACGAGTCCATTCGTTATTGCTTTTGGAACTCGTTATAACTTGTCAACTGGTTATAACGACTTATCAACTAGCTATAACAACTTCACTACTCATTATGATTTGTCAACTAGTTACAATGACTTAGTAATTTATATATATTTCAAATTTGTAATAAAGATTTGTGAACTCTCTTTAGCAACATTTTTGCTGGTTATAATGATTTCCCAACTCATTATAATAACTTTTTAACTCCTCATAACAATTTCACGACTTGTTATAATGACTTGTCAACACACTATAATAACCTTTTGATGGTCACATTTCTTGAAGCATTGACTGTTATTGAAGATACCGCTCAAAGATGTTTATAAAACCTGCGAATGCATTGTATTGTAACTGAATGGAAACCGAAGAACTCCAAACACCAAACACATTTGACAAAAAACATCCCCCAAAGAATCGAAAGCTCTCTCTTAAGTCAAAAAGGACCAAAATATCAGAAACTTCTGTGCTTTTAAGAAACTGTAAACAATTACAAAATTAAATGAGCAATCCATGCATTTTTAAATGTAAACTGTAAGGCTGGCTAAAGGAAGAATGCTGATATACAAATGCAGTAAGTTTAAAGATAATTGTAAACGGCAACTCTTTTCACAGAAATGAATGCTAATCGATAGCAATTACCTTGAGTTCCTGCCTAATGAGCACACCAAGGTCAAAATTAATCCTATGATAAATGTGCCCTGTAGGCCATGTCAAAGGTGAATGTTGATGCACAAATGCAATAAATTCAAAGGTTGTTGCTAACAGCAACAGTTTTTGACGGAACTGAAAAGAAAATAGATAGCTCCTATCTTGGTCACCCTGAATATGCATATTAAGTTTCAAAACAACCCAATCATGAATGTGCCCTCTGAGGCATGCCAAAGGAAGATGTTAGGGCACTAATGCACTACTTTTTGAAAGTCATTGCTAGTGGCAATGGGTTTTGTTTTGTTTTTTTCTGGAAAGTCATAATTACTCCCTGTAGAGAGTGCAAAAGGGATAAGTTGCTGCACAAATGCAATAAGTTCAAAGGCTCGTGCTAATGACAATACTTTTTTATGGAAATAAAAAAAAATCAATAGATCCTATACACAGGTCACCCTGAACACGCATACCAAGTTTCAAAGCAATCCGATCATAAATGTGCCCTGTAGGGCATGCCAGAGGAAAATACTGATGCCTGACTAAATTAAGTTCTAAGGTTGTTGCCAAGTTAATGCCAACGGCAACATTTTTTGACAGAAATGGAAGAAAATTGATAGCTTCCACCTAGAGGTCACCCCAAATAAGCATACCAAGTTTCAAAACGATCTGATCATAAATGTGCCCTGTAGGGTGTGCCAAAGAGAAATATTGATGCCTGACTAAATTAAATTCAAAGGCTGTTGCAAATGGCAACATTTTTCAATGGAAATGGAAGAAAATAGATTGCTCCCATCTAGTGGTCACCCCAAAACAGGCATACCAAGTTTCAAAGCGATCCAATCATAAATGTGCCCTGCAGTGTGTGCCAAAGGGAAATATTGATACACAACTGCACCACGTTCTTCAAAGGTCATTGCTAATGGCAACTCTGTTTGACAGAAATTGAAGAAAATCGATAGCTCCCATCTAGGTCACTTCAAACAAGCACACAAAGTTTCAAAGTGATCTGATCATAAATGTGCCCTGCAGGGTGTGCCATAGGGAAATATTGATACATAACTGGACTAAGTTCAATGAAGGTAGTTGTCAACAGAAACTATTTTTGACATAAAAGGAAGAAAATTGAAAGCACCCATCTAGAGGTCACTGCAAACAAGCATACCAAGTTTCAAAGCAATCCGATCATAAGTATGCCCTGTATGGCGTGCCAAAAGAATATAGGACAAATTTTAATGGAGCCAATTTTTCAATGGAAAAGAGTGTAAACAGTGGTTAATTTTAATAAATTCTAATTGACATGATGTGTGTCTTGTGTTATTCGTTGTTTTTGCTGGCACTTTGTTTTTAAACAGCCATTTTGTGCTGGTTGCTGTCAGTTGGGGCGAATTGTTCGAACCACTATGCCATTACAACTCTTTTCAGAAATATAAAATTGGGCTAGTTTAGGCTATTTTCCTAGCCGTGTGATGGATTTTAACAGCAGCCGTGTTTACTTTGCAATGAGTGCGGAAGCATTCTTTTAAAAAATGAAACATAAACTAGAAGCACTGTCACAGTGCCGAAGCTGCGACGATTCGTGCAAAGCTAATGTTGCTTTAAAACTCGTTGGTGACAAAAAAACTTGTTGGTGACAAAAAAAACTTGTTGGTGACAAGTCCATAAATGTGACAGAAATTATCCGAATGACATGCACTATTGAAAGGGTGTAGACATCATAAAGATACACTTGCATACCAAATATGGTGTCATTCCATCAGGTACTTTAGGCGTTATGGTGTTTTTTAAACTCGTTGGAGACAGACCGACCGACAGACTGACAAAAAAGCTTGTTGGTGACAAGTCCATAAATGTGACAGAAATTATCCGAATGATATGCACTATTGAGAGGGTGTAGACATCATGAAGATACACTTCCACCAAGTATGGTGTCATTCCATCAAGTATTTTAGGAGTTATGGTGTTATTTGAACTTGTTGGTGACAGACCGACCGACAAACTGACAGACAGACCGACATTGCCACAGACAGACCTGCTCGTCGCAGCTAAAAATGCATAAAACTGCCACGTCTCCCAAGGAAGTTTTGGAGGGCGACTTAAATTTTGCCCCCAATGTAATCCAAGGTGACTTGAGGAATGGGGCGACTTCGTCGTCACCCTAGTCGCCAACTCTGCTGACCCCTGCAACCCACATAACAACATTGGCCATATGAGCTAAGGGGGCAGGGGTAAGGGGATAACAGTTCACCCAAACCCATCCAGGCTTGACACGACTCTGACCCCATATACTACTTAAAATACCACTCAAACTGTACCATATCTGGCTTCCTAAATGATTAAAATTAATAATTTACCTACAGTAACAAGCCAACCGGACAGCGCAATACAAGAAAATCGCAATTCATATTTTGTTCTATTTCAAATTTTCGCTTAAAATAGCTTATCCGCCTTCATTGGAATGAACTCCCAAACAATTAAATTTAACCTTTTACCTAAAGGAACTAACTGATCAACCCGGTTAGCGCAAGTAGGCCAAAACGTCCATTGCGAAACATCCTACATTTATATCCCTTTCTCTGAGGAAAAGTCAGGGCATCTGGCTGTCTGCTGTCTGCGGATCTAGTCCCTTTCTATCCTTGATAATTTTTCAGTTCAAAAATAGTAGCTTGGCAACCTATTTGGCCTACCACGTCTGACGCCTGGTTTGCATGGGAATTCTTGCTTATAAATCATCAATTAAAGGTAACATCAATATTGCTGGAAAATATATATGTATTGTTCGAGACTGTTTTGAAGTCAACAATTAATTCATGCAAATTGTTGCATCAATGACGTGTTTTTATTTATTTATTTATTGGGCTTTAACAAAACTTTCGACAGCCAGGAGCACCTCGTGTCACAGTTTCACAGGAGTACCTGGAGAGGACCACCAAGCAGTGGCGAGCAGCCGTCAGGCTCCCCAACGTAATAACTCCACACAAGCATGGTTAGCATTGTTTGAAGTTAAGAGCATCATCAACATGCAGTGCGTCTTAGTACACAATGCCACCGTACCCCCCACTTGGGCATCAGGATTAAGTGTCTTCTTGAGGACACAATGCGATTGCTGTAGGTCTGATTCGAACCGAGGACCTCTCAGCTTGCAACCTGCATCTCTACCTACTAAGCCACTGCACCCCCAAAGACAGATGTATTATAAACACATCAATCAAACCTGAAAGAGTAGCTCATAAATATACTAGTATAGGGAAGTTTAAATATTTTTTTCAATTTAAATATTTATATTTCTTACAGTGACAAAATTGAAATCAAGTGGTGAACCAAATGAAAGTGTCAATGACACTGTAGCTTAACTTGTGTGTTGTGTTTGATGAAAAGGATAATGTTCAATGTTTGTGAAAGGATTATGAAATAAGATAAGAATTGTGATAATTGGGAATATGTTCATTTCTGTTCCCTGTATGCTATGTTTTTGATAAAAATAATATGAGGTGTACACTGTACTAAAGAGCTGAGGGGTGGGTTAATATGACCTCACAGTTAATGTATGTGGCCCTCACAGTTAACGTATATCAACGAAAGTTACCAATTTACAGTGAAATTATTCCAAAACAAGTCATCCTATTAAGTTACATTGAAATCCCTTCAAAAATATGGACTGTAGACTGTGCTAAAGGTTTTCGGGCTTCAGGCCCCTGTAGCCGTCCAATTTGCGTCTAACGGGGACATTCTCATCAAGACATTATATGAAGTCAACCTGCCAAGTTACAAAGAAATCCCTTCATAAATATGACCTGTAGACTGTGCTAAAGGTTTTTGGGCTTTGGGCTCAGGCAGCCATCATGGTTGAATGATCACAACCAAAAGGGGACATTCTCATCTGGGCATCATCTGGAGTGATCCTACAAAGTTACAATGAAATCCCTTCATAAATATGACCTGTAGACTGTGCTCAAGGTTTTCGGGCTTTGGGCCCCTGAAGCCGTCACAGTTGACCAATCACGACCAAAAGGGGATGTCATCATCTAGGCATTATATGGAGTTAAACTAACAGGTTACAATGAAATCCTTCCATAAATACTATGATAAAGGTTTTGGAGTTTTGGGCTCGGGCAGCCATCAAGGCTGAATGATCCCAACCAAAAGGGGCATTCTCATCTGGGCATCATCTGGAGTGATCCTACAAAGTTACAATGAAATCCCTTCCTAAATATGACCTGTAGACTGTGCTCAAGATTTTCGGGCTTCGGGCACCTGTAGCCATCACAGTTGACCAATCACGACCAAAAGGGGATGTCATCATCTAGGCATTATATGGAGTCAACTTAACAAGTTACAATGAAATCCTTCCATAAATACAGCCATCAAGGCTGAATGATCGCAACCAAAAGAGGACGTTCTCATCTAGACATTATTTGGAGTCATCCTACCAAGGTACAATGGAATCCCTTCATAAATATCACCTGTAGACTGTGCTAAAGGTTTTCGGGCTTCAGGCCCCTGTAGCCGTCACAGTTGCCTAATGGTGTCCAAAAGGAGCTGTTCTCATCTAGACATTATATGAAGTCAACCTGCCAAGTTACAATGAAATCCCTTCATAAATATGACCTGAAGACTGTGCTAAAGGTTTTCAGGCTTTGGTCTCGGGCAGCCATCATGCAGGCCTGGCATTCTGAAAAATGCGGGAGGGCAAAAAATCGCTCTCCTCAATCAGCTTAGGAGAGCAATTAGCTTTACACAGCATTTTAAGTATCCAGTTGAACGAACTCATTGAAACTGAAACCAACAGACTACATCAGTGATTTTATTAACTTTACTAAGGTAAAGCGAAATCTCTTAGACATCTAGATGTCTCACTCAACAACTGAACACACACTTGACAAGACCTGTGTGTGTACCCAGACCTGTTGTCCAAGGAAGTCAAATGCCTACCACTACCACCTTCAACCCCCCAAGGGGGGTTGAAGGTGGTAGTGGTAGGCGTATGACTTTCTTGGACAACAGGTCTACTTGAATCTACAGTCACATCCTGGTGCAAGTGCTTCAAGTGACAGGATAGTAGTAATGGTAGTATATTATAGTGTCAATATTCCTTGAATAATTACCCCTCTGACTGTGATGTCAGTTGTTGAACTTGAAACTGACAGAAAAAAAAATATTGCTGTGACCCATTTTGCTTCAAATGATGGCAACTGCGTTTGGGTATGGTTGCGGCCATGCCATTACTTTTTACCACTAAACCACTTTCAAAATGAAATTACGCGATGTTATGTGACTTCGAAGTTAAATTACATTTTTGCTTTACAACAAAAATTTAATGTGAGCATAATACATGTAATCTCAATCATCCCAGACCAAAATATTTAGGAGGGCAATTTTTCGCTCTCCTTAATTCTTTCAGGAGGGCAGTAAGGAGAGCTAAAAAATCGCTCTCCTGAAATTGCCAAGCCTGATCATGGTTGAATGATCGCAACCAAAAGGGGACATTCTCATCTGGGCATCATCTGGAGTGATCCTACAAAGTTACAATGAAATCCCTTCCTAAATATGACCTGTAGACTGTGCTCAAGATTTTGGGGCTTCGGACACCTGTAGCCATCACAGTTGACCAATCACGACCAAAAGGGGATGTCATCATCTAGGCATTATATGGAGTCAACTTAACAAGTTACAATAAAATCCTTCCATAAATACAACCAAAAGACTATGCTAAAGGTCTATGGGCTCGGGAAGCCATAAAGGCTGAATGATCGCAACCAAAAGGGGATGTTCTCATCTAGACATTATTTGGAGTCATCCTACCAAACTACAATGAAATCTCTTCATAATTATGACCTGTAGACTGTTCTAAAGGTTTTCGGGCCCCTGTAGCCGTCACAGTTGCCCAATCGTGTCCAAAAGGGGACGTTCTCATCTAGACATTATATGAAGTCAACCTGCCAAGTTACAATGAAATCCCTTCATAAATATGACCTGTAGACTGTGCTAAAGGTTTTCGGGCTTCGGGCTTGGGCAGCCATCATGGTTGAATGATTGCAACCAAAGGGGACAATCTCATCTGGGCATCATCTGGAGTGATCCTACAAAGTTACAATGAAATCCCTTCATAAATATGACCTGTAGACTGTGCTCAAGGTTATCAGGCTTTGGTCTCGGGCAGCCATCATGGTTGAATGATCGCAACCAAAAGGGGACATTCTCATCTGGGCATCATCTGGAGTGATCCTACAAAGTTACAATGAAATCCCTTCCTAAATATGACCTGTAGACTGTGCTCAAGATTTTTGGGCTTCGGACACCTGTAGCCATCACAGTTGACCAATCACGACCAAAAGGGGATGTCATCATCTAGGCATTATATGGAGTCAACTTAACAAGTTACAATAAAATCCTTCCATAAATACAACCAAAAGACTATGCTAAAGGTCTATGGGCTCGGGAAGCCATAAAGGCTGAATGATCGCAACCAAAAGGGGATGTTCTCATCTAGACATTATTTGGAGTCATCCTACCAAGCTACAATGAAATCTCTTCATAATTATGACCTGTAGACTGTTCTAAAGGTTTTCGGGCCCCTGTAGCCGTCACAGTTGCCCAATCGTGTCCAAAAGGAGACGTTCTCATCTAGACATTATATGAAGTCAACCTGCCAAGTTACAATGAAATCCCTTCATAAATATGACCTGTAGACTGTGCTAAAGGTTTTCGGGCTTCGGCAGCCATCATGGTTGAATGATTGCAACCAAAGGGGACAATCTCATCTGGGCATCATCTGGAGTGATCCTACGAAGTTACAATGAAATCCCTTCATAAATATGACCTGTAGACTGTGCTCAAGGTTTTCGGGCTTTGGGCACCTGTAGCCATCACAGTTGACCAATCATGACCAAAAGGGGATGTCATCATCTAGGCATTATATGGAGTCAACCAAACAGGTTACAATGAAATCCTTCCACAAATATGAGCGTTTGCCTGTGCTAAAGGTTTTTGGGCTCGGGCACCCATCATGGCTGAATGATCGCGATCAAAATGGGACGTTCTCATCTAGACATTATTTGGAGTCATCCTACCAAGTTACAATGAAATCCCTTCATAAATATGACCTGTAGACTGTGCTAAAGGTTTTTGGGCTTCGGGCCCCTGTAGCCGTCACAGTTGCCCAATCACGTCCAAAAGGGGATTTTCTCATCTAGACATTATATGAAGTCAACCCACCAAGTTACAATGAAATTCCTCAATAAATATGACCTGTAGACTGTGCTAAAGGTTTTCGGGTTTTGGGCTCGGCAGTCGTCATGGTTGGCAGATCATGCCCAAATGGGGAAATTCTCATCTAGACATCATAAGGAGTCATCCTACCAAGTTACAAAGAAATCCCTCCAAAATAAACATGACCTGCAGACTGTTCTAAAAGTTTTGGGGTTTCGGGCTTGGTCAGCCATCACAGGTGACAGATCATGCCCAAAAGGGGACGTTCTCATCTAGGTATTATAGAGAGGCATCCTACCAAGTTACAATGAAATCCCTTCATAAATATAACCTGTAGACTGTGCTAATGGTTTTCGGGTTTTGGGCTCGGGCAGCCATACCGGTTGACCGATTGCGAACAAAAGGGGATGTTCTCATCTAGACATGACCCCAAACCTGCATATGAAATTTCGTGATGATCAGACAAGAACTGCGGTGTGTAGCCCGTGCTAAAGGAAAATGTGAACAGACTCACAGACTAACAGACTTCCGCATGAGTGATGGCAATATCTTATCTTGACTTTGTCAAGTTAAGCTAAAAATCAAGAGTCTTATTAAAAAGGAAATAAATGAAAGTGTCAATGACACTGTAGCTCAACTTATTTAAGACATGTACATGTATAGTATGTGACACAGCAATGACAAACATCTAGGTAATGACCTGATAACAAAGGTACATGTAAAGTATTGTCACGGTCTGTACATAAATGCTGACCGTAGCCTGTAACAAATATATAGGTAAAGTATTGTAAAAGTGGGGTGACAGTTAGATGCTAAACTAGAAAAGAAATCTTTGAGTCCCAGAGTGGGTCTGACTGAACACAAAAATATTTGTTCTCTTAGCACAGTGATAACAAAGGCACCCAAAAACACTTGTTCTTTTCACAAGGTGATAACAAAGGTACCACAAGAAGTTTCGTGAAGATCAGTTCATAAATACAGACTCTAGCCCAAGCCGTATTGACATGTGCACTTACTGTGTATAAGTAGCACCAGGCTTGGCAATTTCAGGAGAGCGATTTTTTAGCTCTCCTTACTGCCCTCCTGAAAGAATTAAGGAGAGCGAAAAATTGCCCTCCAATATATTTTGGTCTGGGATGATTGAGATTACATGTATTATGCTCACATTAAATTTTTGTTGTAAAGCAAAAATGTAATTTAACTTCGAAGTCACATAACATCACGTAATTTCATTTTGAAAGTGGTTTAGTGGTAAAAGGTAATGGCTGCAACCATACCCAAACACAGTTGCAATCACTTGAAGCAAAATGGGTCACAGCAATATTTTTTTTTCTGTCAGTTTCAAGTTCAACAACTGACATCACAGTTTGAGGGGTAATTATTCAAGGAATATTGACTCTATAATATACTTCCATTACTACTATCCTGTCACTTGAAGCACTTGCACCAGGATGTGACTGTAGATTCAAGCAGACCTGTTGTCCAAGAAAGTCATATGCCTACCACTACCACCTTCACCCCCCCTTGGGGGGTTGAACGTGGTAGTGGTAGATGTATGACTTTCTTGGACTACAGGTCTGGGTACACACACAGGTCTTGTCAAGTGTGTGTTCGGTTGTTGAGTGAGACATCTAGATGTCTAAGAGATTTCGCTTTACCTTAGTAAAGTTAATAAAATCACTGATGTAGTCTGTTGGTTTCAGTTTCAATGAGTTTGTTCAACTGGATACTTAAAATGCTGTGTAAAGCTAATTGCTCTCCAAAGCTGATTGAGGAGAGCGATTTTTTGCCCTCCAGCATTTTTCAGAATGCAGGCCTGTAGCACTGAACAAATCAAAGTTCATCTAATTTACATAATTTCTGCACGAGAAAAAAACCTGTATTATATGTGATGTATTCCATGTTACTAACATTCATACAAAAATTTATTCAAATCAGAACTTCCATACAGAAGTTCTGTACAAACAAGAGGCCCCAAGGGGCCTGAGGGCGCTCACCTGACATGGTAGCCTAAATATCAACCAAGAGAATTGATTTCAACAAGTTGCATCTGCTCCTCCTAAGAAAAGCTTATACCAAATATCCAAAGATTCTGACCAGTGGATCTAAAAAAAGGAAGATTTTTAAACAATATTCCTCATATTGAACTAAGTTATAATTCAGGCTCCCACAGGGAGCCCATATATGTACCCAGGGACTTGGCTTTAACAAACTTGAATCTCACCCCCCTAAGGATACTGCACACCAAATATCAAAACATTCCGGCTGCTGGATCTGAAGAAGAAGATTTTTAAAGAAAATTCCTCATTTTGAACTAAGTTACAATTCAAGCTCCCACAGTGAGTCCAAATATGGACCTAGGGACATGGCTTGAACAAACTTGAATCTCACCCCCTGAGGATGCTGCATACCAAATATCAAAATATTCCGACTGATGGATCTGAAGAAGATTTTTAAAGAAAATTCCTCATTTTGACCTAAGTTATCATTCGGGCTCCCACAGTGAGTCCAAATATGGACCTAGAGACATGGCTTGAACAAACTTAAATCTCCCCACCCCCACCCCCTAAAGATGCTGCATACCAAATATCAAAACATTCCGACTGCTGGATCTGGAGAAGATTTTTAAAGAAAATTCCTCATTTTGAACTAAGTTATAATTCGGGCTACCACAGTGAGCCCAAATATGATCCCAGGGACTTGGCTTGAACAAACTTGAATCTCACCCCCCAAGCATGGTGCATACCCAATATCAGAAGATTCTGCCGGCTGGACCTTGAGAAGAAGATTTTCAAAGAAATTTGCCTGAAATGCACTAAGTACAAATTTGGGCACCTATACTGAGCCCAAATATAAACCCAGGGGGCTGATTTGAACAAACTTGAATCAGATCCACCCCAAAATGTTGCATACCAAATATCAAAAGATTCTGCCTGCTGAATCTGGAGAAGAAGATATTTTAAGAAATCTGCCTGAAATGCACTAAGTTCAAATTCGAGCTTCTATAGTGAGCACAAATATGAATCTAGGAAGCCGATTTGAACAAACTTGATTCAGATCCACCCCACAATGTTGCATACCAAATATCAAAAGATTCTGCCTGCTGGATCTAACTGGAGAAGAAGATTTTTTAATAAATTTGCCTGAAATGCACGAAGTTCGAATTCGGGCTTCTATAGTAAGCCCAAATATGAATCCAGGGGGCTGATTTGAACAAACTTGAATCAGATACACCCCAAAATGTTGCATACCAAATATGAAAAGATTCTGCCTGCTGGATCTGGAGGAGAAGATTTTTTTAAAAATTTGCCCGAAATGCACTAAGTTCGAATTCGAGCTTCTATAGTGAGCCCAAATATGAACCCAGGGGGCCGATTTGAACAAACTTGAATCAGATCCACCCCGCAATGTTGCATACCAAATATCAAAAGATTCTGCCTGCTGGATCTGGAGAAGAAGATTTTTTAAGAAATTTACCTGAAATGCACTGAGTTCGAAATCGGGCTCCTATACTGAGCCCAAATATGAACCCAGGGGGCCAATTTGAACAAACTTGAATCAGATCCACCCTACAATGTTGCATACCAAATATCAAAAGATTCTGCCTGCTGGATCTGGAGAAGAAGATTTTTTAATGTTTTTCCCATTGCCTACAAGTGTTAAAAAGTGCTGACTCAGCACTTTTTCAAAAGTCCTGAAAAAAGTACCTTGTGATCAAACCGATAGGGATTTTTTTTAACCATTCTATTCTACTGGATAAAAGTAAGCTTTATACAAAATAAGAATTCTCTGTGCCGTGTAGTTTTGGAGATATGGCAGTTTTAAGGTTTTTCCTATTTTTAGCTCCCGAGGTTCCCACGGGGCAATGAGAAAATTTTTTTTTGCATCAATCAACTACTTATGACCCATTATCATCTCATATCAAATTTGGTTCAAATTGACCTCACGGTTCAGAAAATAGAAATTTTAGGCGTGGCCAAAATTTTTGCCCCTCCCATAACGAAGGCAAATAATGCCCGACAAACTTTTCTTGAACAAACTTGATTCTAAACCTCAAAAGGACTCTGTATACCACATATCAAGTCTCTGCTACTGGTGGTTCATTAGAAGAAGATTTTCAAAAAATTTGGCTATTTTTTCCCCCACACTTCTGCTCAATAGGAGCCGAAACCTAATTTGGATAAAAATCAAAATGCCCCTATATAACCACCATATACATGAAATTTAATTAAAATGTGGCCAGTGGTTTAGGAGAAAGAGGCTCAAACACCACCTTCACACAGGACGACGGACGAAGAGTGATAAGAAAAGCTCACCCTGACTTTCAGTCAGGTGAGGTAATAAATAATAAAATCATGACTGCAACAAATGGAGCAAGTTAAATTTAGACAATCATTTATACCTATTCTACCCATTTTCACCCCAGGCACTGCTTACTGGGGCAAAGGTCAGATTCAGGGATTCAAATAAGCTGGGTATGAATTATAAAAACAAGTACATAGAATGTCGACTTGTCAAGTGTGAGAAGTTGCTAACGTGATCTGTAATTTCGTTGGAGGGGGGGGGGGGGGGGCAGGGGGGGGGGCACGGAGCTGGCGTTCTGAAAAATCTGCGAGGGTGAAAAATCCCCCTCGCCAGACTGCTTTACAATAAAGTGACGTTAATATATACCAAGCATACTCACGCCTTGATCCGCCCATATTCCATTTTTAAAAGTTCCCTTTAAATGTCCATGCTAGTCAACAGCCGTTTGAAAACTTTATCAAGAGTTTCTGGCACATACAGAACAATTGCGCACATGCTCTCCTGATAAGTCATCAACCATTCATTGCATGCTGATTACCTCAAAACAATAACTCTCGCCATAGTATAGCATTTCAGGCACACTGCCCACACATTCCAATGACATCAAACGGAATCATAGAGACAACGTTATCAGGATAAAACACATGCCGACTTCACTGATGTTATAAGTTTTAACAACATCATAGCGAGTACTGCATGCATTTGAAACTGACAATTCGCCGACGAGTGAGTGTGGCAATGTCTACGTAAGTCGGGGAATGTTTTTTACAGTATTAACACCTGAAATGCGGTAGTTCAAAGGTAACGGTTAATCGATCAAGGACTTTTTTGATCGATCATGCTGTTGATCGTCGGTTAATCGATTAACCGGTTAATCGTTTCAGCTCTAAACTTGTCTCCTTATAACAGTGTTGGTGTTCCGGTAGAGTGCTGAAGGTCCAAATTTGGCTTCACTTGGGCATTCATATACAGCAACTTACTGGAAAACTATTCTGTTAATGTGCTTCTAATTATGCTAAGAGTGAAATTATACACTCTTATTTAATTTGCTTTGTTGTGATTTATGGGATAGTGCCTATAGGCACTCTCCCATAAATTGCAACAAGGCAAATTAATAACATATCCTGATAGTCCAAAATAATTCAGCACTCTACTAGTACCAGTTAAAACAAACTACTGTCACTACTATTAGATGGCAATAGATGTATACATTGATTGCCCAATATTACTGTTCAAACTGGCTGACAGTGGCAGAGAGGTGATACTATTTACCTAAAAGCTTGAAATCCTCTGACTAGTTGACTGTACAATTGAGAGTCGACTACTGGCTTGCCCAGAGTCGACATCGACTAGTCAACTAATCGTTTGAGTACTGGTTTCAGCAGACTGCCCGATTATTGTTTTGAGAATTAAAAGCAACAACAGCGGAATGTCGATGGAAATTTACGTCTCGTTGTGTGTATCAAATGAATAAAATCCCCACTCGGTTGAAAATACCACACATAAGTAATTCACTGATCGAAAACAATTGATATAAAACCCATTTTCGCATTCAGACATCGGCTATATCTCCCGGTGATAGCACCGGGGGAAACTGTCACTGATTTCACTGTACTGAATATGAATGTAGTGGGCAGCCACAATGTTCGGATAGCTGAACTATGGCACTGGACTTATGATCTGTGACTCTTTTTAATTTTTCAATTTTCAAAGAAAGATAAGTTTTAAGGCGCCATCAAACAAAACATCTGTGCTACAAAACTGCATATTTCCCCCGTAGATTTCTTGATTAAAACTGCCTGTGTTTAAGTTCTTTTCCCGATACTCTCCCTGTGAACTTTTCCAGGGACTACAGCAGAAAAACTTTTAAATTTGTGGCTGATTTCATGGAACAAAGTTGAATTTAAAATTGTGTATTTATCTAAAACAAGTTTTGTTGGATGACGCCTTAATTTTGTCTCGAAGAAGTGCGACGTTTCGGCCTTTTTGTCTCGGGTGTTTCGAGGAGGCCGAAACGTCCCATGTTGAAACGTCTAAAGCCTAGTAAAGCCTAAAGGCCGAAACGTCTCGGAAACGTATGGACGTGGGACGCAAAACGATAAAGCTGTTTTCTGTTGTCTTCAGAATCATTTGTCGTTTTCATCCGTCTGTTGAACAAAACCAAGCACTTTCATCATGTTCCACGCGATTGAAGTTCTGGACGAGAAACAAAGCAAATAAAGTGATCGCAGATCAATTGTTAACATGATGTTACCTTTTTCTCTAAAACACAATAACATGTGATACTCGATTTCATAAGAGCTAACGAAGAGGTACACTCGATTGATGATTTAGAACAGGTGTCGCTAAAAAGCGCCTACTGCAAACCACACATATCCGGCTTTATGATTTAGAACAGGTGTCACTAAAAAGCGCATAGTACAAACCACAAATATCCGGCGCACGTCAGGTATTACAACCCATGTTCCAAAAGCACAAAATGAGAATCTGAAAAATTCTGAATAGCGAATTTTTGGTTGAAGCCCTAGGCTTGCTCATGTTAGTTGTCTACAATTTTGAAGCACAAAACCATACACCAGTCAAACTAAGTCTCTCCATTTGTTTGACCAACTATTCCTCAAGGTGCCCAGGCAATTCTGTCAAACTTGCACGTTGTCTGAATGGTTGACCCAGATTGTCCTTCTGTTGTATTTGCCTATAATTTTGAAACATGAAACCATTTACCATACTTCAGTTATTCTTTTCTCAATGGTGCTTAGGTTGATCTCCACAAAACTTGCAGAGTGGAATTGCCTTTGGGGGTGTCTGCCCATAATTTTGAAACACAAAACCATTTACCATACTCCATCTCCATTTGCTGACAGGAAATTCTTATTTCTGTACCAACAACTTAACCTCTTCCAATGAGGTAAACCATGGTCACCCTCATTCTGCCCTGTTGACCAAGGTACTTAAACCCAGACCCCTTTATAAATCTCCCCCACTATTTTTGATTTTTTTTTTTGTACAGCTCTATTCGGCTGGTCATGAGGAAGCTTAGTGCTTAAAAAAATGTTCTGAGCTGTGCAATTTTTGAGATATGGCCATTTTTATTTTTTTTACTTTACTGTTTCTGGAGAAGATTTTTAAAGGTTTTTGCACCTTTCCGCCCCTTCTGGGGTCCCCATTGGGCGCGGTAACTTTAGTCACACAATTTCTAAATGACACATGCTAAGGAAGATACCAACCAAATTTGGTTCAATTTGGACCAGTGATTTAGGAGGAGAAGTTGTTTGAAAAGTGTTCACGACGACGGACGACGACGGACAACGGATGGAAAGTGATAAAGTTGAGCTCCCTTCAGTGAGCTAAAAATAGCAATTTAGGGGTGGGCCGTTAGCTAATCAGAAGCTGTGGCAGCCATGTTGGATGGTGGGCGGACATACCGAACACAATTCTGAAAGAGGACCACCCACTGGTTAACCTCAGCAAATTTTATTCAAATTGATCCAGCAGTTCTGAAGAAGAAGATTTTAATGTGTTTTCCTAATCACCAGCCATGGTAGCCATGTTAGATGGGCGACAGAGATTTCAAACACAATTCTTTGAGTGTTCCACCTAATGATCAATCCCAGAAAATTTTATGTGGCCCAGTGGTTTGGGAGGAGATGATTGTTGACGCGAGAAAAAGATTTTTAAATGTTTTTTCCATTACCTTCAGTGTTAAAAAGTGCCGAGTCAGCACTTTTTCAGAGTCCCGAAAAAGTACCTTAGAAAAAAACCGTTAGCGATTTTTTTCTACCATTCCTTTCCATTGGTCATAGGCAAGCTGCACAGCAAATAAAAAGTTTCTGAGCCGTGCAGTTTTGGAGATATGATCGATTTTAATTTTTTCTATTTTTAGCTCCTGGGGTTCCCACGGGGCTACGGGAAAATTTTCTTCGGCATAAATTAGATACTTATGACCCAATAAGTCCTCAAAAAAAATTTGGTTCAAATCGATCTCTTGATTCAAAAAATAGAAATTTAGGGGTGGAGCGTCAGCCAATCAGAAGCTGTGGCAGCCATGTTGGATGGCGGGCGGACAAACCGAACATAATTCTGAAAGAGGACCACCCACTGGTTATCTCCAGCAAATTTTATTCAAATTTATGCAGCGGTTCTGAAGAAGAAGATTTGAATGTGTTTTGCCAATCAGCAGCCAAGGCAGCCATATTAGATGGGCGACAGAGATTTCGAACACAATTCTTCGAGTGTTCCACCCAATGATCAAGCCCACAAAATTTTATTGAAATTGGCCCATTGGTTTTGAAGGAGATGATTGTTGACGTGAGAATAAGAGTTTTTAATGTTTTTGCATTACCTTCAGTGTTAAAAAGTGCAGAGTCAGCACTTTTTCAGAGTCCCGAAAAAGTACCTTAGAAAAAGACCGTTAGCGATTTTGTTCTACCATTCCTTTCCATTGGTCATAAGCAAGCTGCACAGTAAATAAAAAGTTTCTGAGCCGTGCAGTTTTGGAGATATGAGCGATTTTAATTTTTTCTATTTTTAGCTCCTGAGGTTCCCACAGGGATATGGGAAAAATTTTTTCAGCATAAATTAGATACTTATGACCCAATAAGTCCTCAAAAAAAATTTGGTTCAAATCGATCTCTTGATTCAAAAAATAGAAATTTAGGGGTGGAGCGTCAGCCAATCAGAAGCTGTGGCAGCCATGTTGGATGGCAGGCGGACAAACCAAACACATTTCTGAGAGAGGACCACCCACTGGTTATCCCCAACAAATTTTATTCAAATTGATCCAGCGGTTCTGAAGAAGAAGATTTTAATGTGTTTTGCAATCAGCAGCCAAGGCAGCCATATTAGATGGGCGACGGAGATTTCGAACACAATTCTTCGAGTGTTCCACCTAATGATCAATCCCACAAAATTTTATTAAAATTGGCCTAGTGGTTTGGGAGGAGATGATTGTTGACGCGAGAATAAGAGTTTTTAATGTTTTTGCATTACCTTCAGTGTTAAAAAGTGCCGAGTCAGCACTTTTTCAGAGTCCCAAGAAAGTACCTTAGAAAAAAACCGTTAGCGATTTTTTTCTACCATTCCTTTCCATTGCTCATAAGCAAGCTGCACAGCAAATAAAAAGTTTCTGAGCCGTGCAGTTTTGGAGATATGAGCAATTTTAATTTTTTCTATTTTTAGCTCCTGAGGTTCCCATGGGGCTACATGAAAATTTTTTTCGGCATAAATTAGATACTTATGACCCAATAAGTCCTCAAAAAAAATTTGGTTCAAATCGATCTCTTGATTCAAGAAATAGAAATTTAGGGGTGGAGCGTCAGCCAATCAGAAGCTGTGGCAGCCATGTTGGATGGCGGGCGGACAAACCGAACATAATTCTGAGAGAGGACCACCCACTGGTTATCCCCAGCAAATTTTATTCAAATTGATCCAGCGGTTCTGAAGAAGAAGATTTTAATGTGTTTTTGCCAATCAGCAGCCAAGGCAGCCATATTAGATGGGCGACGGAGATTTCGAACACAATTCTTCGAGTGTTCCACCCAATGATCAATCCCACAAAATTTTATTAAAATTGGCCTAGTGGTTTGGGAGGAGATGATTGTGGACGCCCAACGACGACGGACGACGACGGCGGACGGAAAAGTGATCAGTAAAGCTCATCCTGAGCTTTGCTCAGGTGAGCTAAAAACTGATTGCACTAATTTTGGTACAAAAAAGGCTGCTGGCAGCCATCTTGAATTTTGGACAGCACCCAAGAACACTCGTTCTCGTCCCACGTTGATAACAAAGGTACCCAAGAAGTTTCGTTAAGATCGGTTCATAAATACGGCCTCTAGCCTGAGCTGTATAGAAGTTGTGTACAAAAAACTGATTGGACATAATTTCAGTACAAAATGGCCACTGGCAGCCATCTTGAATTTTGGACCACACCCAGAAACACTCGTTCTCATCCCAAGGTGATAACAAAGGTACCCAAAGTTTTGTGAAGATCGGTTCATAAATACAGCCTCTAGCCCGAGCCGTATTGACACATGCACTTACTGTGTTTAAGTAGCACTGAATAAATCAAAGTTCATCAAATTTGCATAATTTCTGCTTGAGAAAAAAACTCATATTATATGTGATTTATTCCATGTTACTAAATATTCATACAGAAATTTATTCAAATCAGAACTTTATACAGAAGTTCTGTACAAAAAACTGATGGTGCAGATTTTGGTACAAAATGGCTGCCGGCAGCCATCTTGAATTTCAGACCACACCCAAAAACACTCGTTCTTGTCCCACGGTGATAACAAAGGTACCCAAGGAGTTTTGTAAAGATCGGTTCATAAATACGGCCTCTAGCTCGAGCCGTATTGGCATTTGCACTTACAGTGCTGAAGGTAACACTAAATAAATCAAAGTTAAGTTTAATTTGCATAATTTACGCACAAGAAAAAAACCTGTATTATATGTGATGTATCCCATGGACCTAAACATTCATACAAAAATTATTCAAATCAGAGCTTTCATATGAAAGTTCTGTGCAAAAATCTGATTGCACCTAATTTTGTACAAAATGGCTGCCAGCGGTCATCTTGAATTTCGGACCGGACCCCAAAACACTTGTTCTCGTCTCACGGTGATAACAAAGGTACCCAAGAAGTTTCGTAAAGATCGGTTTATAAATACGGCCTCTAGCCCGAGCCATGTGTACGGCACGACAGACGGACGAAGGACGGCAGGCCATGGCAATACCTCAAATTTGGCTTTGCCAAAGTTGAGCTAAAAATACGCTTCAAATATTCATACAGTATGGTAAAAAAATTTGAGGGCTTTTCTCTACCTTTGTCATTTTTCTAGAGGGATTTTACCTTAAGTGATTTGTCCACCTTTTTTGTCTCCAAGGCTTTTGTCCTCGGGACTTTTATCCATATTTTGTCCTAAGGCTTTTGTTCTGTTGGAATTTTGTCCTATATGCCCCAAAATATCACCGCCAAAAATATACGAGTCCAGTAATCTCTACATGGCTTTCGAATGTGTGATAGTTTGGCAAGAGAGCTTATACAGATATATTCGGGTTGAGGGAATTTTTGAACTCAGGAGTTTTGCTCAAAACAGGTAGATATTTTGGGCGGAGGTATTTTAACAATGGTATTTTGAATGTAGGTATTCTAGGCTGCGAGAGTTTGGCTTCTTCTCATTTATTATTTTTTGTATCTAAAGCCCAGCTGATGAGCTCTCATTATAAAAAGTTTGCCAAGCTTGTACAATGAAACTATTATATAACCAATAATTTGAAAGCAAAAAGTTATTAAATTTGGCTATTTACAAACAACTGTGGCATTAGAAACTCGCTTTAGGTAGAAGGTTAATTTTACGTTCTATGGATAACCTCCTCATTAAGTCTGGTCTTCTGGTATTGTTGACTAAAGGATTAAAGCCAGCATAAATTTAATAACATCAGCATAAATTAACAATATCTGTGTCATGAAGAAAAGGCTTAACCCTTCGAACTCGCAACAATGATTTTTTTTGGTGTCGTCTGAAACTTGCTTTTGCTTAAGGGTTAAATTTACGTTATTTAGAGAACTTTCTCATTAAGTCTAGTCTTTTGGTAATGTTGGGTAAAGGGTTCAGGAAGGAATAAATTAACTGACATTAGCGTAAATTTATAATTTCTGTGCCATGAGGTAATATAACCAATGCTTTGGAAGCAAAAGCTTTAGCTATTTAGAAACCGTGGTGTTGACTGAAACTTGTTATGAGGTAAAGGGTTAATTTTATGTAATTTGGATAACCTTTGACTTTGTCTAGTTTTCTGACAATGTTTCTCTGATTAATGATGGAAAGCATACATTACCATCTGGAACCTCTCTTTCCTTCACTTGGTATGCATAAGAATTGGATGACTCAAAAGTTCATTATTCAGAGGGAGTGAAAGAAATTTCAAGAAGACAATAATTGTAAATTCAGTTAAAGTAATCCATGTTATATGACAGCAGTATGCTATAAATGATGTTTGTGTTTTCCGAAACAAATTATTACATTGTTATCCCAAAGCAAATGAAACACTCCGTAACAACCAGATTATATAACACCCATTACGAAAAGTAAGCTCATCCAAGAGTGGTGTTGTTAAATATTTAACATTCGCTCAACAAATATATATATATGTGATGATGCAAGTGCACTAAAACTAGTACGGGATTTCCCCGTTAATAACGAAACAGGCGAATACAGTAATTTCAGGTGGAAATTTCATGAGATATCGCTGTTATATAAAATTGTATCAGCTATTCAATTTAACTTTTCCACATCATAATAGCTCATGCAATAAATTATATAATAGCTCATGCAATAAATTATATCAGTCTAATAGATTTTAGTGAGCTAGTGCCCCAGGTTTTTTGAATCAAACGTACATATTGCAATAGTAATCAATAAGGATATCTCCCAATCCAAAAGAACTGTACTGCAGAAATGTGGAGTCAAAAAAAAAGCTAACATCCCCCCCCCCTCTCCCCCAATAACCAAATAAAAATAGAAATATACAAACCTTGTGTCATCAAATGCTGAAATCTTCATTCTCAAAATGTCAACATCTGTGTGGGCTTTAGCCAAAACATTCACTTCTCTGCTCTTTAATACTTTGGATGTGTTCCATATAACAACCATCTGAAATGTGAAACAATTCGAAATTTCAGTCAATCAGGACAAATACATACAAACATATTTATAATGAAAACTAGATGCCTATTTGGGGTTTTTTTGTTTTTGTTTTAAGCTTAATCATTTCACAAAGATTGGCGAGTAAGCCATAAATATTTTAACACCTCTCCTTGGCTCAATGGCATGGATATGTGGGATTACCTCTATAGCAGCAACCTCTTAACCTTGCTCTTCTCGAATACTACCAAGGTATCTTTGGTCTGCTATGAGTGTGTTTCTCCCACACAGGGAACAGCAATTTTACGTCTCCAACCAATAGGACACTACGCTGTGACAGAATCAACCCCACAATTGATGCTGACAAGAGAGTATTCAGACCTTGAAAACTTTCACTGACAGGTAGTGATCCCGGGACCTCTGGTATGAGAGATCAGTGCCCTAATCAACTCAGCCACCTATTTGCTGCCTATATTATTGTAGAGGTCTACTTAAGATAGTAAAGCTAATTTTCAGAAACCATTCAATGAAGCACAGTCAACTCCATGTTTTGTCACTTCATGGAGAAGGTGTCGAGATCATGTGCACAAGAATCTCACTTAATTTCAACTTTACACAATGAATTTTAATCTTAGTTTTCCAGCATTAGGTCAGGTTTAATGTCATTGTGTCAAGTATATTTTGTCTATCTGAAGAAGAATAACACTATGCCTGGGCATATGCCCTGACAGTGGCAATGCATACAAACTATATCAAAATCCGAAAACAGTATCAAAATCTGACCAACAAACCAAAGACCATACCAAAAGGCATTAAAATCTGAAACTGATGAATTCCATGATATGTGGATATCCTTTTCCCTTAGCTGTTCTACTATCAGACCAAAGGACATCAAAATCACACAACCAATGCCCAAGTTATTTTTAAAAGGTTAATTTTGTTCTTTTTCAATGTTCTAGAAGGGCTATAGCTCTGTGTGGATTGTGCAGGCAAAACTTGCAATTTTGATATCATATTCTCCACTCTGGTCTATCATGAAACCAAAAGACATAAAAACCTCACAACCAATGCCAGAGTTATAATGCAAAATGTTCATATTGCTATTTTTCAAAGTTCACAAAGGGCCATAACTCTGGTATGAATGTGTGGACAAAACCCACGATTTGTGGATATCATTTCCGCCATTTTGGTCTATCACCACACCAGAGGACATCAAAATTTGACAACTGATGCCAGAGTTATAATACGAAATGTTTGTACTGATGAATGGGTGGACATGGGAAATGCATGGATGGTTGGATGGAGACCTCGATTATATATCCATCAAAAATCCTTAGGACGTCGTGGACATAAGAATGTGATGTTACATAAATTGAAGTATTCCCCTTAGATGTATGTAAAATATGAAAGTGAAATCTCTTGAACTCCTTGAGGTTAAACTGTCTGAAAATGGGAAGGTAGACATAAATGACATCAAAATCAAAAAATCCTCAAATATGAATTCTTTCATTTTTGTAGCTTTACAAAAAACATTAATTTTGTGAAAATCAAATACATTTCATTGTTTGGGGAAATGGACCTCCCAAGAATAAACTTGGCCAAACAAACATTATCAATATTAAAGTTGTCTTATGTTGGGTAATTCTGGAAAAATATAGGTAATACTGACTAATTTCAGGTAAACTCCAGGTAATTCCAACATTTGGGAGGATTCTCCAGATCCTCAGTTTTCCAAACCCAAACATGGATAAGCATATATTATTATAATAAACATTTCAAGCAATAGAACCCAATTATCAATGATATGCAATCACCTGCATACTATATTTTCTTTAAACACTAGGTGCCACCAGCCACCTCTTTCTCCCCACTGAAATAGGCTCTTGTGGACATATGATTATCCGATTATATCATGATGCACTTATGTAATGTAATGGCTGAACCATAAGAATGGATGAATGATACTGTCATGATAAAACTTGTTTCTCTGAAATACCACATGAACTCCAATTACTCACTAAATTCTGCTCCATTCAAAATTTAGATTGTGTATGAATAGAAAAATTAACTTTTAACCTTTGAACCCTGGTAGTATCTTCCATGTCAGCTCAATGGCAGCAATTGGAACAATTCATATTCACTATTTGGGGGTAGACCATTCAATATTTTCAAAGTCCAGCCTTGGGGTTGAAAATATTGATTGGTCTATCCCACATGTGCACTTAGCACCCATCCTACTTCATGAAGTCATGACATATCATGTACCTAGACTGGAAAAACTGTCACTTGGGTTCAGAGTTAACGATCCACATGAAAAGTCCAGTCTTCTTGGCAACTTATTTTTTTTATTTATGAATAAATAAAATATGCATGTAATATAAATGTGACCTTTCTTGATTTTGCAACAGAAAAGCATGCCTTGATAATGTATTTGCAGTGTTCAAAAAGTAGCATGCCTGGTGACAAAATGCATGTTATTTTTCATCTGTGCAGGTAGTTTACGCTCTGGACATGGACAGCGTGCATAGTTTTGAAATGTGTTGGTTGTAACGGTCAACATCAATAAAAAAAAATGCTGATAGGATCATCGAATCAATGTCGAGTTGTGACAGCACAAAAGTGGGTTTAATCATTATTAACTTATCGTCCGGAAACCAATTGTTTACAATTTACTATGTGAAGGGTCACTGTGACCTAGACCTTTGACCTAGCAATTCCAAAATAAATAGGGCTCTTTCTAGCACCAATGCCAAACCACCTATGAAGTTTCATGAACGTAGGTGGAACCATTGTCAAATTATCATCTGGAAACCAATTGTTTACAATTTATTATGTTCAAGGTCACTGTGACCTTGGCCTTTGACCTAGTGAGTCCAAAATAAATAGGGGTCTTCCACTCACCTAGGCCAACCTACCTATTAAGTTTCATGAATGTGGGTCAAAATATTATCAAGTTATCATCCAGAAACCAATTGTTTATGATTTACTATGTTGAAGGTCATTGTGACCTTGACCTTTCACCTAGCAAGTCCAAAATAAATAGGGTTCTTCATCTCACTGATGTCAACCTACCTATGAAGTTTCATGAACGTGGTTAGAAACATTATCAAGTTATCATTCGGAAACCAACTGTTTACAATTTACTATGTTGAAGGCCACTGTGACCTTGACCTTTGACCAAGCAAGTCCAAAATTAATAGGGTTCTTCCTCTCACCGATACCAAGCTACCTATGAAGTTTCATGAACATGGGTTGAAACATTATCAAGTTATCATCCGGAAACCAATTGTTTACGCACGCCTGCCCAACCGAAGTCCGCCCGCCATTCATCAATCTATAAGTCAAGTTTGACTTTGTCACAACTCGACTAAAAATTCATACTTCTGGGGGAAGCTCTACATAATTTTTATATCAACGATTTGTATACACACATTGCCAGCCTATCAGAGGACATGTTAGAAATTTTGAGGGATTTATTAAATACAATGAGGCTGCTTATTGGCTGTCTTGTCAACACTGCTATAAAGAGCAGGTCAAGTGTGTCTATCGTCAAAACAAAACAGCCGAAATCATAATTATATGTAAAAAGTTAAAGTACTGTTTCGTGTAATTATGAATTCCATGACCTGTGGTTTGAATCCCAACTCTACTGCTCACAGTATTTCGGCTCGATGACATTTGAATAACAAGGAAGTAACTGTAGCAGAAAGTGAATTTTACCTGCCAGCTATTTCATTTATAAACTATATTCTAAAAGGCTACCATTGGTTGTAGTATTGAATTTGGACCAATCAAACTATGTGTTACAATCAGGCATCATCGTACTCAAATGGACAGTTAGATAATCAATTCAAACAATCATGTTGCACTTACTCTTCACCTATCAACATATAAAGCCACAAACTTGCGTAGCTTAATCATTAATGGACTGCCCAATATTATACAACAAGAGGACCCAAGGGGCTTGAGAGCACTCACCTGACACTGACAACAATCAACCTGATTTGAACAGACTTGTATCTGCCCCATTTAGAAAACCATATACCAAATATTGAAACATACCGACTGAAATATGAACCCAGGGACTTGGCTTTAATATATTTGAATCTCCCCCCCCCCCACCCACTTTAAGAATACTGTATAGCAAATGACGAAAGATTCTGAGCCCAAATATCAACTCAGAGACTTGGCTTGAACAAACTTGAATCACACCTCCCAAAGGATGCTGTATACCAAATATCAAAAACATTCAGACTGCTAGATCTGAAGAAGAATATTTTTAAAGAAAATTCCTCATTTTGAACTACGTTATAATTCGGTCTCCCACAGGGAGCCCAAATATGAACTCAGGGACTTGGCTTGAACAAACTTGAATCTCATCCAAATTGTTGAGCCATTTCAACAATTTCATTTTCATATGCATCAAGCTCCACCTGCCATGTCGGGTAATGCTCACACATGACAGATTTATATGTCGTAAACGCTGTTATAAATTCGCCAAGTGAGAGTTGTCTGGACAACCTAGTGTCAGGATGTATATTAACTTGTTCGTCACCCGTGTTGACCATACACTGTTCAGTACCATAATGCGGTAACAACAAACAAGCTAAATTAACTTTTTTTCCAAATAAAATTTGAGTATGTAAATCTGGGGACATTGTCTATTTTTTGTAAAAAAATTGGGCCCACAGCTTGAGAAGCCAGAAGTGAAGAAACTGGCACTGATGTTTCTGTCAATGTTGAACTTGAAAGAGGAAATGCCGAATCCACAAGGAAAGTGTCACGAAAAGCCATCGCCGATATTTGCATTCCAAATATTAAAAGATTCTGATTGGTGGATCAGAAGAAGTTTTTTAAAGAAAATTCCTCATACTGCACTAACTTAAACATTTTTGCGCCCATAGAGAGTCCAAATATGAACCCAAGGGTTTGATTTCAACAAACGTGAAACAATCTTCCAAAGATGTTATATGTGAAATTAAAGCTTTTGGAGTAGTGGTCTGGGAGAAGAAGAGTCTGTAATGTTTTTCCCATTACCCACGGTGTTAAAAAATGCTGACTCTGCATTTTTTCAAAGTCACGAAATAGAACCCTATGATAAAACCGATCATAATTTTTTTGGACCATTCCATTCTGTTGGTCCTAAGGAAGCTTCACACCAAATAAGAATGCTCAATGCCGTGTAGTTTTGGAGATATGGGCATTTGAAATTTTTTCTATTATTAGCTCCTGTGGTTCCCATAGGGCATTTTGAAAAATGTTTTTGGCATAAATCAAGTACTTATACCCATTAATACTTCATATCAAATTTGGTTCAAATCAGCCTCTCGGTTTGGAAAATAGAAATTTTGGGTATGGCAAAAATTCTTGCCCCTCCCAAAACGATAACAAATAATGCCACTTGAACTTCTCTTGAACAAACACCTCAAAAAGAAGCTGTATACCAATATCAAGTATATGCTACAGCTGGTTCATGAGAAGATTTTTTTAAAAAGTTGGGGCATTTTGGCCCCATTTCCTCCTCAATATGAGCAGAAACCCAATTTGAAGAAAAACCCAAATGCCTCTATATAACCACTACGCACGTGAAATTTCATTAAAATGCTGGCCAGTTGTTTGGGAGAAAAAGACCCGAACACCACCTTCACCGTTGGAAGACATACGAAAAGTGATCAGAATAGCTCACCCTGACTATCAAATGAAGACCAAATAAGAATTCTCAGAGCCGTGTAGCTTTGGAGATATGGGTGTTTGAAAATTTTCTATTTTTAGCTCCTGTGGTTCCCACAGGGCATTTGAAAAAAAAAAATTGTGGCATAAATCAAGTACTTATGGCAGATTAATAATTCATATCAATTTTTTTCAAATCGCCCTCTCGGTTTGTAAAATACAGACATTTTGGACAGGGCAAAAATTCTTGACCCTCCCGTAATGATGACAAATATTCCCCCTTGAACTTCTCTTGAACAAATTAGAGTTTACACCTCAAAATAAATCTGTATACCAAATATCATGTCTCTATGGATGGTTCATGAAAAGATTTAAAAAAAAAAAAAAAAATTGAGGCATTTTGGCCCCACACCCTCCTCAATATGAGCAGAAACCCAATTTGAAGAAAAACCCAATGCCCCTATATAATCACTACTCATTTGAAATTCCATTAAAATGTGGAGAAAAAAAAAACAAATACCACCTTCACAACAGACAAAAAGTGATCAGAATATGTCGAAGTATGGCTTTGAGGTTGCATACGATGCTGCCTATTCAACAAGATAACAGGCACAAACAAGAGTTGAACTGCCGTCCGGTACATACCCCCACGTAGTGTACCGCCTAGTGTGGGCATACCTATGACCAACAAATATTATTTATGAATATTCTTGTACAGACTGACAGACGGATGCACAGACAGACGGACACAATCCAGTATACCCCCCATTTTCCAACAAGTCAAAAGGTATGGTAAATTGTTTGGTGTTTGGAAATTTTATGCAATGAGGAAGAAGCCTTTGTCATAGGCAAACTGCATGCCATATTTCATTGAAATCCGATAACCCCAATCCAGTATACCTCCTCCCCATCCCCCCTCCCCCCATTTTCTTCGAAAGTTTTCAACAATTTCTAAGTCAAAAGGTATGGTAAATTGTTTGGTGTTTGGAAGTTTTATGCAATGAGGCAGAAGCCTTTGTCATAGGCAAACTGCATTCCATATTTCACTGAAATCCGATTACCTATACCTGAGATACAGGCTGAACAGACAAATAATGTCTATTTCCTACAATTTCTAAGTCAAAAAAGGGGGATAACTCTAAAAAGGAGAATGTGAGAAATATCGTTGAATCCCTTTTTTAAAGCCTATACCATAAGCAGTGTTCACGGCTAATTTCATTGCAATAGAACATTCAATACCCGAGATACAGACTGAACAGACAAAATTTGGCTCGGATGGACACAATTTCTAAGTGAACAAGTAATTAAAAAAAATTAAAATAACTAGTGTGGGCATACCTATGACCAACAAATATTATAGAAAATAATAATTTACTTAAGTTATGAATATTCTCGGATGGATGGACGGACATACGGACGCATGTAATCCACTATACCCCCATTTTCTTCAAAAGTGGGGGTATAATTAAAGGTAAGATAAGCCTAACTTCATATTTTCATGTGTTGTTACATACAGTGAGTGTGAGGCATAACAATAATCAAATTCTTGGTCTCATATCCCGTGACATCCCCATCCTCCAGTCCTATCACCCAAATGGTCAGCTTAGAAACCCTGCACTGAATAATTACATTTTGTATATGACATTGTAGGGTGGTTTTGGGTTGCAGATAATTTTTGCAATGTGTTGGTAGTTTTCTTCTATTACATGCACATTGTGCATGTAGGTTCTGGAAAACTTTTTAACCACTGTCTTGGAATTTTATGAAAGGTGATAAAAAACAACACTTCATGGAAATTTATTTAATATATAAAATAGACTAACAGTTACGACCCAGGTTCTCATTTAATTAATGCATGCTGTTGCGCCACTCCAAATTGGTCAATGCTTCAAGAATATAGTGGTCAATGTCAATGCTTCAAGAATATAGTGGTATTTGATGTTTAATGTACTTGTGTATGTGTGTCGTGGGGGGGGGGGGGGGGGGGGGGGAGTTATGTAGATCCAGGCAAATGAAAAGCAAAGAAACACCATGTCTGATGAACAGACAGACACACAGGCAGACAGATAGGCTTTCAGTCACACATGTAGGACGTCTACATGAGAGTACTGAAAACCATACAATGAAAAATATAGTGGAAGAGCCAGGGCAAGGTTGTTAAATTGGAAAGTAACTCAGTGGACCATGAGTGCTGCAGTCTCAAAGTAAATCATAAGAAACTGAAAGTGTATGATACTAACTTCAGCCTCTAAAAACATGCTATTGAGTGTTTCCAAATGTTTATCATCAGCAGAAGGGTTAAATATGTGTGGGGAGGGGGGGGACTTGGTTAAAGGAAAGAGCAATATTTCACAACTGTCACTGTAAATTTGTGTTGTATCATGGGAACCATGACAGCACTTGCTATATTGGGAGCTATGCACAAATGGCATTCACTGTCATTTGTAATTTTATTATGTTATGTTCCACTGTAGACCCACCCCCTCCCCAAATTTGTTCCAGGATACTCTTTTAATGAAGGAATTGTTTTCCAACATTTTGAAGAGCATAATATAGAAGAGAAAAACTTCTAAATACTAGTGAAAAGAAGTGCAGTGCAGGTTTTCTGTCTGTGTTTGAATGGTGATTTGGGAGGGGGTTGGAAGATTTGGAATCCTCCCTGCTCCTAGTACTATGAGGGGAAACCATGGTTTAAATAAATATGTTAATAGGGTAAAATAGGCTGTTAGTTAGCAACTGCCAGAGGTTATAGTGTGCACCTGGGAAATACACTTGCTCAAGATGTGAATTTGCCTGCAAGAACAACCTTAGTTTTGGCAATATATAGCCTTTATTGCTGACTGTGACAAAAATGTAACTTTTCAAAACAATAAAATAAGTTTGGTGAGGTATGTGGTCGCCAAATAAATATTTAAATATGAAATAATCCCCCAAAATAATAACTGAATCTGGTTTGGAAGCCAAAAAACATATTTCTTATAGGTATCACAGAACTAAATATTGGTTCCGCGATACCTACAAGTGACATTCCCGAGTTGTGACATGGGTATTCCAGCTAAACGTTTCCAGGAAAAGTACAAGGAGGTATATGCTTGCATATACCAAGCTAGACCAAAGCACAGTGTCACCCGTTTCTTTGAAATGCACAGACATTCTGTTCAGTCTGTTAAGTAATTTGCTTTTGTCAATCGTTTCATGATTAAACAACAGTCAATAAACATGTACTTTCAGTTTCACTCTATTGACGACTGTGTATGCGGTGTCAGTAACATCACCTGTTGACTATTTTAGCCACTGTTGTGGGGATATTATTTGAAGGAGACGTTTTTCGTTCAAGTTTTTTGCTGGAATTTCAAGTGACAATGCAATTATGGGCCCAACCAAACGGCCAAAAACTAGGAAATGCCAGCTTCCACATACCAAACTTGTGACATGGTCGCAGTACAAAAAATGCAAACAGGAGTGTGCCAGAATCTATAAAAAGACGAACTGGCTCGCAAAGTTGAGATAATGTAATTCCGGTCAATAGGAAGGACAACTGCCAAAATACAGACACAATTGTTAAACCATGGCTTTGTGGTACCCGCAGGGTAGAAGAAATTACTTCTTATCCAATTGTATTTGGATAACGTATCTAGTAAGTCGACAACTCCTATATATATCGATGGTCAGTCTACTGTTGAGCAGTCAATTCATTTCATTACAGCATCCAGAAGTGCTGTATCCACTGACATGTCATGATCAAGCAGAGAATTACCACAACAAACCTCCATTACACACATTCAGGAATCTTTGTCAAAATTACAAGAATCAGTTTCATCTTTCCAGCAAACTTTGAATTTGGAAAAAAATATTTATTTATTTATTAAGGTTTAACAACACTTTAACACCCAAGGTCATATCGTGTTGTGACAGTTTTATGGGTTGAGAAAGCCGGAGTACCCAGAGAGAAACACCGCGCAACGCCAGCTCCCAAAACATCTTAACTCCACACTGCAGCACATGCAGGGTTAGATTGGTTGAAGACCTGCGCACCACTGACGTGCAGTACAGCTTAGCACATGGCGTCATCATCCCCAATGTGGACAATCCGGGTTAAGTGCTTTGCCCAAGGACTCAACATAGGAGTCTGTCACCCATCCAAGGACTAACCGGGTTCAACGTTGCTTAACTTTGGTGATCTAACGAGAACCAATTTGGAAAAAATGGCAGAATTCTCTACTATTACTCCATAAACGTGTGCCACACCAAAAATGGCCTCTCAATGACCTTCATTTTTATCGGTGATGGCTTTTCGACAGCAACATCAATGCCAGTTTCTTCACTTCTGGCTTCTCAAGGTGCGGACCCAATTTTTTTTACAAAAAATAGACACTGTGTCCCCAGCTTTACATCCTCAAATTTTATCTGGAAAAAATGTTAATTAAGCTTGTTTGTTAATACTGCATTACAGTACTGAACAGCGTCTGGTCAACACGGGTGACGGACAAGTTAATTTACGTCCTGACACTAGGTTGTCCAGACAATTCTCACTTGGCGAATTTATAACAGCATTTATGATATATAAATCTGTCATGTGTGAACATTACCAGACACAGCAGGTGGAGCTTGATGGATACGAAAATGAAATTGTTGAAATGGCTCAACAATTTGGGGGTACACTTTTTTACTCATATCACAAAGCTTTCGCAGCTCAGACAGCCAATCAATTGCCATACAATGAAAAGAAAGCAGACTGGAGTAAGCAGGATACCGAGATCTTTAGAACTATATTTGCTGGCCATCAGATGTTATGCTGTCGGATTTGTAACTTGGAAGACCGTACCACTGAGTTTTGTCCCTGGTTGATAAATCTTTTTTTGCTGAGGCCCTCCGGGTTGAATACAAAGAGGTTTTTCAAAAATGCTTTTGATGTCCAGGGTTGACAGTGGGTGACACACGTGTGAAAGGAAATCTGTAATAATTATAAGGCATCAAAAGGATGTAGCTGACCTTCGTGTAATTTGGTACAAAAATGTTTACAATGTAAAGGGGGACATTCTTCCATTAACTGCAAAAGGACTGGTAATCAGACCTGTCTACATGCACCACTCTCACAGGATGACTTGACCCTCCACTGTTCTCAATATTCCAATACATTTATTGACAAGATGGCTACAGATGGGGTGCCAGGGTCCACTGCTGGTGTGACATCCTCTCAACCTCTTTCTCACAGTTCGGCTGCTATTCCAGTGTTGGTGACTTCACAATCACTGGCTTCACCGCATTTTACATGTTCTAACGGATGTTTCCCCTCCACATCAATGTTATAGTGATACTCCAGCTTTATCAACTGTGGATTTCACTCAGGAAAATTTGATGTCGGTCCCTCACAATTCCAAGCAAACTTAAGCAGATTTCAGTTCAGCAACTACTCCCATCAATATTACACAACTTTCCCATGAATTATGTATGCATCCATATCAAATGTTTGTACACTATCTCCTAGAAGGACTCTCTAATTGTTTCCACACTGGACAGTATCCGTTCCACATCCTTCGAATGTAAGAATCTCAGATCTGCCCTCGACCAACCCTCAGTTGTCGATTCTCTTATTCAGGCAGAACTAGAAAAGGGTTACCTCTTTGGCCCGTACAGCTCCCCTCCATTTCCGACATACCATGTTAGCCCCATCGACATAGCTGAAAGAAAATATTCTCACAAACAACGATTAATTGTTGATCTCTTGGTTCCACAAGATAATATGAACTCACTAAGCACAAATGACCTTATTGACAAAGCCTTTTTCGCTCTCCTATGTTCGGGTTGACAACGCCATTAAATTAATCTGCCAGTTGTTTCCAGGCATTCCACCATCTACCTCCAGAAGCTGCACAGAGACCCGTCGCAAAACCAGAATTTTACAGAGTGATACTCACTCTACACACTTATACACCATTTTATATCAGATACTCCTTTCGCCCAGCGGATTTCCTTCAAAAGTTTCCGAAGATGTCATTCTGACATATGCAGACTATTGTCATGGCGTTAAGTCTCTTTCTTATCATACTATAAAATTGTACATTCCTGGAACTAGGTATTTCTGCCTCTGTTTTTGCATCCCGGCCCCATTTACATGCACTGATGATTCACAGTTTGTGCGATTACAGATGTTTATGCACAGTATTAAGCGTTTACAGAAACCCTCTACAACCTATCGTGAACCTATCACTTTTAGCATTTTACGACAGATATGTCATGCCCTCCATAGGGGTTTTCGCAGTCAGTACTTTGATTCCTTAATGGAAGCAACTTGCTACGTCACATTTTTCGATTTTCTAAGATGTAGTGAATTTACTACACACAGTCTGCATTTCAACTCGGCCTGTAGTCTCTGTGTGGGTGATATCCATTATCATTGGACAGATCAAGACCTTTTGCTTCACTTGAAGGCCTCTAAGTGTGACCCCTTCCGTAAAGGTGTTACCATTCAGCTCTAATGGACTGGGCATGATGTTTGTCCCATCCACAGTCTTCAGGCTTATTTTGCACTCAAACCATCAACTTCCTTCCATTCTGACACACCTCTTTTAACTTTCAAATAGGTCTCCCCTCACTCACACTCTTTTTATTCAGTTGTTGAAAGCACACCTCTCCCCTATTGGCCTCCCTAATTCCCGCTACAAAGGTCACTCATTTAGAATAGGTGCAGCCACACTGGAGAAGTTGCTCATGTTGATCAAGACATTAGGCCAGTGGTCATCGGATTGTTACTCCCAATATATTCATGTTCAAGGTCTCAGTGTCGTGCAGGCACAGAGGGCCATGAGTACATGACTGTTGTCCTGTACATATGGCGTTCTGGGCAGGCATGAGCGCATGCTTTGTCGCTGCTGCCCATGTTTACGACCACTTGATCGAGGAGTTAGGTTGGCTGTATGTATTGTTACTCTCGCCATGCATGTTCCAGGACACAGTGCCATGCATACACAGAGGGCCACGTGTGCATGACTGCTGTCATGTACAGGTGGTGTCCTGTGCAGGCATGAGAGTCGTGTTCATCACAGGCTTTTTTAGCCACTTATATTCAGGACCCTTCGATCATCACACTTTTTAAGTGGTGCTTGTCGGATTGTTGCCCCGACATCGACCCTCTTGCTGTTCCAGTCAGGTTGGCTGTATATATTGTTACTCTCGCCCATGCATGTTCCAGGACATGGTGTTATGCGTGCACAGAGGGCCACGTGTGCATGACTGCTGTCATGTACAGGTGGTGTCATGTGCGAGCATGAGAGTCGTGTTCATCACAGGCTTTTTCAGCCACTTGTGTTCAGGACCCCTCGATCATCACTTTTTAGGTGGTGCTTGTCGGACTGTTGCCCCGACATCGACCCTCTTGCTGTTTCAGTCTGCAATGTCGGGCTTGCACAGCGGGCCATGTGTATGTCGCTGTTGTTGTGTACATGTGGTCTCCTGTGTAAGCATGCATATCGTGTTGCACCTGTATGCATGAGGAATCATAGCCTGGGTCACCCCGTTGGTGGTTGTCCAATTGTTCTTGGTACTGTCTTCATAGCCACTGATTGTTTAATTACCTTTATCAGAGCTCACATACCATTCTTGTTCAATCTGCCATTTTTAAACACAACACTGCTTCTTCACAGGAAGTCACTTGTCAATTATGTCCCTTGATATTCAAGTTAGTTCCTTATGGTGATTATTAATTATCTCACTTAATGTGACTGTGTACAGTTGTCAGCAATGTATATTAAAGTACAGTTCTTAGCAAAGAACATTAACAAATCTCGCCTTTTTTTTTTTTTTTTTTTTTTTTTTTTCTTGTCCCATTCTGTCCCTCGGACCTCTGGGTTATGAGCTCTGATAAAGGTAATTAAACAATCAAGTGGTAGCAGAGCGATGGAACCTGATTTATAGTGGATTGTGACTATTATTAAATGCTGGAGACTACTGTGAAAAAAAATATTTAGCAAACAAATAGAGTTTAGGAAGTTTTTGTGACTTATATTTTGGAGCTGAAGTGTGACAGTACAATGACAACAAAAATCAATCCACCTTTTTACAATAAGAAAAAGTCTTATGAACTTTACAAACAAGAACTTTTAGCATGGAAAGAAGTTACTGATTTACCTAAAAAGAAAATGGGTGTAGTTATTGCATTATCTCTACCGGAAGACGATGAGACAAAAATACGTGAAAAAGTGTTTGATCAGTTAAAAATTGAGACAGGATTAGATATTCTAATAACCTTCCTTGATAAACATTTAGCAAAAGATGATTTAGCAGACAGCCTAGAGAAATTTGAAGACTTTGATGATTTTAAACGTGAACCAGGTCAGAATATTCATGATTACAAAGAAATATTTGATTCAAAATATCGGAAAATAGAAAAGAAGGATATGAAGCTGCCAGAGATTTATTGTTAGTAAAGTTGCAGAAAATAATTTTCAATATATTGGGTTTCAAATAACCAGAGACTGTAGTGGCATAAAACTTGATCATTCTCACTACTTAGAGAAGTTAGAAGAAACAGCAATTAATCTACAAAGAGCACTACAGAAACAAACACCACTGAATCCAGATGAACAGACTAAATTTAGGCGCTTAGTTGGTCAGCTCAACTGGGCAGTTCAAGGATCTAGACCTGATATAGCGTTTGATCTGATAGACTTGAGTACTAAGATCTCACATGGCAGTCAAACAAAATTAAAAGGGTTGTAAGATCTACAATTGCAGCAGAAGCATTAAGTTTGCAAGAAGGCCTAGAAGCAAGCTATTATCTTCGTCATATTATTGAAGATATCATGGGACTTGATAAGAAAGATTTGCCTATTATTGCTTATGTGGACAATAAGAGTGTTGTGGAAGCTATAGTGTCAATAAAACAAGTAGATGATAAACGACTCAGACTAGACATTGCTGCTATTCGTGAATCTTTGGCTCAAAATGATGTGAAGGCTGTTAAGTGGTGTTCTAGCAAGTTGCAACTGGCCAATTGTATGACTAAGCAGGGTGCATCTGCTTACCAACTTCTTGAAATTCTTCAAAAAGGAAGAATGATAGAAGATTTTGTATAATGTCACTCAAGAAATCATATCCATGTACATAGTGTTAATACCGAAAACAGAAGACATTACACATATGTATAAAGTGTAGATATGTTTCACTTGTTTTTGAGAGGGACAGAATGGGACAAGAAAAAAAACAAAAGGCAGAATTACAAAAATTAAAAAACTTTGATACTTATGAAACAGTTAAATATACTGGTCAACATGCTATTTCAACAAGATGGGTAATCACTTGCAAAGATGGTCAAACAAAAGCTCGTCTGGTTGCACGAGGATTTGAAGAACAAGGTTTTATTCAAAGAGATAGCCCAACTATAGACAAAAGTGCTATGCGAATATTTTTAGCAGTTGCATCAAGTATGTTATGGCAAGTAAAGACAACTGATATAAAATCAGCATTTTTGTAGGGAAAAGAACTTGAACGTGATGTTTTTCTCATCCCACCTGTAGAAAGTGAACTGCCAGCAGATATAATTTGGAAGCTTAAACATTGTTTATATGGACTCAAGGATGGTGCAAGGCAGTTTTACCGCTTTGCGTGTGCAGAGGGTCATGTGGATGTGAGTTGTTGTCATATCCATGTGGTGTTCTGCGCCAAAATGAGCACCATGTTCCACTTTTTCGTTTTGTCTTTCCTCCACTGTCCCTTTCCGTTTCCCAACTATGCCCATCCTTATCAGGTATAGTTTGCGTTTCTGGCTGGGTGCATGCAATTATTGTTGCGTTTTTCTTTCTAATTCTGACTGTCTGTATGTTTGTATGTGCCTCATAGTGTTCATACATACAGGTCACAATAATGCCTATGTCCCAGTTGTGTGACTTCCATTGTGGATGTGCATTTCTGTGTCAAATGGCCATAACAATGCCATTTGTGGTTTCCTGGATTCTGCCTGTGTTTTTCTATTTCCGTGCACCTTCCGTGAATCCTGTTTTCCAGTGGATAGAGACGTGCTGGTGCGATTGTAGTCTCGTGGACGCTGCTGTTATGCAGTTTTATAGACTCAGTACTTTTCCTTTACTTCCGTGTCTACTGACTCCTCACGGTGCGCACATTCAACATGCTCCGGATGTGCTTCAGACATTCTTTCCTTGTTGTATTTCCTGCCATATGTGACCGACCAGGTCATCTCTTCCTTCCCTGTGCCTTTCCCTCACCCACTTCCTCATTCTTTGGGGAGATTCGACTCGTTTCCTTCTTCGGCGGTTGTGATGCTGAAAATACTTTGTGTTCTCAGCATCATCTCCCAATTCAATCCAGTTACCTCGACTGCAATACTCATCTTCACCCATGGTGGACTTCCACTAGGTACTAGTCCAATAACATGTCTTTTTGTGATACTGCGGTATTCATACCTTGGTCACACCTAATGATTACCACCACATCATGGTACTCTTCTAACTCTACACTGCATTGTAAAGCAGACCGAATCACCTCAAAAGGCCAAAAGGTTTGAATGTGTATATATGTACAGTTCATATAAATAAAAACAAGAAAAAAAAAATTCATACTACTGTGTTTATTTTTAAAATTGTGTATAAATATTATGAGAATTGGTCAAAGGAAGCTTAAGTTATTGTATGACATATGAATGTGCTGATGGACAGACTGATGGGTGGACGAACAAATAAACAGACATACGGATGGATGGATGGACAGAGCTTGTGGTCAAAAGGGAGCTTTGTTTGAACAATCTCAATAGTGTGTATATAAATTATGAGACTTGGTCAAAACAAACGTGAGTAATGATATGACATGTGAAAAATTGTCATTTTTTTATGATTAAAGTCCCATAACTCCAGAATGACAAACCTGAAAAATGTAAAAATTGAAAGGCGTGTTGCCTTTACTGATTGTAATATTGCTATATAATTTCAAGAGATTCGGTGAGAGCATTATTGACTTATCTTACGACATGTAAAAAATTGCCAATTTTTTGAAGATTCAAGTCACATAACTCTGGAAAGAAAAAACAGAAAAACATCAAAAATGATAGAGGGATTTGTTTGATCAATTCCAATATTGTGTATAAATGTTATGAGAATTGGTCAAAGGAAACTTGAGTTATTGTACGACAGAGGAATATGCTGAGGGACAGTCGAATGGACGAACAGACAGATGATAGATAGACGGACAAAGCTTATGGTCAAAAGAGAGCTTCATTTGATTAAATTCAATAGTGTGTTTATAAATTATAAGAATATGTCAAAACAAAACTTGAGTAATGATATGACATGTGAAAAATAGTCATTTTTTTACGATTAAAGTCCCATAACTCCAGAATTACAAACCTGAAAATCGTAAAAATTGAATGGGATGTTGCCTTTACTGATTGTATGTAACATTGCTACAAATTTTCAAGAGAATCGGTGAAAGTTTTATTGAGTTATCATACGACATGTAAAACAAGAACAAAGTGAGTGGGAGCTCACGAGAAATCTAAATTTTATAGTAAATTTCCTTTCTTATTATACCTACCACAATTGTTTACTACAGGCTTACACTACAGTGGAAGTCCCTAACTCGGATAAAATACTCTCTATTTTTGTCTTTACCAAGCAAGTTGGGAAAGATAAGTGGTGAAAAAGCACCAATAAAAATAAGCCAAAATTGGGTCGAGTGCAACCGGCGCAGACCCAGTACGGGACGCTCTCTCCCAAGTACAACTCCACGACTTCCGTTGCCAGTGCGCATATACCGCCTCTAAAGACTCATTCTTTTTGAATCCGTCAACGTTAGAGTTATGTGATCAGCGGTGAGGAAAGATTCTTTACCCGTAAAGAAGACGGGAGGGCCTCCATGTAAACAATTGTGGTAGGTATAATAAGAAAGGAAATTTACTATAAAATTTAGATTTCTTATCAACCTACTCACAATTGTTTACTACAGGCTGAATAGACAAAAGGCTGGAGGGAATCGCATAACCAACCCCCACATAACCCTAGTGCACTGGAACCGTGAAGTAGAAGGAAGAGGTCCCGAGGCTTATCAACCATAATGTCGCAATCATTGGTAAAGGACAATGAAAAGAGACATATGAGCCTGTGTGACACACAGACAGAAAAAGGGCAGTAACAGCACAAGGCTGAAACTGACCTTCAAGAAGCCTAATGGCTATGGCAGACAACAGCCTGAGCAGAAGAAAGAGGACCCAGGGCAAAAAAGGTCCTCCGACTGCTCCTGCAACTGGCGCAAATAAAAGGTGGAGAAAGTAGAAGCATTTCTCCAGGAGGCTGCCTGCATAACATCCGACAACTTGACGGAGTTAGAATAAGCCCAAGAGGTAGACAGTGCCCGCACCTCATGGGCAGAAATACGATTGGTAATACAATCGCCAGCTGCTAAACGACTATAAGCCGTACGAATAGCAAGACAAATCCATCGAGAAATGGATTGAGGAGAGATCTTCTGTCGACCCGGAATGAGAGACAGAAAAAAACGTTTTCTGCCCTTCCGTATGAAGCGTGTCCGATCAAGATAAATGCGAATAGCACGGACCGGACAGAGCAAAGGGCGAGTACCCTCAACAGAGGGAAGAGCCCTGATACAGATAGGAGGAGGAGTAGTATCTGGTAACTGATTCTTAGCCAAAAAGGAGCAATCAGTGGTAAAAGTAACACTGTTGGGAGAGCTCCTAAAAAAGGCCGGGTCAACCGAGAGGGCGTGAAGCTCACTAACCCGTCTGGCCGAAGCAAATGCCATCAGAAAAGCCGTCTTATATGTGAGAAAATGCATATCCACCTGGGATAAAGGTTCGAACGGCGCCCCCCCCCCCCCCCCAAGCAAAGCAGCACCCACGAAAGATTCCATCGTGGAGTAAGCTGCAAAGTCCGAGGCCTTTTCAAAGAAAAGTGCCGAACAAGCTTGGAGAGGTAAGGATTAGTGCCGATACGACGCTTCCCCACATCAGAAAAAGTCTCTGAAAGCATAGACCTGTAACCCTTGATGGTAACAGGCTGGAGACCCCGAGAATCAAACAGATATACCAGAAACTCTGCAATCTGTGAAATCGAAGGACTGGCATAATCAACAGAGTGATCAGCACACCAACGACAGAAGACCTTCCATTTAGCTGCATAAGCTAAACCAGTGGAGTGCCTCCTTGAAGAAGAAACGCACTCCACTGCTCGTCTCGAAAAACCTCTACGGAGGAGACAGGACCTGACAAAAGATATGCGTGAAGGCACAATGAAGTCGGGTCGACGTGAAACCTCCTCGGGCGACCTTGACAAAGAAGGTCGCGACGTAGTGGGAGACGTGCCGGAACAGCCGCCATCAGCGAGCGGAGCTGATTGATCCACACCCGCTGAGGCGACAGGGGAGCGATCAGAATGATTCGACAACTGCAGGCTCGAATTTTGGCGAGAACCTGAGGAAGAATCGGAACCGGCGGGAAGGCGTAGCCGACTAGACCGTTCCAATCGAGTGACAGAGCGTCCACAGCAAAAGCCAGAGGATCTGGACACGGGGACACGAAAGTGTCCACCTGATGGTTCCAACGAGTCGCAAAGAGGTCGATGTGGGGACGTCCCCAGAGATCGCAAAGCGACTGGAACACTGCCCTGTGAAGCATCCACTCGGTGGAAATAACCCTGCCCTGTCGGGACAGGGAGTCAGCTAGGACGTTCAGACGACCGGGAATGTGACGAACAACCACTCCGGCGTGAACATCCTGAGCGAGCAGTAGAAGATCCCGAGCTAACTCGTACATCGGAAGCGAGTGCGTGCCGCCCTGGTTCCGAATGTAAGCAACCACCGTCGAATTGTCGGATAGTAGAAGGACCTGGCGATTCGACAGGTGAGGGATCCACTGCCTGAAACTCAGAAGAAGAGCAAGAAGCTCCTTCTGGTTGATGTGTAGAGCTGCTTGATCCTGGTCCCACATCCCGTGTAGGGAAAGACCGAGAGGATCCAACGTCGCACCCCATCCTAGATCGCTGGCATCTGCCGTCAGAACGCGATCGGATGTGGGTAAGTCCAGCGGAACACCCTGCGTAATCCACTGAACATCTGTCCAGGGAAGAAGGTGAGGATACAGAGAGTCCGGAAACGGAAGCACCTGATCCAGAGAATCTACATTCGGCCTCCAACGACTGAGCAGAAAGTGTTGGAGAGGTCTGACACGCAGCCGACCTAGAGGAATGAGATCCGTCACCGAACCTCAGAGACCGATCAGCCGGAGAAAACTCCGAGCGGTCACGGACCTGGACTGGGACAGAGTCAGAGCAAAAGCTGAGAGAATCACAGCCTTGACCTGGGGAACAGCCACCAAATTGAATTTGGTTTGGAAAGACATCCCCAGATGACAAAACGACTGAGAAGGGACCAGGTCCGACTTCTCCTCGTTGACTCTGAATCCTAGCGACGTGAGCAAGCTCAACAGAGTGGCGACATCCGATTCCAGTAAGGCAGCATTGGAATGCCTCTGGGGGATATCGTCCAGATATGCCGAAGTAGTCACCCTGGACTGTGTGCGATGGAACGCTATCACATGCGACATCAGTCTGGTGAACGCCCAAGGAGCCAGGTTGAGGCCGAAAGGCATGGCCTTGAACTGGTAAACTCGCCCCCAGAAAAGCGAACCTGAGATACTTCCGTGACGCCCGATGCATCAGAACGTGGAAGTAAGCGTCTCGCAGGTCGATGCTGGCTGCGAAATCTCCCTGGTGAATTGATTGGCGGACCGACCTGAAAGTCTCCATGCTGAACTTGGGAGCAATGATAGACTGGTTCAGGATACTCAGATCGATAACCGGTTGGAGTCGGCCGTCCTTCTTCGGCACCAAGAACAGGCGGGAATAGAAACCCACTGACTGAACGTTCTTGACGACCTCGATCGCCCCCTTTGCCAGGAGATTGGCAATCTCCGTGGACAAAAGTTCCCGACGTAAAACGTCTGAAGGAACTGTGGTTGGAAGAGGCACCCTTGACAGAGTGGGGTGCCGTCGGAAGGATATGCGCAGCCCGGACCGAACAACATCTAACACCCATGGATCGGATGTGATGGTGGTCCAATGGTCTGCGAACTCTGCTATCCTTCCTCCAACCTGGGACGAGTCGAGGTGAGGACCTTCATTTCGAGCCCCGACGAGGCCCGCGAGAGGAGAAACCACCTCCTCTGCTAAATGAAGAATCCTGAGACTTCCCTCGATTCTGCCGACCCCTACCTTTAACCCGTGAGTAAGAAGTAGAGGCGGCGGCAGAAGGACCAGCCTTTTGCTTCACAGAGGAAGCAGAAGGGTACTTGTTAGGCTTGGAACGGCCCTTGCCTCCCCGAGAAGGCTGATCAAGCTGATGAAACAGCAGCTGATCTTTGGAATGACGTAGGACGTCATCCCGGACCGTCGACACGGAACCATGGAAAAGTTGCGGACCTGCCAAAGAAGCAGATCGAAGAGTAGCACGCTGCTCCTCGGGAAGGGATCGTCCTGTGTCCAGCACAGCGTCCCTTCGAACTAATTCCAAATTCGCCGTGTTACAGGCATGCGTGTGAGTAAGGTGCATAAGCGCCTTGGACAGCACACACAAAGGAGCCTGTACCTCGTCAAACTTATCTGGAGGCAGATAAGCAGCCAAAGCTGAGACGACGTGATCTGAGAGAGAAAGCATGCCAAGCATCTCTCTAGATAAGCCCAACGTGGACTCCAGAGTCGTCATTGGAATGACGGCAGACTTGGGCTTGGAAAGCCCGAGGGAAGTGGAGTCCTGATCCAGAACCGTCAAAGCCTGGCAGACTGATGGATTGGCGGAATCGTAGGAACGATAACGCACAGGAGGCAAAAAGGTGTCAACCCTGGTGAAGAACGAAGTCTTCAAAGCCTTGGAATTCAGCTTGGCATCCAATGCTGAAAAAGCTTCAACCACCTGTACTGACTGGCACGGTCGAAGGCACCCAGAAGCAGGTTGCTCCATAGGCTGTTGGCGCGCGAGTGATGATCGCGGCCAGGCTGACACTGTCGGCTTGTTAGCAGGTTTGAGCTCAGGCAGAAACCCAAACACAAAGTCAAGAGCCGCCCCCAAGTCCGAAGACTGCTGGCCCTCGACCTCAAGCATGTCGGACTCCTCCCCAGAGTCGGAAGACACATAGCCCATCGTGGGCAAACCAGCCGACGCCTCCCATGGTGTCGGAACACCAGAGGAATCGGAAACCGGCCTGTTTCCAATCCCGGGAGGCGGCGCCATAGGAGGCGCCTGGAAACCACCCATAGCCTCGCTGGAAGCAACAGGAAGGCTCTTAGAAAGAACCTGAGTGAGTAAGGAGAGGGCCTCCCTAAGCTCACTGCCTGTACCGACCGGTTCGACAGGGGAGCAAACCGGCAAGTGGCTTCACCTCTGACCCTCTTAACCAGCGAAGGGTCACGATCCTCCAAAACACCCGACGCGGGACGACGGGCGGCATCCGAAACATCTGAAGGCAGACGTGTATAGGGGTATGAAGCGCCCCGAGGATCAATATTGCGAGAACTCATGAGAGTCACCGCGGACCTCTGCGGGGCAGAAGGTCCAGGCTGCACAAAAGGCGTTGGTCCCCCAAAACTGGTCGTGTGACCAGAGTGAGTAGACGGAAACGCCACGGAGTTCATAGTGTTTCCACTACGAACATCCGAATCCAAAGACACAACTGTGGTGCTCGACGGCGAAGAGACCACAGCGATGGGCTCGGCCGGCAGCCCCTTCCGACTTCGCCGAGTTGAAGTCAGGGAAGGCTGAGGCCGATATCCCACGTCTACAGTATCGGACAGTCCTGCAGTCCCCTGCAGCGAAAAGCCGAGGCCGGCTGAAACAGACAACGAAGCAGACGGGCCAGCAGCAGTAGTAGATACGTCGAGAGTCGTTGAGGCTGGTGAAAAAGTGGAGAGAGCACACCGGCTCGGCTCCGAAGGAGGAGTCACAACCCTAGTGACAGCCTCAGATGTCGACTGGAGGGGGACCGTAGTCCCGGAACCAGGCATCTCTACACCAGAACACTCAACGGCTCCCGCAGTATCCACCACAGGAAAAGACTGCACATCCCCCACGGAGGAGGAATAACTCTCACCAGACAAAGTCGGCTCGGGAGGCCCCGAACGACCATGTTCTCCTTTCCCGCGGGAGCGGGAGGCACGGCCACGAGAACGAACGACACGGTTTACTGACGCCCAGAAGGTGGAAGACCATGTTCCACAGACACCACACGGCCGCTCGGCCGAACACCCATTACAGGAGGAACAAGACGAATGTACATCGTCCACATGCTTTGGCAGCAGACATTGCCCACAAGGAATTGTCCTGGGCATGATAGAGGTGAGAGGAGCAGAGAAGGTGAGATGAGAAAACAGAACACCCCCAAAGAAGAGAGAAAGGTGACAGAAACAAAGACCTCAGACGGTCGACCGGGAACCACCCAACAGGAAGACTACTCTCAAAAGAAAGAAGAAACACTGTAGGAGTGGTACCCCGCTGACACCTAACTCTAACACAATTAGAAAATTTTGCAAAAAAAGCATTAACAATAATTGTGAAAAAATCTAAGTCCGAACCGCGTGGCACGCGAAATACGTGCGCGACTCGAGAGAGAGCAAATAAATATACATTATGGACATATAATAGAAAAGAGAATATATAAAACACTGTTCCTGAGAATACAAAGGATACACTGTGGTATAATGAATCAGGAATCATCAAACATCGAGCTGGTGGAACACTGATAAGCGTGCAAAAACATCTCGACACGAAGTGGATTTTAAAAAGAATGAGTCTTTAGAGACGGTATATGCGCACTGGCAATGGAAATCGTGGAGTTGTACTTGGGAGAGAGCGTCCCGTACTGGGTCTGCGCCGGTTGCACTCGACCCAGTTTTGGCTTATTTTTATTGGTGCTTTTGCACCACTTTTCTTTCCCAACTTGCTTGAGAAAGACAAAAATAGAGAGTATTTTATCCGAGTTAGGGACTTCCACTGTAGTGCAAGCCTGTAGTAAACAATTGTGAGTAGGTTGATAAGAAATACCCCCTTTGATTTCCGCCATCTGAAGGTGATTTAATTAACCCTTTACCCAACAAAACAAAGCCAGACAGCTTTATTATACAAAAATCTCCATTCAATTTCAAATTTTATTATGTTTTCAATTTTTGTCTCAAAAACAAGCCAATGACTCCTCATTGGAATGAGCTCATTGAGCTCACTCCAATGAGGAGTCATAAGCTATGTTTTTTTGACTAACTTTTTTTTTGTTAGTTACTCAAGAATTGATTTTCAAAGTGTCATTTGCTATCCGCACTGGGTGAAGTGATAGCATAGCAGATTGTTGTCAGTAGTATGAGTAGGAAAATGTTACCCATATTTCCATGTTCCAATTTAGTGGGGATAAACCCACACTGACTGGTGATCTATTTGTGATCAGTGAAGCTCGGATAATCATTGTGGACATATTTTAGATTAAACAAAATTTATTCAGTGGAAGTGCTTTATGTAACAGGATTTAACACCAGGAGAATAACAGAATGCATACTGAACATCAAAAAAAAATAACATAGTAACAAAGAAGAAACTTAGATGCTAAGCAATGGGGAATCTGACAAAAAGCTAGAAGCCTATGTTAATCACTCCCTGAGTCATTCATACATTTACACAGAAAGGTGGTATAAAACAGTAGATGGACTTATATATCGCCCTCTGGAACCCATGGCCTATGTCAAATAGTAACATAAACACCAGTCATGTGCCAAGCCGGGGCCACAGATCCATACACACAGTAAGGCCACAATAGTGACCTTAAAGGCCCAAACGTGGGAGCAAACGCAAGAAAGATCATTCACATTTGACTGGGTAACATTTTACTCAACCCACATGGGTAACCGTGCACTGTTCCCAGTTTAGAACTTAACCTACACTTCCTCCCCAGTAAGATGTATATCAAATTTGGCTGCAATTAATTCACTCAAACTCAAGTTAAAATTTGGACAATACAAACAAGAGCTGGACTGTCGTCCAGCACATACCCCCACGTGGTGTACCGCCTAGTGTGGGCATACCTATGACCAACAAATATTATAGAAAATAATAATTTTCTTAAGTTATGAAAGTTATGAATATTCTTGGATGGACTCACAGATGGATGGACGGACAGACAGACGGACGGATGAACGGACACATGTAATCCAGTATACCCCCATTTTCTTTGAAAGTTCGGTATTAATTATCTAATAAAATAAAAAAAATTATTGGACAACACCGAAATTCATTCTAATCTTGGGCAATGTTACAATTTAATTGCATACAAAGTTTCATTTAATTCCATAATGATTTACTTAAGTTATGAATATTCTCGTACGGACAGACGGATGCACAGACGGACGGACGTAATCTAGTATACCTCCCCCTCCCCCCCCACCCATTTTCTTCGAAAGTTTTGAACAATTTCCAACAATTTCTAAGTCAAAAGGTATGGTAAGTCGCTTGGTGTTTGGAAGTTTTATGCAATGAGGCAGAAGCTTTTGTCATAGGCAAACTGCATGCCATATTTCATTGAAATCCGATTACCCATACCTGAGATACAGGCTGAACAGACAAATAATGTCTATTTCCTACAATTTCTAAGTCAAACAAAGAGGATAACTCAAAAAAGAAGAACGTGAGAAATATCATTGAATCCTTTTTTTAACCCTTTACCCAACGCAGACGATATCAAAATTTATTATTTTAAATATCATTTTTTAAAATTTTTCCAAAAATTTCAACAAAACCATATCACGTGACCCATCGAGCTCGTTCCAACGAGGGGTCACATGATATGGTTTTGTTGAAATTTTTTGAAAAATAATATTTTTTCAACTGCTGAATTTGCATATTACGCGGGCGGATGCAGGCGATTCGTTGGGTAAAGGGTTAAAGCCTATACCATAAGCAGTGTTCACGACAAATTTCATTGCAATAAAACATTCGATACCCGAGATACAGGCTGAACAGACAAAATTTGGCTCGGACGGACACAATTTCTAAGTGAACAAGTAATAAAAAAAAAAATAACTGGTGTGGGCATACCTATGACCTACAAATATTATAGAAAATAATAATTTACTTAAGTTATGAAAGTTATAAATATTCGGACGGACTCACACACGGATGCACAGATGCACGTAATCCAGTATACCCCCATTTTCTTCGAAAGGGGGGTGGGGGGGGGGGGGAGGGTATAAAAACATGTTTCCCAAGTCGAACAAGGACCATACCTCTGGAGAAAATAAACAGACCATGCCCATTTTCAAACTTAACCTGCATTACCTCCCAAGTAAGCCGTATAGCAAATTTGGGTACAATCAATTCACCCAAACTCAAGTTAAAATTTGGATACCAAAACGTTTTGGATGGATGGACAGATGGACGGATGTCTCAACACACGGAGGGGACATCGCAGATGGACGGATGGACGTACATCACTCATTACTATATAGTCTCCAAAAAAAATTTTTTCCGGGAGACAATGAAGTTACAGCTTCCTACTCAAACGAAAACTAAAGTTATAGCATGGAAATCAAAAATCTATTTTAACAGTGACCTTTACCTTTGACCTATCGACGCCAAATGCAATCCAAATGATCGACATCACAAATGCAACTACAGTATGAAGTTATAGCTCCGCACACAAAAGAAAACTAAAGTTATTGCAAGGAAACCAAAAAATCTATTTACAGTAAAAGTGACCTTGACATATTGACTCCAAATGCAATCCAACGATCAAAACCTCAAATACAATCACAAACTAAAGTTATTGCATGGAAACCAAAAATCTATTTACAGTAACAGTGACCTTGGACCTATTGACACCAAATGCAATCCCAACGATAGACATCTCAAATGCAACCACAGGAAGAAGTTATAGCTGGCACACAAAATAAAACTAAAGTTATTGCATGGAAACCAAAAATTCTATTTACAGTAAATGTGGCCTTGACCCTTGACATATTAACCCCAAATGCAATCCCCATGATCAACACCTCAAATGCAATCACAATATGAAGTTATTGTGAAAACTACAGTTATTGCATGGAAACAATCTATTTATAATAACAGTGACCTTGACCTTTGACCCCAAATGCAATCCCAACGATCGACATCTCAAATGCAACTAAAGTTATTGCACAGAAACCAAAAATTCTATTTATATTAACAGTGACCTTGACCTTTGACATATTGACCACAAATGCAATCCCAATGATCAACACCTCAAATGCAATAACAACATGAAGTTATAGCGAAAATTAAAGTTATTGCATGGAAACCAAAAATCTATTTATAGTAAGTGACCTTTGACCTACTGACTCCAAATGCAATCCCAACGACTGAAATCTCAAATGCAACCACAATATGAAGTTATAGCTTTGTACACAAAAGAAAACTCAAGTTATTGCACAGAAAACAAAAATTCTATTTATAGTAACAGTGAGCTTAACCATTGACCTACAGATCCCAAGAGCAATCCAAATCATCATCCCATTACAAGCAGCCTACCTGAGAAGTATGAGTACTGTGCGACCAATGGTACAAAAGTTATTGCCCAGAAACAAGTGTGACGGATGAAGGGACGAACAGAGATGAACAGACATGAGAATTGGTCAAAGGAAACATGAGTTATCGTAAGACATAGGAATTTGCTGACAGAAAGACAGACAGAGTGATTAATATATGGCTAATGCCAAAAGTCGGCGGGGCCCTAATTAAAATAAACAGGTAATAATCATGATGCAGCGTCTTATTTAATTAACACAAACTGTGCCGACACACAAATTGGTCACTCTATAGGAAGGCTTTAATAATTGACTGGCTCTCTTTCTGCCTGAGATTCATAGTTTGCTTGTCCTGATTGCTGCAGTCTAAAAATCTTCAGTGTAATTATACAAGGCAGTTTTTGCCAAATGAAACTCTTTTGCAATGAGTAGTGTGATTCCCGAAGCCTTGCTTCAAAAGCCTACATTTTCAAAATTTCTTGGTTTTGCATCAAGAGAGCATAATGGCATTCACTTGGAATTTTATGCAAGTAAAAAATCAAAGACTTCTTGGAAATTAATAAATAAAGAAAATCTGCATGGAATAATTGCTACACAGTGTCTTAATCAATTAAAAATATTAACATGTACTGCAGCGGTCATACTTGCCCCTAAAATATACATGTAACAGTCATGACTTTTCTTATTTAATTATTTAATTAACACATACCAAACCCACACATCAAAAGGTCACTCAATGGAAAGGTTTTAATAATTGACTTGCTTTCTTTCTTCCTGCCTTTTGTCTGATATGCAAATGTTGGGAAGGTGTAGGCCCTATGCAAATAACAGTGTCAATGACACTGTAGCTCAACTTGACAAACTTGAACTTGGTAATTTATAAGTGAAATGCTAAAATTCAAGATCACAGGTTCCAATATTATTTGGTGAAACTTCATCGTAACAGCATTGTGTGCACACGTCAGAGCAATCCATGCAAATTTAAATGTAAACTGTAGGGCAGGCAAATGAAAATGTTGATATACAAATGCAAAAGTTTAAAGGTCATTGTGAATGGCAACTTATATCACAAATGAATGCTAATTGATAGCTTATATTTAGAGGTCTCGTCTAATAAGCACACCAAGTTCTTAAACAATCCTATCATAAATGCACCCTGTAGATCATGTCAAAGAAGAATGCTGATGCACAAATGCACTACATTCAAAGTTGGTGCTAACTACATTTTTCGTTGGAAATGAAAGAAAATCAATAGCTCACAACTAGAGGCCACCCCAAACACGCATACCAAGTTTCAAAGCAGTCTATTCATAAATGTGCCCTACAGGGCATGCCAAATGAATATGCTGATGCACTAATGCACCAAGTTCAATGACTATTGACATGGCAATGTTTTTTTGACAAACTTGAACCAAGTTTCAATGCAATCCATTCATAATTGTGCCTTGTAGGGCATGCCAAAGGAATATGTTGATGCACAAATGTAATTTTAAAGGTCATTGCTCATACCTAGAAGTTACCCGAAACAAGCACAACAAGTTTCAAACTGATCCATTCATAAATGCACCCTGCAAAGCGTACCAAAGAAAAATGAAGATGCAAAAAAAAAAAAAAAAGTTTGAAGATTATTGCTAACAGCAACACTTCTTGACAGAAATGAAAGAAAATCAATAGCTTGCATCTGAAGGTTGCTCCAAACCAGCACACCAAATTTTAAAGCAATTGAATCATAAATGTCCCCTGTGCAGAGTGCCAAAGGAAATTGCCAGTGCATAAAAGGGTAAAATAGAAGGTCACTGCTAACGACAAATGCTCTGACAAAAATAAAAGAAGCTCCCATCTGGAAGTCAATCCAAAACACATACCAAGTTTCAAAGCAAATCATTCATGAATGTACCTTGTAGAGCTTGCCAAAGGAAAATGCTAATCTTGCCAAAGGAAAATGCTAATGCACTAAGTTTGAGGGTTGTTGCTAATGGCAACTTTTTTGACAAAAAAGAAAGAAAATCAATAGCTCCCATCTAGAGGTCACCCAAAATAAGCATACAAAATTTCAAAGCAATTCAATGGTAAATACGACTCGTGTAGTGTGATAACAGATAAGTGGAATTTTATTCCCAACGTCAATGTTTCTTGACGGAAATGGAATAAAATCAAAAGCTCCCACCTAGAGGTCAGCCCAAACAAGCATATTTAGATTCAAATAGATCTATTCATACATACTGATGCACAAATCCACAAAGTTCAAAGGTCAATGTAACAGCAACATTTTTCACCAGAAATGAAAGAAAACTGATAGCTCCTATGTAGATGTCAACTCAAACATGCATACCCAGTTTTTAAATATGATGATTAATGAGACTTGTACAGTGTGCCAAAGGAAACTGTCAACGTGCAAAACAGATAAATTAAACATTGTTGTTAATGGCACCGTTTCTCAATGAAAATGAAAGAAAATCTCCCATCTAGAGGTCAACCCAAACACACATACCAAGTTTCAAAGTGATCTGATGATAAATGCGACCTAAGTAGTGTGCCACAGGAAATTGTGGGCATACAAAATGGATAAGAGGAACATCATTGCTAATGGCAACATTTCTCAACGGAAATGAAAGAAAATTGATAGCCCCCCCTCCCCCCTCCATCTAGAGGTCACCTCAAACAAGCATATCAAGTTTCAAAGCAATCCAGGTATAAATATGCCATGAAGGGCGTGCCAAAAGAATATATTGATGCGCAAATGCACAAAAGTCCAATGCTAATGGAAAGATTTTTTGTGAGAAATGGAAGAAAATCGATCGCTCACATCTAGACGTCATCCCAACCAAGCATACCAAGTTTCAAAGTGACCCAATGATAAATGCGAGCAGTGCATTGTGCCAAAGGTATATACTGATGCACAAATGCACAAAGTTCAAAGGTTATTACTAACGGCAAATTTCTTGACAGAAATGGAACAAATCGATAGCTCCCATATAGATGTCACCCCCAAACAAGCATACCAAGTTTCAAAGCAATCCAGTCATAAATGTGCCCTGTAGGGCATACCAAAGGAATATATTGATGGGCAAATGCACTAAGTTCAAAGCTCATTACACACAGCAATTTTTTTGACGGAAATGGAAGAAAATCGATAGCTCCCTTATAGAGGTCACCCCAAACATGCATACTATGTTTCAAAGCTATCCGATTATAAATGTGTCCTGTGCAGTGTGCCAAAAGAATATATTGGTGCATAACTAAACTAAGTTCAAAAGGTCATTGCCAATGGCAACGTTTTTTACAAAAATGGAAGAAAATCAATAGCGCTAATCTAGAGGTCACTTCAAAAAAGCATACCTGATTTCAAAGCAATCTAATCACAAATGTGCCCAGTAGGGTGTGCCAAAGGGAAATATTGATGCATAACTGCACTAAGTTCAAAGGTTGTTGCCAAAGGCAATGTTTCTTGACAGAAATAGAAGAAAATCAATAGCTCCCATCTAGAGGTCACCCCATACAAGCATACTGAGTTTCAAAGTGCTCCGATCATAAATGCGAGCTGTGTGGTGTGCCAAAGGAAATTGTGGATGAACGTACACAGACAGAGGAGACGTAATGACATTAGCTCAGCGACTTTGTCAAGCTGAGCTAAAAAGTCTTCAGTGAAACTCTGCAAGCCAGTTTGTGCCAAATAAAACTCTTTTGGGGAAGGGCGTGATTTGAACAAAATTGTATATGACCCATCAGGATTCTGTATACAATATACTAAAAGATTCTGGTTCTTGAGAAAAAGAGTTTTAAAGATTATTCCTTAAAGAAGACTAAGCGTTAAACTTCAGGCTCCAATAGGGAGACCAAAAATAAACAAGAGGGCTCTCAGCCTAGACAGCTCCGCCCAGGGTCACTGCTTTTAGGGGAAGCTAAATACAAGACAAGAATCCAAGTGCTGCTGCTTATGACCTTAACCTTCATGATGTGGCAATGGGTCAAGGTCAATGACACAATGTTACGTTGGGGTAACAATTGTGTGAAGTATGAACAAGATCTGTCACAGATTCAATTATACAGACCAGAGAAGGATTGTATAACAATATCAAAGTTTTGCTGTCTGTGACCTTGACTTTGATGAAATGACTTTGGATCACAGTTTTGACACACCTTTGAATCATGAGTAATAAACGTATCAAGTATAAATAAGATCTATCAATAGTACCAGGTTATAAGGACTGGACAAGGGTTGTATAACAATATCCAAGATTTGCTGCCTGTGACCTTGACCTTGATGATATGACCTTGGATCAGTCACAACACATCGATGAATTATGACCAATAATTGTGCCAAGTATAAATAAGATCTGTCAATCATACCAAGTTATATGGACCAGGCAAAGGCTGTATAACAAAAGCAAAGTTTGCTGCCGGCAACCTTAACCTTGATGATATGACCCTGGATCAAGGTCATGACACACCTTTGAGTCATGGGCAACAATTGTATCAAGTATAAATAAGATCTGTCAATCATACCAAGTTATGTGGACCAGACAAAAGTAACAGTGCAATGTCAAAGTTTTTCAAGCTGTTACCCTAACATAGGGCCTGTGACCTTGACCTTGAGGGGCTCATGCCATACTATAATTGGTGACACACTGTTTTTTGAAAATACATATTGTTATAAAGTTTTGTCAAAAAATATTCAGTGGATTGGTGATACACTGTCTTTGATAATACATATTGTTATAAAGTTTTGTCAAAAAATATTCAGTGGTAAAGAAGTTATAGCCCGGACAACAGACGGACGATGGACAACTTAGTATTGGAAAAGCTCCGCTGACATTTTGTCAGGCAGAGCTAACAAAAGGATTTTATTTCAGCAAACTTAGATCTGACCTCTCTATGGATGCTATATATCAAATATCAAAAGATTTGGACTGCAACGTTCTGCCAAACAACATATAGGGTGAAATATCTGCTTGCAACTTCACCCAAAACATCCACCCAAAAGACCAAATGTCCACTATTAATTATGCTCAAAATGGCAGTCAATTAGCAGATGTTTTATTTGCGATTGCAGTGGACAATTTGGGTGTAATTCTGTGACTCAGGAACGAAATAGACTCTCTGAGGAGTGAGGAGTCTTCATATTATAATATTCAGCAGTCCTCAGATTCTTTAGTGTGCATTCCCACATCCTACTTTATTACAAAAAGTGTTAAAATTAGCAAACCTCAGAACTTGAAATAAGTTGCCTTTTTAAGTGACTGCGGTAAGGGACTGGTTTAGTATTATCGTATTTGTCTTGGCTAAGAAAGCACAGTTGACTTGCTTTTCTTTATTTGAGAACAATCAAGTTGAACACCCTATGTTGAAGGCAAGATGCTTTAATGATGTCAGGTGACCAGTCACTTTAAAGTATAAGTGTAAAATTACAGGGAATCTGTTGGTATTTCCCAAGGAAAATTTCCAGGTTTTAAATAGTAGGCATGCCATTGGTCAAAACGTACAGCATACTTACTAGTCAACGTGTCTTCTCACCTCAACTTGTTTCAAATTCGAAGTAAACAATATTCAATCGCTTTACACCACAAGGTGACCCTGGCTGTCAAAAGTGTCATTAAACCCCAATAAATAAATAACTTCAATCACTTGTATAATAATGGTCCCTGTTGAGACAAACCATTTGAATAGTTCGGAAAGAAAAGTAATAAAGAAATGTTTCATGGACTGCGAAGGCAGACAGGCTGGTAAAAAGGGAAAAGATTGAAATTTAAACCATCAATAATCAATGCCAGTAAAGTTAAATCAATTCTTGTTAACCGTGATAAACAAGTTGAAACTTACAAACCAAGATAAAAGAGACTTTTCGGTATACCGATGATGAGTTGATTTGCTGGTATCATCAGTGACGATATTGAAAATTGCATGGATTATAAATCTGTATACAGAAAAACTGCCCAGCACTATTCAGTACTAAATATCAAGTCATTGTATCCACTGGTTCATGAGAGGATTTTAAAAAAATTTTGGAGCATTTTTCCTCAGCTCCTCCCTTTGGAGCTGAGCAAATTGATTTGAACAAAAAACAAGAGCAAGGCAAAGCATGGCATATGCCCCTGATGGTGTCATAACAGGGTAGGTAAGTCTCCCGGGACAAAACGAAAATCAAACGGAAGCTTGCACTAGACTTCCTTCAATGCATCATAGAAAAATAAAACTGGTTTGAGTCAGCATTCATTAGTTATTGGATGGAAACCAAATTCAAGATGGCTGTTGGTGGCCATGTTTTTCAACAAAGCTCAGAAAAATTTGATAGCTCCCATCTAGACATCACATTTTGGAGATACAGGCATTTTAAATTAATTTTTTTCTATTTTTAGCTCCTACGGTTCCCATGGGGGTGACAGGAAAATTTTGTTTTGCTTAAATTAAGTACTTCTGACCCAATAAGCCCCCATATCAAATTTGGTTCAAATCAGCCTCTCGGTTTGGAAAATAGAAATTTTGGGCGGGGCGAGAGGGAGCATAAACTCCAGTAATTACATATGGATACAGATGGATACAGATGAAAATAGAACTTTGTCAAGAACTTACTAAAGTATATCAACATATTAAGTTTCTTATGAATCAGTGAATACATGCGGCAATGACAGTGTTCATAAAAGGTTATAGGATGCAAAAAAATTTAACTAATAGGGGCATAACTTCAAATATTATACACAGATAACAGGGTGGAAACCAAACATAAACTAGAAAGTGTTTTGGCACACTAAAACATATGTCTCCCCTTCCTTTCTATTTTATGCACTATAAATGATATATACATAAAAATATTGACAATCATACCAGATATGTAAGGTCTAGCTCTAAAGAGAAATAAGTTATGATGACTCTGGCAAATAATACTCTATAAAATATCTGAACTTGACCTTGAGGTCAGAGGTCAAGGTCACATGCAGTTCATCAAGGTAGCAGACATGCGGTTTCATGGTGACACATCCACATGTCAAAAAAAAAAAATTTTGGTCTGGACAATTACTCCCTATTTAAAGTACATAAATTTGACCTTGAGGTCAAGGTCACGTGAAGGTCATAATGACATGTCTCATTGTGATACATCCACATGTCCATCATCTAAGTCCTAGGTCAAAAAACAAAAAAGTTCTGATGTGGACAATTATTCCCTGTTTGAAGTACATAAATTTGACCTTGACCTTGAGGTCAGAGGTCAAGGTCACATGCAGTTCATCAAGGTAGCGGACATGTGGTTTCATGGTGACACATCCACATGTCCAAAAAAAAAAATCTGGTCTGGACAATTACTCCCTATTTAAAATACATAAATTTGACCTTGAGGTCAAGGTCACATGAAGGTCATGATTACATGTGACATGCGGTCTAACTGCGATACATCCACATGTCAAATATCTAACTCCTAGGTAAAAAAAAAACAAAAAAGTGCTGGTCTGGATAATTATTCCCTATTTGAAGTACATAAATTTGACCTTAAGGTCAGAGGTCAAGGTCACATGAAGGTCATCGAGGTAGACGACATGCGGTCTCATGGTGACACATCCACATGTCAAATAACCAATTACTCCCTATTTAAAGTCCATAAATTTGACCTTGAGGTCAATGTCACATGAAGGTCATGATGACATGTGGTCTCATTGTGATACATCCACATGTCAATCATCTTAGTCATAGGTCAAAAAAATCTATGTCCTAGGTCAAAAAACAAAAAAGTTCTGATCTGGACAATTATTCCCTATTTGAAGTACATAAATTTGACCTTGAGGTCAGAGGTCAAGGTCACATGCAGTTCATCAAGGTAGCATGCAGTTCCATGGTGACACATCCAAATGTCCAAAAAAAAAAATCTGGTCTGGACAATTACTCCCCATTTAAAGCACATAAATTTGACCTTGAGGTGAAGGTTACATGAAGGTCATGATTACATGTGACATGCGGTCTAATTGCGATACATCCACATGTCAAATATCTAAGTCCTAGGTCAAAAAACAAAAAAGTTCTGGTCTGGCTAATTATTCCCTATTTGAAGTCCATAAATTTGACCTTAAGGTCAGAGGTCAAGGTCACATGAAGGTCATCGAGGTAGACAACATGCGGTCTCATGGTGACACATCCACATGTCAAATAACCAAGTCGTAGGTCAAAAAACAAAAAAAATTCTGGTCACATAAAGTACATAAATTTGACCTTGAGGTCAAGGTCACATGAAGGTCACAATGGTATGCGACACACCGGCTCATGGTGATACATCCATGTGCCAAATATCTAAGGCCTGGCTCAAAAGACAAACAAGTTTTGGTCCGGACAAAGTTTCCTTGAAAAAAGCACAAATCTTGACCTTCAGATCAAGGTCAAGGTCACATGAAGGTCACAATGGTACGCTACACACCGGCTCATGGTGATACATCCACATGCCACATATCTAAAGCCTGACTCGAAATACAAAAAAGTTCTGGTCCAGACAGTTTCCCTTAAAAAAGCGCATAAATCTGACCTTCAGGTCAAAGGTCAAGGTCACATGAAGGTCACTATGGTACACTGCACACCGGTTCATGGTGATACATCCACATGACAAGTATCTAAGGTGTTGGTCAAAAGACAAAGAAGTTATGGCCCGAACAAAGTTTGTGTGATGTTTCTCTTAAAAAAACACATAAATCTGACCTTCAGGTCAAAGGTCACATGAAGGTCACTATGGTACACTGCACACCGGCTCATGGTGATACATCCACATGCCAAGTATCTAAGGTATAGGTCAAAAGACAAAAAAGTTATAGCCCAGACAAAGTTTGTATGAGAAGAAGAAGATGAAGAAGAAGAAGAAGAAGAAGAAGAAGAAGAAAGAAGAAGAAGAAGAAGAAGATGAAAAGAAGAAGAAGAAGAAGAATATGCACTAAAACAATATGTCTCCCTTCTGGGAAGGGGAGACATAACAAGAACTTACTCAAGTATATCACCATGTACAAAAATAGATTGAAAATTGATGGAACTACAGTATTCACAATTACTCCAGTAATTTCACATGGATAACAGTGAAAACTGAACTTCATCAAATTTGAAATGATTGAATTAATGTAGGAATTAGTCTTCACGAAGGCAACAGATGTGGTACATTTAACTAACAGGGTGTATATTTATTTATTGGTGTTTAAGGTCACATACTTATTCAGAATGGGTTTATGGGTGGAGGAAGCCGGAGTAGCCTGAGAGAATCACCGAGCATCGACGAGCAACTGTTAGCTCCTCAACATTCTAACTCTCTTCAAGTGCCGCACAAACAGTGTTACAGTAGTTGAAGACGTGCATCATAGACGTGCAGTATGCCTTATCGTGCCCACATGTTGGTAACCGGGATAAAGTGCCTTGCCCAAGGACACAACATGGGTCATCCCGAACAAACAGTGTGTAAATGAAAGTTCAACAAGAACTTACTCAAGTATATCACCATGTAAAAAGTAGATTTATTTATTTATTTATTTATTTATTAGGGTTTAATGACACATTAACAGCCAAGGTCATATCATGTTGGTGACAGTTTTACGAAAGGAGGGAGCCTGAGTACCCGGAGAGAACAATCGAGCAATGACGAGCAGCTGCCATCTCCTCAACATCGTAACTCTGCACTGCAGCACAGGCAGGGTTAGACTGGTTGAAGACATTGTTTGTTTGTTGGTGGTTAACGTCACATATTTATGCACCATGGCTAATCGTGACACAACATGGAGATGAAGTCAAGTTTAGTCAATCGTTGATCTACATGTTGCCCATTTTAGAGGACTTTCACCCCAAGCATTGGTGACTGGGTCCTATTTTACTAGTAAAGCGGAACTGGTTTACCACAGTAAACAAGTGCTGCTTACTTCCCGGGGTTCCCACGAGGAGGTTGAAGACATGCGCATCAACGGCATGCAGTACGCCTTAGTACACAACGTCATCATGCTCCCATGTGAACAATCGAGGTGAAGTGCCTTGCCCAAGGACACAACGCAGGAGTCCGAATCGATCACTCAGGCGGTTACCAAAAATAGAATGGAAATTGAAGGAACCACAGTACTTCCTCAAATTTGAAATGATTGAATTAATGTAGGAATTACACTGTTCACAAAGGCAACAGATGTGGTATATTTAATAAGGGGAATAACTCCAGTGATTATTCATGAATAATGGTGAAAATCAAATTTCGTCAAGAACTTACAACAGGCAATTTTGGTAAAAATTTCAAATGAAGGCCAGTGCATTAGAAATAGTCCTAAATGAAAGAGGAGAGAAAATAAAACTCACAACTTTTTACAGAATAGAAAAATTCATTAGGGTTCAGACATTATGGCGTTTTTTGTGTTCCGAAATGATGGTATTTTTCATAAACATCCTTCCAGTGCTCTATCACTAAACTGGCTAGTTTAAAGCGGCCCCAAAACCCCATATTTTGAAGGTATTTTTCAATAGAACATGTCAGAAAAAAATACGATATTAGGAAAAGTACTAGACTAAGTCACTAGAAATTTGACAAGTTCTTGTCTGCCAATGCTCTTTGACTGGACACGCTGCTTGTGACCGCAGGTCATATGACCACAAAATAATATGCATATATTTTGCATAAATTAACTTAATTATAAAAATGAGCTGATAAATGCCATTTCTTCAACATAATCTGTTTTGATGCATGAAAAAAGATGTTTCTGAATGTGTGGCACAGGTTTACATTGTTCATCACCAACAAAATGTAAAGAATGTAATTGCAGGGTTATTAATTATTCATTTTTTTTTTTAAAAATAGGCCACGCCCCTTTTTGAAGGTGTTTCGAGCAAAGAGACTTTCACAAAAAAAAATTTAGTACAAAAAATACTTTACTAATATGCTAGATATTTTGCAACTCTATGTGATTGACAATTAACGAACATGCAATTCGAGATTGGAGGTGAAGTGACCACAAAGTAATTTGCATATATTTTGCATAACTTAACTTAATTTATCATAAAAATTAACCCCAAAATGACAATTCTTCTATATGAACTGGTTTGATGCATTCAAAATGATGTTTCTGAATGTGTGGCACCAGTTTACATTGTTCATCACCCACAAAATTCAAAGGATGTAATTGCAGGGTCATTAATTATTCACTTTTAGGAAAAAATATGCCACACCTCTTTTTGAAGGCATTTCGAGCAAAGACACATTTACAAAAAAGAATTTAGCACAAAAAATACTTGGCTAATTCGCCAGAAATTTTCCCAACATACTGTGGGTGACAATACTCTTCAAATGGACATACAATTCGAGATTAGAGGTCAAATGACCAGTAATTTTCATATAATTGGCATAAATTAGTATATTTTTTCACAAAGGTGTCGGAAATATCTTACTATCTTGTTATAAACTGCTGTAAGACCTGAAATGTTTTTTTTAATGTGAGACACAACTTCAACACCTTCCATATCTACAAACGGCCAAGATGAAATAGCTGATAGCTAATTAGTTATTCATTTTCAGTGGAAAAATAGGCCACACCCATTTTGAAGGTTTTTTCACTTGGGGATATATATTATCATATAAAATTAACTGAAAATGAAAGTGTCAATGACACTGTTGCTCAACTCGTGTAAGACATGTCTATTTGGAAATATGCTGACCCAGCATTTTTTCGATGCACCAATGGTTCATGAGAATATTTTTAAAATATTTTGGAGCATTTTCCCCCACCCCCTACATATGGGGCTGGGCATGTTGAGTTGAACCAAAATGCAGTGACCCTTCAGGACAATTGCTCACACAAACTTTTATTTGAATTGGCCCAGTGGTTTTGAAGGAGAAGTCCAAAACATAGTGTTGGTGGATGGCAGATGCCGGATGGAGTGCGATTAGATAAGCTCAGCTTGACTTTGTCAAGGTGAACTAAAAATACCCATCAGATAAAATCACATTCAGACAAAATTCTCATCAATTCTCATAATGAAATACAAATAACAAAGTGAAATAAAATTTTATTTTCCAATGGTAATACCACTTATTTTTATGTAACATTTTTTCAACCTTTTCATAACTTTTCACCAACTTTTTCAACATTTAAAATAATATTACACATTTTTACACCCTTCACTCTGTTAATTTTCTTATAATGTTTTTTGCTTTAGTTTAGCAAGATTGTGTTCATAAGTAATTGTCTGCGCACCTAATTTCAGAGAGCTAAGAAACAGAACTTGGTTACAGCATGCTAAACAAAAGAATGGTTATTAGGAGGAATTGAGAACCCTTCCTCAGCTCTGTGCATGAGCAGAAGCCATCTATTGGAGGACTGTACAGGATTTTTTTAACTGTTTTGGAATTTTTTTGTGGGGGGCAGGGGGTGAATTAAGTGTTTGACCTGAATTCTGACAAATAGGGTGCCAGTATGTTTGGGCCAAGGTGGGCTATTGGTGGATAAATACAAGTGTGTAACTAATTTTTATATGGTTGAACATCCCTTGATGACAGCTTTAAGTTAATACAATTGCACCCACTGGATGTCATGTCATAGTGCCTTTAAAGAAGCTGTAGGGCAATGGGTTAACAGTACCAAAACTTTCACAACCTTGAACTACCATCCCTTGAACATATTTGTATGCATACTAAGGCCTTACTATTAAATCCTAGTCTAATAAAGACATTCAGTTGAATTTTAAAATGCTGTCGAAGGTGCACCAGAATCATGTGCGATTTCAACAATGTGTAATCAACGTTTCCAAGTCTCGTAAGGGGACCCCACTTCCTTACCAAGTGGTGAGAGTGTCACCTGTCACTCCACTACATGATTTACCTGATTTGCATGGTCTGTTTTTGTGGAAAACATTCTTGATTTCAAACTAAATTTGGCAAAATTCTAGTTTTGTCTTATAGCAAAGTATGTGGTTTGCTGAAATATTTTCATCATTTAGTTTTTTTATGTGTTTTATTGTACTGTGATTTGGAATGTTGCTTGTTTTTTTACACAGCTATTTTGGGTAGCAGCATCAACTATACTCTTCACCAAACCAGTATGTTTCTTTGTATCAACTATATTTCTCTGGTGTTATTCAACCATATGTTGCAATGTTTATATGACATATTCAGGTATTTCAATCAGTGTACATATATAAAACATACTTACATTTTTTCCCTGGCCATCTTTTCCAACACCACACAAAATGTTTCCTTTGTGGGAAAAGCTAAAAAAAAAGAAGAAAAAGTCAAATTCAAATGTATTCAACAAGAATAATGTAACTGTACACAAAACACTAAGATAACATAAACTGGAAGACAAATATTTTTTAAAAAATGTATTTAAAGGATGACAATTCCCTGTCAGGGATTTTTCTGGTTGTCTGCAGGGATACTTTCCCATTATGGTTAATACCACATTCTTCCCCCATAACCAATCACTTATTCTGAATTCCACAGCTTGCAATGAACAGTTAACTTTCAAGACCTGGACAATTTTCAAGAAATTGTATTACACACAATCTTTTGACCCAGTAGCCAAGTAATGACTTCCAGACAAATGTTGGCTGCTAATACATGCTGTCAAGACATGACTAGTAACCACTTCCACAGTCAATTTATTGTTGTCTAGAAGACCTCCCTCTCACTTCGCCAACAATCCTCATTACTACACAAAGAAACACATGTTCTGAGGTGTTAAGATCAGCTAAAGTTAGAATAAGACCTTCATGGATTGAACCAGTGAAGACAGATAATTATCAAGCAATGGTTAATATCAAGCCAAGTTTATCAAGCGAAAGAAACAATAAATAACTAAAAGAGAAAACTTTCTCATATTTTCAAAATTCCCAACTTCTTAACAAGTTCCCAATATGAGAGGCCCCTTCTCTCATTTCCAAAGTAGTTAGGAAAATGACTGCTTGTTTTCCCCATTTCTGTATACTAAATATCACGTCAATGCAGCCAGTAATCATGAGAAGAATGTTTTCTATGTGTTTTTCCCATTACCATTGAAAATTGACAAAATGGTTCCACTCTGAATGGACATCCAAGGTTCATTAAAATTTAGGATTGAAATTTGGTGAAATATTCTATGTTCCTGGAAACCATCAGCTGAGTGAAGAAATGGAGTGAAATGGCAGTCAACAAGGACACGACTGAGACAGCTGTTTTTTTTTTTTAAAACAAATTATGGCTTGTGTGTCCTTACCATACATGTTAACTTTCCTGATTTCACCAGGAGACTCTTGGTTTGATGCCCAGTCTCCAATCTTCCTGTTATATGTAGTATCCTATTTTCTCCCACTTTGGCACTTTTCAAAATAGTTATTCAGTACAGTCACATCTTTCTGTTTACACATTTTGAAATTGCATGTGTGCAAGATTATAGAAGTTTGTGTAAAAATGTCATCACTGCTTTCTGCTGAATGTCAACTTCCTGTAAATATCTGTTCCTTTTTTAATTTTCATACTGAAACAAGCTTCAAGGTGATTAAAATATATAAATTTGGGATGCAGAATAGTTGCTGGAAGTGATAATATATTAACAAGAGATTCACTCGGAAGTGAGTATGCCCCCCTATGTGGCAATGACCTTGATCTGTGACCTTGACCTCCATCAAACAAAAAAAATTGTAAAAAGTTTAATATTTGTACTTTGGTTCGTTTCTGAGTTATGGCTGAGACACGAATATTGATGATTTCCAGTGTGACCTTGAAATGTGACCTTGACCTTATGGACCTGGCTGTGGTGTGTGACACATCCACCCATTGTCCTTTATAATTGAGTGAAGTTAGATGAATGTAGCCCTGATAGTTTTAGAGTTATGCTTGAGACATGATTTGTGACCCTGAACATATGAAGGTCAATTGTGACCTTCACCTTGCAGATGCAGCGGAAACTATTATATGCGACACACCTTCTGACTTTCCTTAACATTTGTAATAAGTTTAACAATTGTACTATGATTCGCTTCTGAGTTACGGCTGAGACACGAATATTGACCGATTTTTAGTGTGACCTTGAAATGTGACCTTGACCTTGAAGGTACGAACCCGGCTATGGTGTGTGACACAGCCTCCCATGGTCCTTTATAATTGTGTGAAGTTTGATGACTGTGGCCCTAACAGTTTTAGAGTTATTGGCTCAGACACACACACACACACACACAGACACACACAGACACACACACACATGGACACATACATGCACACTTCAATCACTATATGCCACCCGACTTAAGTCGGGGGGCATAAAAATAACCTTTATTTCATATAAAAGTCACAGTGGTATTTGATGATAACATACAGACTATTAATTATGTGCAGTCAAGGTGTGCAATAAAAAACGTAAATATTTCAGCCAGTTTTCACATTCAGCAAAAGATAATATTTACAGATGAAATACTGCTTCAAATGAGTTCTGGAATTTTGGAATAAATCAGAAAAAAAATCTGATTTGAAATGTTATTAGGTAGCTTGCCAACGGATGTGTATTTTTTGTGAAATAAATCTTTGAAAGTTGGCATTTAAATGAACTGCACCATCTACAGTACTTCGAAATTTCGACCATGACTGGCCTCTGATTTTTTGTTTTGTGATAAAATTTTCATGTTTCTTTGACAAATGAAATCATCTCCATTTCATCCCTTCATCTGTAACATTACGTAAAATAACCCAAACGAACCCCAAATTCTAACGCAGTGGACAAACTGATACACATCTCAGAAAACCTGGAATATGTTAGTTAGAACTTTGTCAAGAAAAACATTTATATATGGATTTCACTGGAACAAGCTCTGAGCTGGATCTAGTGGTATATATAGATAATTTTTATGCTTTTATTGATAAATACCATTTAAACTGTTCAACTACAGTGAAATATAATGCACTTGGATGGGGTAAGGATGGGAGTGGGAAGAATGAAATGTCAATTATTGATGTGCAGGCTGCATGTTCAAATCACCAGGACAGCTCACCATGACAGTCATATTCAGTGGTCCTTACTCACAAACTGATGTGATCATTGAAGAAAACAGAACATTTGATTGAAATAAAATATGTTTTTTTTACCAAAAGTCAAAAAATTCTGTCTAGTGGATCTGAGGAAGAAACACTCAGCAGAATATTCCTCAAAACTGCACTTAGTTAAAATCTGAGCTCTACAGGGAGCCATAATATGAACCCATGGACATGATTTTAATATACTTGAATCTGCCGCCCCAACAGAGAAGGTGTCAACCAAATATGAAAAGTTGCTGCCAGGTCGATCTGAAGATTTTTAACTGAGTTAAAATTTGGGTTCCCATAAGGAGTCCAAATATAAATCCATGGACTAAGGTTGAATAAACCTGAATTTGGCTCCTATAAGGTAGTTTTATACCAACTATCAGAAGTTTCTGACTGGTGGATCAGAAGACGATTTTAAAGAATATTCCTTATATCAACCTAGGTAAAAATTTAATTAAACATGCAGTCTTCTGACCAACTTAACTTTTGTCATTTTTCCCCAACCATGTTAATTGAAGAAAGAATCGCTTTGAATTTTGGTGAGTGATAGTCTGGATTCACTTAAAGAGTCACTTTGATTTGTTTGAGGCAAATTTGGAATTGTTGCACTGACACACTTGAAAAGAAGACATTCTTGTCATGTCGCCGCCTAAATATAGTACGCTGCTCCTGGAATGGCAAGTGACAAATTTCATCATAACTTTCCACCTTTTACGCTGTTCACTTAAGATTTTTATATACAAAGAGAATCTAGTTCAATATTATGCATTTAAAAATTTATAGAAATAAATTTGTTTTCAGTAAAATATTCAGTATAAGATAAATTAAGAGTAAACTACATACCTGAGAGAAGCCAGTGAGTGAGTGTGTGTTTTTACCATTGCTAAGCAATCTCCAGAGTAGAATTTCCAAATCCTGATAACACTGAGCTGACCTGTCTGACCAGTCGCCAAAATAGAAGAGTTACCAGTCAAAGACAAGCAGCGCACCTACAATGATAAATTCCAGAAATATGAAGTACAGCTTAAATCTTTTGAACACATATACTAATCTATACACCTGGAACTTAATTAAGCACCGCCTGAAATATTTCATGACAGTGAAGTTGCTGTTACTGATTATTATGTTTATTATGTTTTAATGACTGCTGTGTCTTGCGGTATATTTTATCTAGTGAAACACATTTCTGGTTGATAGCGTACCCCAAACACATCCCTCATCCACATGAAGCATGCTTTCCACGAATGTCACAAAAAACACTATCTTCCATATGCAATATCTGGGTATAAAACAAGAACATTTGTCACTTCTTTTATCATTAAATGTTGACATGGCAAGGAGGAGACTGCCAGAGGCACTAAGATGGCAAATCATTGGCATGCATGCAATGAGCATGTCATTCAAAGCTATTGGAAGGCAACTTGGCTATAGTAATTCTGTCATCAGCAGACTTATCATACAACATCAACAAACCAACCATGTTAAGGACCGATCAAGGCCTGTTCAACCCCAAAAGACCTCACCTCAGGAAGCTCTGAGTCTGGCATGCCTAGTTAGGCATGAACCCTTTGCGTCAAGTGGGGTTTTGAAAAGCGTCCAGCTCTGTCTGATCAGCATCAAAGACGACGTTTGGAGTGGTATGGCACAACAACATTGGAATCTCAGGACATGGAGGAAAGTCCATTGGTCAGATGGTCACATGAGAGTGTGGAGGCATAGAAATACTGCTTACGTGACCAGGAATATCAGACCTATCGTTTCTTATGATGGAGGATCAGTAATGATCTGGGGATGCCTCTCTCATGATTGTAAATTTGATATGGTGACTGTATGTGAGAATCTCAATGGTCATCAGTTCATCTGGGACATTCTAAAATTGACAACCACCTGCTGGCTACTCACCCTGTATTCATGGACAACAATGCAAGGCCACATCGTTCCCATGTTGTGAGAGCATTCCTTCAGAACAATGCTATTACAACACTACCTTGGTCTACATTGAGCCCCGATTTGAATCCCTTAGAACACATCTGGGACTTTCTTGAACGTCATGTGCAAGTAAGGGATCTGCCTGTACAGAATTTAGCCAATCTGGAAGCTGCATTGCATGAGGAGTGGCGAAAGTTACCTCTAGACCATATCAGAAGGCTCACTGGTAGCATTAGGAGGAGGGTTCAGGCTGTCATCTGGGCACATGGTGAATAGACTCGCTACTGACGTCAGACAATGCTATTGTCTTCAAGAGATCACAAGTTACATTTTTTATCAGTAATTACTGGCATTGTTTCATCTTGGACCGTTCCAGCACCATACTTGCCGAAAGAACATTTTTTCCATCAAAAACATTAGTGACTGATATGTGTAATTAGTTCCATTAAAATACTGCATATTTTCATCATTGTGTTGTCTTTCATTTGTAAATAGACCTTTCTTTCTGCACACAATCACTTTTGCCCATCTGAAAGATATCTGAAAGTAATGACAGTTTCTATTAACACCAGAAAAAAACAGGGGGTGCTTAATTAAGTTCCAGGTGTATATTATATAAATGGGGTGCGTCCATTCAGACTGCATCTAGTCAGAAAATCAAGCTTTGATTACCTCCCCAGAAATATTCCATTAAAATTGGTGAGGCTCCCCATCCGGGGTAGGATCAGCCCGATACTTCTGTATGAAAGGACAACTACAGCTATTAAGTATAGGACAAAAATTACTTATTTATTTATTGGTGTTATAGCGACTTTCAGAATCTTTGGTTACCTCATGATCACAACACAGGGATAAAGTCAAGTCTGGCCAAGCATTTATGCCTATGCTAATCACTTAAGAGGACTTCAACCCCAAGAGTGGGGTTTTCATTTTATTTATTGGGTTTTAACAACACTTTCAACAGCCAGGGTCACCTCATGTCAGACAGTTTTACGGGTTGAGGAAGCCAGAGTATCTGCAGAGAACCACTGAGCAATGACGAGCAAATGTAAGACCGACTTCCCAACATGCTAACTCTGCACAAACAGGGTTACCATCAGTTGAAGACAAGTTTATCATCGACGTGCAGTATACAGCGTCACTATGCCCCCAAGTGGGCAATCAAGATGAAGTGTCTTACCTATGGACACAAAGCAGTTACCCCAGCAGGAAACAAGCCATTGACCTTTCGGTCTGAAGTTCAATGCTGTACCACTGAGCCACCGCGCTCCCAAGTTTGGGTTCTCAATCCTATATAACTCGAAAAGCAGAACTTGTTAACTGCAGTAAGCACTGATCCACTTCCCGGTGTTTCCACGGAAAAAACAAACAAGAGGCCCCAGAGGGCTGAAGGCACTTATCTGACAAAGTTGTTTAAATAAGGATTTAACTCAGCATGTAACGCCACAGAGAAATGAAGTCATGTACTTTCTTACCCTTCTGTTGTCCATACCAGATGATTTTTCTAGTTTTCTGATGCTACCACAAACATAATGCACATATTTTCAATATTGTTAAAAAAGGTTGTTTTTTTCAAGAAGCTGAAATTCTAAATCTCTATTTTCCAGCTTCCAGAAAGGCGTCAAACCTTGCATTCAAACAAACAAAAAAACACAGAATGTCCCATGTGTCAATGTCATATTTTTATCCAGGGGAGGAGGAAGAATTTTAAATTTTATAGTAAATTTCCTTTCTTATTATACCTACCACAGTTGTTTACTACAGGCTTGCACAACAGTGGAAGTCCCCAACTCGGAAAATATACTCTCTATTTTGATCTTTCTCAAGCGATTTGGGAAAGAAAAGTTGTGCAAAAGCACCAAGAAACAAGAGCACCACCTAGCGGGGCAACATATGCCCATGGTGATCAGCATGTGTGCAAAGTTTGAACAATATAGCATGTAAAACGTTGAAGGAATAAGTGACACAATACTGTAATGTTTTAAGTTCTAAAAGGGGCATAACTCTGGAAATACAAAACAGAGTTACCAGCTCTTGTCACATGCACATTGGCAATTGGTGATCAACATGTGTGCAAAGTTTGAACAATATAGCATGTAAAATGTTGAAGGAGAAGGTGACACAATGCTGTAATGTTTTAAGTACTGAAAGGGGCATAACTCTGGAAATACAAAATGGAGTTACCTGCTCTTGTCACATGCACAACGGCAACTGATTATCACCATGTGTGCAAAGTTTGAACAATATTGCATGTAAAATGTTGAAGGAGTAGGCGACAATACTGCAATGTTTTAAGTACTAAAAGGGGGTGTAACTCTAGAAATACAAAACAAAGTTACCTGCTCTTGTCACATGCACAATGGCAATTACTGATCAACATGTGTGCAAAGTTTGAACAATGTAGCATGTAAAATGTTGAAGGAGAAGGCGACACAATAGTGTAATGTTTCAAATACTAAAAGGGGCATAACTCTGGAAATACAAAACAGAGTTACCTGCTCTTGTCACATGCACAACAGCAATTGGTGATCACCATGTGTGCAAAGTTTGAACAATATAGCATGTAAAATGTTGAAGGAGTTGGCGCCACAAAACTGTAATGTTTTAAGTACTAAAAGGGGGGCCTAACTCTGGAAATACAAAAGAGAGTTACTTGCTCTTGTCACATGCACAACAGCAATTGGTGGTCAACATGTGTGCAAAGTTTGAACAATACAGCATGTAAAATGTTAATGGAGTAGGCGACACAATACTGTAATGTTTTAAGTACTAAAAGGGGGCATAACTCCGGAATACAAAATGGAGTTACCTGCACTTGTCACATGCACAACGGCAATTACTGATCAACATGTGTGCAAAGTTTGAACAATGTAGCATGTAAACTTTTGGAAGAGTAGGCGACACAACAATTGTTTATGGGTGGACGGACAGACAGACAGATGGACAACGCCATAACATAATACTCCCATTTTTCAAAACGGGCATATAAAAAGGAAATTTACTATGAAATTTAAATTTCTTAACCTACTGTACAATAGTTTACTACATGCTGAATAGACAATAGGATGGAGAGAATCACATAACCAACCCCACATAACCCAATTGCACTGGAACCATGGACAGAGGAAGAGGTCACTAGGCCTATCAACCATAGCATCACAAACATTAGTAAAAGACAATGAGAGATGAGGGGTATGGTTCTCTACGATGCACAGACAGAAATGGCAGTAACAGCACAGAACTGGAACTGACCCTGTAAAAAGCCTAATGGCTAGGGTAGACAACAGCCAGAGTAGAAGAAACAGGGCCCAAAGCAAAAGGGTCCCCTGACTGCTCCTGCAACTGACACAGATAGATGGTGGAGAAAGTAAAAGCATTTCTCCAGTAGGCTGCTTGCATAACAACCGACAATTTGACAGAGTTAGTATAAGCCCAGGAGGTAGACAATGCACATACCTTGTGGGCATAAATACGATTAGTAATACAATCGTCAGTCACTGGAGGTGCGTAAGCCGCACAAATAGTAGGACAAATCCATCAAGAAATGGATTGGGGAGAGATCTTCAGTCGACCAGGAATGACCTGATGATGAATGAACTGCGTCCGATTGAGATAAATGTGAATTGCACGAACCGGACAGAGCAAAGAGCGTTTACCCTCCAAAAGCAATGATCTGTACCTATTGATGGTAACAGGCTGGAGACCCCGAGAATCAAACAGATTTTCCCGAAACTTCGCAATCTGTGAAATCGAAGGATTGGCATAATCAACAGAGTGATCGACACACCATCGACAGACGATCTTCCACTTAGCCGCATAGGCTAAACCAGTGGAGTGCCTCCTTGAAGAAGAAATGCACTCCACTGCTCATCTCGAAAAACCTCTACGGAGGAGACAGGACCTGACAAAAGATATGCGTGAAGGCACAATGAAGCCGGGTCGACGTGAAACCTCCTCGGGTGACCTTGGCAAAGAAGGTGGCGATGTAGAGGAAGATGTGCCACCAACAAAGAGCGGAGCTGATTGATCCACACCCACTGAGACAACAGGGGAGCGATCAGAATGATCCGACAAATGCAGGTTTGGATCTTGGTTAGAACCTGAGGCAGAAGCAGAACTGACGGGAAGGCATAGCCGACAAGACAGTTAGCAGCAGGAAGGGTCAGCATACCAATTTCGAAAGCTTGAAAAAAAAACACTCGAGCCCATGAATGGCGAAAGCCTATGGGACGGCCCATTACCCTCGCCGGCCCGGGCTCTCTTGTTTTGTTAAGTCTGTCAAATATATATGCACTCCTCCATGCTGCTTATAATAATATTTAGAGATTGAGAAACACACAAGTATACATGACATACACAGGAGGACTAATACAATGAACGCTTGTGAGTGGCTGCTTCTAGGGTCTACCGACGTTTGTGGGCGGTCGTGTCATGGGACCTTTTGTAAGGTCCACAATGCTCATCTAAAGAAGGGTGGAGGCCCACTATCCTGCAAAGGCTGTGGTAAGGGTGTCAAAACAGCGCTAGTCCTTTGTAAAAACTGTGGCGTGGGGTACGCTCGGCTGGCTAAATGGCGACAAAGGCAATCTAAAATTAAGGACGAGTTTCGGCACCTGGCCGCGATAGATAAAACTTTTGAAATTTCCTATTAGAGAAATGATAACATATAGATATACTCATTACACAACATGATAACTATGAATGATCTACGTGCTCAAGCGAAACAATTTGAGTTTAGGAGGTATTCAAAGCTCAGAAAAAATGACTTGATTAAATTGATCACCACTGCTCGTGCAGAAGAATTTATAGAAAGACTTCGGCAGGCTAGAGAAACAGGGTGGTTCCTGGATCTTCGGGAAGATGTACAGAATCCTAACAAGCGTGGTCAAAGAATGCATGCAATCAAACAGATTCAGGCCGAGGTCTCGGCGGCACTTCGTGCTAAAGCTGTTGAAGAAAAGATGTGAAGAAACCCTGCTAAAAGAGCTGCCCTACGTCGGCGAAGGCCTGTAATCCTTGCCAATCAAATCGTTCAAGAGGGACCTGCCATCCTTAAAGAATTACGAGAATGGTGACAATTCGACTTGGATATTGTAGTCCCTCATCCGGTGAGGCTGCCAGATGATGAAACATGGGTGGCTCTTCTGAACAACGCCAAAGATGAGTTTGAAGTCGACGGTGCTGTTGCGGTCTACTCTACATGGCGAGTGGAAGTAGATGCCATTGGCGCCGATGGTTTGCACATTGGCCGAATAGCCTTGGATGCTCGTACGACCAATAAGAGGGCAGCACGGCTTCTCGGGGCTCAACCGGAGGGGGAATTCATCTTAAGGATCAAGTTTCTCCGGGAGCATAATGAAAGAGACTGGGTAGTCGAAGACAAGTTTGCCCCTGTGAAGGCAGAAAGGAAGAAACACCAAACCAGGCACCCTGACGGGGATTGACAGTCCATACTACACAAATTCCTACCGTTACAGCTGTGGTCTACAGGCTCTATCCTCTCAGAGAGCCAGACCCTGCAAACCTAGTACCAATGAAAGTAGGGGATCTGAATTGCGTCGCCCAGAAAGTGGTTGAACACTTTGATTGCGCTCTTTGAGGACAAGGCCTAACCCGATTAGGCGCCAGAAACTCGAGAAGTGGGAGGAGAGTGTTCATATAACTGGTGCCACAGTTGATGACATGGCTAACCTCGAGAAAACACTCAAGCGGGCCATCATCGTGAAATATATAGCTGGCGAGGATGTCTATAACAGTGGCAAATACCCGGCAAGTAGATGGAAACCTGTAGAGCTCATCATTAACAACGGCCAGGTCTGGTCCAAAGACCTGCACTTCCCCCAGTCCAGACAGGTCCACATATACGAGGGTGACATCTGGGAAGCCAACAGGAAGGCCACCCTAGATGAGCCAATCGCTGACTGGCTACTCAGAGGTGACAAGGATAGACAGCTCAGCGTTGACTTACAAGAAGACCGTACTTTCAGAACTCAGGAAACTCACGAGATGCTACAAGCGGCCTGCGCCGATCTAGATGAGTCTCTTGTCAACAGGACCTTCGGAGTGAACCACGCAGCCAGCATCGTCGCAAAGGAAAGGAATGACTGGAAGCCAACCCCAGCATCTTTCCTGGATGACATCCAAAAGGCTTGTGTCGAACATGGCCACGGTGGCCTCTGGAACGCAGAATAGTATCACGTCAATGACATCATAAGCATCGACATGAAGGCGTGCTATCCCTCACGCTTCCAAGGTCTGGGTGAGGCTCAGCCCTACTTCGAATGTTTCGGTCATCCAAAGGCCAACATGACCCGTGTAGCAATAAATGGTGCTTTGCCCGAAGACATAGGTACCGGTTTCGCCCAAATACGCAAGAGGGCTTTCGATCCAAGTGTCCATCCTTTCATCTCTGTGTGGTTCGGTAGACATTTCAAGGAGCATGGCTGGGCTCCGACGGCCCTCCTCTCGTATCTCGCGGATTCTAGCATCCTAACCGAACTAGATGTAGAAGAAGCTTTCGGAAAGAAGAACGTAGTGTGGCTCCCCCAAGATAGAGATCAGGTCTGTAGAATCATCAGGAAATTCACTCAGGGTGCAAAAGCCGATGGTAAACGATTGATGCACCGCCTGGTCACGGATCATGGTGAACTAGATTATCTTGTGAGAGATACTTGCCAAAGTGGCACTCTTGTCGGAGCCCCAAAAAAGTGTCCCCTAGGCCATGTGTTAACTTACTACAACGGAAGCCAGCCCCAATACACCCACCTAAGGGCCTCTATGTTAGCATACGCCCATATTAACCTTCTCAGTATGTTACAGCGTTTCGACAAAGAAGAGGCGGTTCGGGTGGCGACAGACAGCATATATATCAAGAAAGCAATACTCCATAAACTCCACGGTGTCCAAGTCTACGTACCACAAGAAGTTCACCCTGAGGGTTTTTGTGGTACATGCTGCCTCTATCATGACAAACCCACCCTACAGCCTCCCAAAAAGCATAATGTCCTGCCAGCTCAATGGCGAGATAAGGGGGGATAAGGGGGGAACTCTCTACATTCCCCAGGATCATGCTCCATATCTTCCAAAGACAGAGTATTGGTGCCGGAAAAAAGACATCCCTAATTCTACAACTGCAAAGTACGACGACCCACTGACCCACCAATGGCTGAGCTACCTCAACGGTGGGGGTGGTAGCAGCAAGACAACGAGAGCAAGCCAGCTTTTCAGGGTGCGAGATCCGCTTGTCTTTACTCGAACTCACCGCCTTGCCAAAGAGATGCGAGGTAGGGGAGTCAGAGCCCAGACCTACCATAGCTTCTTCCGATGGAGTGGACAAAATGAGTGGACGCCAGATCGCATGTGCCAAAAGTTCATTCCCTGTGTTACCATCTGGGACGAGGTCTGTACTGTGCCCCGACCAATCCTTGAGACCTTCCTATGCTGGCTTGAGCAACGGGGTGTCCAAGTCGTCTGCTGTGGCGATCAGGGCCAGCCGCCGCCGGCGAGATGCCACACGATTGGCTGTGCCAGGCCACCGACTACTGCTAAGAGGTCGAGGTTGACCATACGACAAAAGATGACACACTCAAGGCTCTGAAAAGGCGCATCCGTCTCCATATTGACAAGGTCCAGTGCCAGGAGATGTGAAGGGCTCTCCCAAGATGCCTGGCATGGGACAGGTTTGTAGAGCAGTGGAAGCCTGGGGACCTAATCGTTACCAGCCTCCAAAAGTGCGAGATCATGCCCAGAGTATTCTGTTCCATCGCCACAAGAAGGTGTTCCCAAACGAGACTTTTCCACCTGTTGTACTGACCAAAGGACACGCGGCAGCAAAATTGTTTGGTGATGATCCCAGGTCCTGTAATGGTCAATGACGGCCGACCCGACCAAGAGGCATTAGTTCTTAATGATGTCATGGAGGTACCTGTTCAATACGCCCAAGAGGTCATTGACGGTAAGTGGGGCTATGATTGGGCTCTCGGCTATGCGATGACGGTACACTCCAGTCAGGGTCTCACCGTCAGCAACCCGCAGAAGGTCTGGATTATCGATGACTATCTCCAGTGGTCAAATCTTGCCTACCTCGCTGTGTCACGTGTGGAGTATATGCATCAACTTGTGAGGGTAACTTGTCCTCCTGAAGAGGGTTCTGAGTACAGGTTACAGAGCGACAAGCAACTCCGCAAGCAAATCAAAAAGAAACTTGTGGCATGCAAGCATCAGGACCGGGTCAAATGTCTACAGGGGTTTAACCTGAAGGTTGACTACATCTTGCAGCTCAGAGAGGCCCAACAGAACATGCACGACATGCAACATCGAGTTGCTATGGGCATATACCCCAAAAGACACACAGCAGTTCTCTGTCGACCGGCTGGACAATAGCAGGGGACACTGTAGAGGTAACGTACGACTGACTTGTCTAGAGTACAACAGACAAAGAGGGGGTGCTGCAATTACAGGTGAGTAAGAACCCCATCAGGCGGCAACTGGGTGTCAGGGGGCACCACAAGGAGCTCCTCTCAGACAAACCCACGTGGCGGCCCATCCAACAAATAATAAAGCACAGGTTCGCCGAGCTTGGTGACCAAGCGTCCAAGCTGGTAGACCTGGAGGGACCACACAGGGTCAGTTGCACGACAGCGACCACCCTCAAGTTTGCCTGGCTGGTAGAGGTAGCGAACACCCATGCCAGAGGGGAGCTTCTGCTCTCGGATGCCAACAGGACGACCTGCAACCACAGAGGAGGGCTTTCATGCTCCAGTCTTAGCCTAGGCGTCAGAGGGCTTCTTTCCAATTCGGCAAGTCACCTCACCATTCAGAACCGCAATAACGGCAGGCAGTCGAGCCACCCACTCGGTTGATTGTTTGCTGGGTGGAAGTTGCATCTCTTTAGCGTATTGGTGCCCAAAGAGTCGCTCTGCCAGGGTGCGGTTGAAACGCTCTACAATTCCCTGGTCCCGGTGGACATCCACACGGCCACGCCGCACTTCTGTCCTGTGTTTGGCCAGCAGCTCGTTCACTGCGCCCATGAACTCACAGCCGGGGTCGACCTGTAACAATTGCGGCCATCTGAGGGGGCTCTGCCTGTAAATCCTTTCAAGGGCACCCGGAACCTCTTTGGCCTCTTTCGTGGCCAGGGGCTTTGCCTCTTTATAGCAGGAGGCTATGTCAACGACAGTGAGCACGTATTTGTACGCTTTGCAGGCCGCCCGGACGTGTGGCAGAAAGAGCAGGTCGGCCTGGTGGACTTCATTCGGTACGGACACGGCAAATGTGGGTCGCGGAATGTGTCGCGGAGGGGGCAGGTATATCTGCCAGATGGCCTGCTTCTTGAGCCATGCCCGAGCCACATCTTCAGAGACCTTGGTCGTGGAAGCAAGGTTTTTAATGGCCGCAAGTCCCTTCCAGTACCCCTTGGGGCTGTAGTAGATTGAAGCCAACTTTGTTGCAATCTTGCTGTCCATTCTTGGATATACCGGCATCCTTTGGTCCTCTAATATGCACAATTGAAGATTTATCACGAGTTAAGTATCCAACAAGTACACAAAGCAATAGTCACAGACATGAGCTGGCCAACAAAACAGGATTTCAAGAAAAGTGAAGCTTCGAAATGGAGAGACCTGCCCATAGGCACCTACAAACTTATGGAAGAAAAGGATCTTCCAGGTGGCATGATCCTCACCCTTGTTACACAAATTGGCAAGAGGTATGTGGTCTGGGCGCCAAATAGATTAGCGTCCGATTTGCGGGGGTATCACGAGGCTGTGAAATATATATGCAATGATGGTCTTGTTACTAGTAATAAAAACCCTTCAAGACAATATTACGGTTATCAACTCTTATAAACGTTTCTGGTTTTCAGTTGACTCAGACTAATTTGACCCATATTGGAGGAGTCTTATCTTATTATAAAACTATAAATGTATGTGACACTATCCGCCATTCAAACCGTGGACCTACCAAGGGCGCTCCCTACTGGAGAGCAATATGAGTGTGTGCTTGCTGAAGTAACATACTACCCTCTTTGGTAAAACATTAGCTCTCGGAAACGCAACAATACTATTCCCATTGTGTCTGAGAATGATGATAAGCGAAAGATGATTTCAATCCCAGATTGCTATTACAATGTATGCAAGCTAAATGACGAGGTGTTTAGTCAAGTTGGGGCTATATTGGATCTTCACAAACCATCGGGTTGTCTGCGACTCAAGACAGATAAGTTTCTGAAACATTAGGATTTACAACAACCAAAATCACTGGGGGAGGGAGGATGATGGGGGGTGAGTTACCTAGTTTTGCGGCCCACCGTGAGCTCTTCATTCATCTGTCAGAAGTCAGCACCACGGACAATGTTTTCAACGGGCTACTCAGCACACTACTCAGAACAGTACCTGTAGCAAATGAAAAATGTGCCAGTGGCAGAACAGAAGCTTTCTCTCATTTGCAATACAAAAGGCTTGTCCCAGGTCCTATAGGCAATATCACAGTTAGCGTTGTAGATAGCAGGAGTGCCCCTATTGAATTACAACACCTATCAGTAACATTACATATTCGAAATATATCTTCTGTGTGAAGACATGGTGGATAGCGGAGGACCAGAAGCTCATGATGTATTGCCTTGCATAACCATTTCGCTGGCTGATCTTGGAGATACGAAGGCTATGGAGAACCAGGTGAAAAGGACAAGCTGTATATATTTCAACTTTCTAATGGGTTATATAAGAGAACGGAACTCCCACCTGCTGTTTCCATGGAACAAGCTACCTTTACCGAGCTGCGTGGTTTGAACCTGGAAGGCTCAGCCCCGTGGCGGAGCTACGAACTCCTCCAGAATGCTTCCAGACAGTGGTCTCTGTATAGGCACCCTGTACACAGTGGGTGGGAACTTGACTTCAGGGTCATCCAACCTCACATCCAACTGGGTCGTGGACACAGGCTACGTAAACTCCAGAACAGTGACCATGTGTTGGCTTCTTACATCCCGAAAGGAGGTGCTATTAACGTTCACGAAAGCATGGTGGGGTATGTGGTGGGTGCGGACAAAAAACAAGGCATTTCGGAGTTTGATCGTTTCACTGCTGGCAAGAATACTACCACCATTGTACAGATTGTCATGGGTCCACCAACCAATGACTTTGTACCAGTGCTACATGGGCTTGCCCTAAAATGGGGTCGGCGACATAACGGCAAAGAACTTGTCATCATTATCTGTGGCAAAGATGTGTTGCTCTCGTTGAGTGGAGTTGATCACAAGGTCACAGATGATGAATTTCCAACTTACATACTCAATACCCTATATCTTGGCCATGCTGAGCTCAAGTGCGTGCGGTTTACCAGACAAACACTGGCAGACGATGATTTACAGGTATTGGAACATGACTAATAACAATGGGTCTGTATCCAAACCTCAAAAACGGTGATGCGAATACTTTACGCATCCAGGAGATCGGTGATGTTAGAGCCCATCTCATGGCCGAACAAGACCGCAGGTATTCCCTCGGTCAGAAATACCAGTGAGGGGTTAATATCGCAGATGGCATTGAAACAGTTATGTCTACAGCCGGTGTAGGAATCGGCGTTAGTGGTATTGGACTGTTGGCCAACGTAGCAGCAGTTCCTGTGGTTATAGCGCTAGAGGCCGTGACAAGTGTCTTTGGATTGGCAGGTGTCTTTGGGAAGCATTACGTGTACAGTCCATTTAAAATATTATCTCCTCTCCACCAGTCGATTGCATAATAGGGTGTCTAAAAATAGGATAAGCTAATTGGCTTTGAGGGGAACTTTTTAGTATCCATGGTAATAATTTCAACAATAACAAGTGCAGTTGTCAATGATGATCTTATGGACAGTCAGCTGTGTTGACTGATTATATGGGACAAATGATTTTAACAAACAATACTTTATTAAGCAATTTTTTTTATTAATGATATCTGACTTTAATGCTTTGCAAGAATCTACAAACATTTGCACACACGAATAACAGAATATATTATATTTTAAAAAAATATATATGCAAGCACTCTTTCAAAGCACTATAATATCGATCAGGTTTTGTTTTGTGATTAATGAGTTCTGACTTTAATTCTTTACAAGTATCTATAAACATTTGAACACATGAATGACAGAATATATTATCTTTTAAAAAAAAAATATATACACAAGCACTCTTTCAAAGCACTATAATATCGATCGGGTTCTGTTTGCACTTTTGAATAGAAAATCTCTGCTAATATTCCATGGAGTTAGCACTCAACTACTGATGGGTAAAAATACATAGTACGTGACAGGTGGACTACTACCAAATCACTTGTCAAGTGAATGTTTTACAGAACTTATATTTTCTTACGCAAACTGATTTTTTTAAGGGCCACCAGATTTATCAACACATCCATCAAGAGACAATCTGCTTGCTTGTCTGCTGTTTATCGTTGTCTGTAAGTTGAAGTTGAGTGGATAATTCACTCTGTGTGTGATTTGGTTGTAATCCACCCTGCACTTATCCACACACACGAAATAAATTGTGTGAACAAACTAGACACTTTGCAAGAAGCATTAGCTATTTATTTATATATTTATTGGTGTTTAAGGTCACTTTTCATCAGCTATGGCTAATTGTGCCCATCGGTTGCAATTGGCCATAGTTGCAGAAAAGTGACATTAAACACCAATAAATAAATAAATTGTGACCACAACAAAGATCTAAAGTCAAGTTTAGCCGATCGTTTACCCCTTTGGCGCCCATTTTAGTGGACATCCACCCCAGGCACTGGTGACTGGGTCCTATTTCACCAGTAAAGCGGAACTTTCTTACGATAGTAAATAAGCACTGCTTCACTTCCCGTTGCCACGGGGAAAGATGCACTATTAAATATTATCACAGTGTACATTATTGTCTAAGAGATTCTGTGGAAATGCAATGAACGCCCCCCCCCCCCCCCCCCCCACCCCTCAAATATTTCAGACAGCACACCTGTTGAGCGAGGTAGTGATCCATTGAACATGTGTTTGTTTAAACACACGAGAATAATATAACTGGGTTTTTTTTAACAATTTTTTTGTGGTTGGTTGATTTGGTTATACTCACGCAACTCGTGTTTTTTTTATCTTGTTTAAAAAATAGCTTTCCCTGGTTAAACTTTCGTTTCTCCATTGCTGGCAACATTTATCTTTTTTGGCGAGGAGATAACTGCTTCCAATTTTCGTGAAGTGACACAAACAATTCACGAGTCTCTTTAAAATTTAATCGGGGTCCTTTTTTAGAATTTCACTTCTTTTTTTGGCGGTATTTTTATTTTTTTCTTCTTCATTTTTTTTTCCATGTCACTGATCATGTGTGTTCTGCCAAAATATTTTTTTTCAAGGGTGGTATTTTTTAAAATGGACACATTTTTCGGTAAATTTAACTGATATTTTCTGTTGGTAAACAATTTTCACTGTCAATGCAGTCCATGATGTAATGGAAGGACATGACAGGGAAACCCCTTCGAAGTGCTTGCCTTGTCGGAATGGGAATCTTTTTCCCTTTCAGTGCTCCATCGCAGGTCAAAACAACATAAACCTTGGTTGACATTCCTTTACCGCGATCATCGAGATCGTTCCAATGAGGGTTCATAAGCTATGTTTTTTTTAACAAAAATTTAAAACATAATAAAATTAGAATGGAGATTTTTGTGTATAGTGCTGGCCAAATTTGGCTGTTGACGTTGGGTAAAAACAGAAAGCTTGCTAACAGTTTTCATGCATTCTTCCGCATATTGGACGATTCATTTTTTTAATAAATAATACATTCTCATTTTAGTTCATCTAAACTATTTCGGTAAAATGCTTATGCTACAATAAAAATTAAATCACCGGGTTTTAACTTTGAAATGTTCGGGCACTCGGCACAGTATAGAATCCATAATCCCGTATCGGAAAAGCTATTGCCGCAGCGAAACGCCAGGATCAAGCCTGATTATAAACGTCCGGACACGGACCTTGTCCGGAAGAATTACCCAAATGTCCGACCCAAGCTCCAAATGTGCCTGTCAAACTGACCGGACCAACAAAAAAAAAAAAAAATAAAAAATAAACAATCATTTCAAACTCAGCCCTACTGAAGCAACACGCAATAAAAATCGTATACCAAGTACACAGACCGTTCGATTCATCAATTAAAAAAACGTGAGGTTGGAACGTGTTTAAATTTCTATGTTTTTATTATTCAAAATCGAGAAAACAAATCCAAGTGCAGAATGACCCAAACATAATTTTATGTGTGCGCTAAAAATAGTGTAAATTGTAATACGGCATTTCGGTTTCTACAATTCGTTCCCACGGCAACTCGAACCAGTCAAATCGTACCTAAAAAATAAACGGACTCAACAAAAGCAAACACTCCTCTTCTATAGTTCTTATGCCATTAACAGCATACGCCCTTACAATCAGACACCGGGTACAGGTTCACCGGCCCTGGGTACGAGCAGAATCGTCTAATTTTGGGTACGGCTTGACTGGAACGAGTTACCGTGGGAATGTTTGTCCTGATATTAGAGCTTCCGGGTTGAATAAAAAGGTGGGATCAAAGCGGACAACGTAGCGTATTGATTTCAGATTACCATCTGAAGATCAGTCACGCGTTACTGTGGGAATTTTTCAATAAAAATAGTTATTTTTTGCGGGTTGATAAGTTAACATGATGAGCCCACTCTAATTTTCGATATTTAGTGATACATTCTCGACTTTGTCGGGTATTTTTGCGCAATGTTGAAACATATTTCCAGGCAAATTTCAGTGTTTTGTCATGTTCAGCTTTTCATAAAACCCTGTTTACAAGTAGAAAATGCGGTTGTTTTGAAAATTTGACAAAAAATGTTGAGTTTAGCAAATTACTTTAAGAAATCAACCGAAAAATCCACCACCGTTGCTTCCAGTGCTGAAAAACTTAGTGCTGCTACTTCACAGAAAACTGTCAGAAAGCTCAGAGCATGTACAGTAAAAAAAATGGATCTCACACGATCTGGCCAAGTCAGAAGGCAACCAATGGTTGAAATATTCAGTAGACTCGAAAGGTTTTGTTACATCACTGACTTGTCTATTTTGTATTGAACAACAAAACGAAATCAAATTGATGAGGGACTTCCAAAGAGCCTGGATAGAAGGTTCTATAAATTTGAGATTAAGTAATCCCAAGGACCATGCTCTAACTGCCTGTCACAAAAAGGCTCACCGTTTGTCAGCTTTGGCCAGAGGAAAAGCCCCACCAAGTGTGAAATTGGATAAAAATCAGCCCACCCTGAAAAGTACATGGGATCATTTATCACAAGCCCAAAGGCTTCAATTGATGCGTAAATTCGAAATAGCCTATTTCATTGCAAAGCGTGAATTTCCATTCACGATGTACGACCATCTTGTTCAGCTGGAGATACATCATGGAGTTGACCTTGGTGAATCTTATAACAAACATTTGAAGTGTCAGGAATTCATAGTGGCACATGGGAACTATCTAGCCGACGAATTGCGCAATAAGCTTCTCAATGTTAAATTTATAAGTGCCATGGTTGATGGAACTACTGATGCCAGTCAGCGTGAAACTGATACTATTTATGTAGCTTATTTCAACCCTAACCTCACTTGTAGCTCAGTGGGTACCGAGTTCAAGTTTGTTGACCTGAGAAATGTGACCACCCCGGATGCACAGGGTGTAAAGAATGTGATTGAGTCAAGTTTCTTTGGCATTGGTTTGTCAAAGGAAGAATTTTACAGCAAGCTCGTTGGGTTTGGCACTGACAGGGCATCAGTGAATAGTGGGAAGCACAGTGGGGTTCAGGCTTTACTGAAAGACGAAGTACCGTCGTTACACTTTCAACACTGCGTGGCTCACAAATTGGAATTAGCCATGAAAGATGCTCTTGTGGACACGTTCTTCGAAAAAGTAAACAAAATGTTGAAAAAACTGTACAAAATATATAACAGATCACCGAAAAAATTGAATGAATTGGAAAATCTAATAAAACTAATGAAGCAGGAGAAGGGAGAATATTTTACTGAGGGGTCTTTCAAACCAAAACGGGCCTCAGGTACACGATGGGTGAGCTTCAAGTTGAATGCATTAAGAATAATATTGGACAAATTTGGTATATATTTGAATCATCTTGCTGCAATGGTTGACATGAAGTCCGACCCTGAAGTATCTGGTTACTTGAAAAGATGGAAATCGGCCGATTTTCTAATTCATGTTGCGTTTTTCACAGACTTACTTGCTCCGGTTGCAGTCTTATCAAAATGCTTCCAAGATGACAAAATCGACATTGTCTCTACATCACTTGCTCTGATGAAGGCAAAAAAACAACTTTATTCGATGGAGAAAAAAAACATCAAAGAACTTCTGGCAATTAAATATTTGCTTTCTAAGATTGACTTCGACAATTGTCACAATAAAAGTGAATTGGTAACCTATCAGGGGGTAGAATTTGAAAAAGAGATGTTCAATTCCAAGAGAGACGCGATGGAGTCAACGAAGGTCAAATATCTTATTATTGTCTCACAAGCATTGGCATTGCATTTTGATAATGCAGATGACAAATTGATCCACCAAAGTGCAAAAGTTCTCAATTGCGAAGCATGGAGTACTCATGTGAAGTCTGCAGATGATTCCGTCGATGAACCTGTTTACGACCTGGGGTTTGCGGACACTGAAGTCATTTCTCTATTCTCTATTTGAACATTTTCAATCAAAGTTGAGAACAGTAGGTGTGAGTTGCTCAGCTCAAGATATCCTGAGTCAATTTCATGCTTTTGTCGAATACGCTATTCAGTACTTGAAAGCAGGTACTAGTAGCAATGGGTACAGCAACACATGGTACTCAATATTCAGTTCTTCATTGAAGGACAACTGGGCTGACATCCTGGTTTTGATTGAGTTACTATTCACTCTTCCTGTTTCAAATGCGAAGCTGGAGAGGCTGTTCTCAAAACTGAAGAGAACAAAAGGAGACTCTAGGTGTTCTCTTGGTGTATCAGTAACTGCACACCTATTACGAATAGATGAAGAAGGGCCTGAACTAGGCTCATTTGATGTTGGACCCGTTGTTCAGAGTTGGATGGTTGGTAAGGCAAGACGTCCTGGGCAGAAGAAGAGAAAGAAATACAGGGAGAGGGCCAACAAGAAAGTTAAATACTGGCAGACAACTCCGACAACAGGGCCAACACCAAATGAACCCCCAAGCTCACCATCTTCTTTTAAATGTGCGAGTGCATCTGAATCAGACGATTTTTGTGATGGGTCAACCTCTGATAATGCTAGTATAGAATCATTTGAGTCTGATGATATCGGTTCTTGGAATTTTGAATCAGATTCAAATGATCATGAATACACATTGTCAGAGGTTGAAATGCTAGGGGAAATATTCAACTCGGATTCTGAGTCAGAGTCTGGCTCAGACTCTTGAGTTGAATATTTCTGACTATCAGATAATAAGTAAAATGTTCCATTTTTTCATAAAATTATGTTTACAAATTTAAAATGCAGTTGTTTTGAAAATTTGGCGAAAATGTTGAGTTTAGGAATTACTTCAAGAAATTGACCGGAAAAGTCGTGACGGTTCGGCGGCTCATTGATGTGATTTCGTAACAGCAATGGCCCAAAGACAGTTCCCTGTGGTACTCCCGACTCGACGTTTACTTCTCGTGAATGTTCTTCTTTCAAGACTACTGCAAATCCACTCAAACCAGCCTCTGGACGCACCTTCCTCCAGTAGTATAGAGTGGTAAATAAATAATGTCTGTTTAGGCATATTATTTTTTTATCCAGTGTCGAAAGCTATACCGGCATGAATTTTCTACACATAATAAAAAAAATATCTGTGAACAGGCGATATTCTTTGCCGGGGATGGGCGGTTGTTTACGCGAATTGATGGCCTTTAGGGCCTTTGCGACGGCTCATTTCAGTTTGACAATAAATCAGATGACAATACTATATCGTCATCGTGGATTGGTACAATTCCGTCACGACGTGGAAATGTATTGTCCATGTATACAAAACGACAGAGTTTTGAGATACAACCCAGAACTACGAACAAAAGATCACATAATGTTGAATCCGATGCTCCATCAAGTGGAATTTGGCTTGCGATTCTTAAATTGTATCACAGAAGTCTACCGTTGTTCTATCCGTAGGCTATCCATTCCCAGACGAGGATTTGTACCATGGAGACTCTACTGTATTGTAGTTTTTGTTATTCGCAAAAAGGTTATAAAAATTTATGTTCGCCTAGCATCAAGGATTTTCCCTTGCACACATCAAAGCTAACTGTCAGTGCGGTTTATTAAAGGTCCATTTCCTGTACATAAGGTGTTAAGATGTTAAATGCTATATTGAAAATCAATAAAAAAAAAAACTGTTTGGTCAATATGTTCACCCAATGTGTGTTTCAATGTGTCTTCTTTGAAACTGATCCGGAGCTTGAACCCAGCACTGAGGCCCAGTTATTACCCCCCCCCCCCACACACACTCCCCACTCCCTTAAAAAGGAGTTTTGGTTACCAAATATCGACGCACAGAAAGTAAACCGCCGCGTAGAACCTTTTTTTTATTTTGAAATCTCAGTTACACAAGCTTGCTCTGAGTATATTAAAATTAGGCGATCAAAAGGAGGATTGGACTTTTTGCCGAAAAAGCTTTTCGCCACAAGGAAAAAGTAGACCTTTTGCCAACATTTCGCCAGAAACAGATGGAATTTTCGCCAAACTTTTGGACACTTCGCCGAAACTTTGGACACTTCGCCATAAAAAATGCCTGTTCGACAGAAAATGTCAGACAGTCCCCCCCCCCCCCACGCCCCACACACTCACGAATATCAGTGTAGGGCCTGCGCTCTTCACATGTGAAAAGATTATTTAAAAATCTTCCTTGTAGATTCGGAGTGCTGAGAATTGTTACAGTGGCGTAGGAGTTGGGAAAGGTTAGTGGTGATATTCACCCCCCCACCCACCCCCCACCCCCAAAAAAAACCCAAAACAAAGCAACAACAACAAAAAACCCTCAAAACTAAATGTCTCTGGCATCCCTCACATGGGTAGACGGTTACATCATCAGCCTCAGACATAGGCATATGTGCTGATTTTTTTTTTTTTTTTTTGGAGGGGGGGGGGGGGGGAGCTCTGAAGTTGTTAAGTCGAACCTCAAATTTGGTCTAAAAATTATTTTGAAATTGCCCGGAAAAATTCTTTTTTTTTCAGAAAAATGTCCGGCAAATGCAATTTATTTCAGATTTTGGATGGGGAAACTACCCCTCCCCCAGCCCATACGCCTATAGCCGCAGAACTGCCAATAACACACGTTTTGGCTCTCATTGACTCAAAACATTCACGGAGGAGACCCAACAACTTCTCGACCGCCTACCATCGAGAGTGGGAGATCCTCTCTCGTACTCTTGTAATCAGGTATGGGAGTGTAAACTGTGCACAATACCCTTATTTTGGGATTTGCTGAAGTTGATTGAAGAAACTCACCAACGTGGATTGTTCTTAATTTACTTTGTAAAACATGTTGCGAAATTATCTGTAATATCTCTGTGAAGAATTTGAATGGTTAATGGACACTGGAAATGGTTCCTTTCGTTACCTTTTATCGTTTTACTTGGATGAAAAAAGAGACGAGGTGTCTTTTTTTTAATTTTATGTTCCGGCAAACTGTTTGTTCTGGCGAAATGTACCTTCCGCGAAAAGTGGAGGATTCATTTTTTTAACCAACTCGCGTGCAATCTCCATAGAAACGGTCAAGGTTACTGTGCTTCTCTTGATAAAATGGCTTTAGCTTTCGTGTGGTGGAGTTGGTCACTTGTCTTGTCGAAAATAAATACAAAATGACACATAAGTCTAGCACCATTACCCATTTCAACTATTTGAGAATTTATTGGATTTCTGTTCACGTTCAGGAATGACATCTTACGTATTTCTGATAAACTCAACCCCATAATATCGCCACTCTTTTTGCGAATGTGTTTGTGATCAAAACCAACTTTATCAAGCCAGGGAACGTAAGTTAACCCCAGGCCAGGCCCCAGTGCTCTGACCAATATTTTAAAATATTGGTTATCATCGAATATCCCTAGTATTGATTTTTGATGGCAACCTGTAGTTTTAAAATATTGGTCAAACTACTAGGGTCTGTGGTCAAAAGAGGAGGTCTCTGGTCAAAAGAGGGGTGACGTGGAACTGAAGGTGTGGTTCCCAATAAAATTAAAAGTCCAAATTCTCTGACGTCATTGAACATTCTCTCGAAAATACTTTGTTAGAATTTTTCTTGTTACAATTTGTGGTAGAGTGCCAAAAGGTTCTCTTCTATAAATTGTTAAAAGGCAAAAACACTGTCAATCACTTTTTTTTACTGAGCTTAACTCTTATATGCTTAATCTCTTCCAGTTCATTCAAACCAGTAATGCAATCATTAATTGATTAATTTGATTTGAATGAGCCAGAAGAGATGGATCACGTTAGAGGTCATGCTATGCAAGTTTTGCAACAAACAAGAAGCCCAACTAGACCTGAAGTCGCTCACCTTGCTTGAATTCTGTTTTAACAAACTTAAATCTGCACGTACACCTCAAATGCAAGCTGAATGCCAACTCATTATATGCATCGCCATTGGCTCATGAGCTTTTTCTTTTTAAATTTGGACACAATTTGGGGGTATGATTGACACTGCAGGATAAAATATAAAGTACTTATTTAACCCTTTACCTAACGGCCAAAACCGGCCAGCGCTATACACGAAAATTGCCATTCATATTTTTATTCAATGAGGAGTCACAACCTATGTTTTGGAAGCAAAAAATGAAAATGTTTAGTTATACGAGAATTTTTTTTACGGGTATCGTCTGCTACTAGCGTTAGGTAATGAGTTAACCAAGTTTTACCAATTGGTCATACCTACCTTATGTTGCCTACTTACTGCGGGGCCGGCCTGGACTGGGATAAGGTAAAAAGCTTGTTCCAATGAGAGTGTCGTAAGCTATGTTTTGGGGCCAAAAATTTATTAATTTTTCTATCCATTTCAAGTTTTCAACAATTCTACATTTAGTAAACATGCAAGATCCAGATGGAAAAGGAACATGGCAGATTTTCTATTGGAATTTGGGAATAAAAAATAAGACGACAATATTTTCATGTTTTTATTAAGCAGAAGAAAAACATAAAATAAAATCCTCCCTCTTTCGTTGAATTAAAAAAATATGCTTGAAAACCAAAATTTTTGTTTTGGCTGCATCAGATGAATTTCAAATTTTAACCTTAAGGCTAAGGCTGGCCACTGTAGTTTCATTTCACATTGCATACCACGCGAGAACTTTTTCCTGATATTTTATGCCTTTTTTTTCACTTTTAAATGAGCTTTTAAAAAAAGGAGGATTATTTTGACTCAAAATAATTTTTGACAGGCACAATTTTCAAATGACAGGTACAAATGAGATTGTGCCTGTCATTTTGTCAGGCACAAAATTTGAAATTATAATCAGGCTTGGCCAGGATGTATCACAAAGACTGTCACATTGTTGTTTCAAAAACACCGTACACCAAGAACTGAAATACTTGTTCTATTCCATAATTTCATTTAAAAAATACAGATGAAGCGTTACGAGAATGAATGAAGACAAGATCATTCCGACGGAGACAATCCGACCTTCAATTATACACAGGGGGGGTGGGGGGTGGGGGGGGGGAGGAGGGGGAGGGATGGGAGAATCCAAATCATATATCAGCAAAAATTTTATTTTAATATGAAAACAAATCGAAAATCTCACGAATTAACGAACAGATTTTTTCAATTCCTATATTAAACCGCAGTACAGATTTCTGGAAATGAAAGATATTGCATTTCTATCTGAATATTTTATTAAATGTAGGGTTTAGAAATTTTCTGACAGAACAACATAATTGCTAATCAGGGACAGTCTCTGAAAGATTTTTCTTGTGAAACATTAATTGGTTATGTAATCCTTCTCACAGGACCACACTAAAACAGCTTTTCATACCCGATCGTTTCTACACAAACGACGGGGTAATTAACAAGTGCGGTTTTGTATGCAATGTACACGTAATGCTAAGATGAGGGCGTTCTTGTTATCAATGTGCTTGAAATTAATTCGCATTCACAACAAACTTGTTGTCCATTATTTGTGCTGTATTTTTGTTTAAACAAATAGTTGATTCCTATTGGGGGACAAATAATGAATTAGTCTACATTCATTTTTATTATGTTTGAAAACGAAACGATGTATTAATTGCATAAACACATGTTTTTCATATGCGAATGGATCAGTAATTCGGTTTCATCGAGAAATGAACCGCCTTTGATGTCTGGATTTTCCCGTCGTCTTTAATTAGCCTTGCAAAGGGGGTTGTGGACCGGTGAAGACAATGTGTTCACCGGGTGTGACGAAAGGTAGATTTAAATGGAGCGTACACGTAATGTTTGTAAGCCGAAGACTCACAAAGAAGGCTAAAAAGCACAACACCATTGCCACATTAGCAGAGGCAAAACTTTCGAGCATCGCAGATCTCTACTCGAAGGCTGTTGGTGATGGCCAGATATCAGACAAGGAATTCAATCATATACTCGCAGAGGAAGAGAAATTCAACCAACTCTGGCTTGATATCCGCAAGACTTCTCGCTGAGATAACTGGCAGGGCACAAAAAACGAGATGTTACTGCTGATGCACCAAGAACTCACCCGGCAGAGCAAGCCCATGATACCCACCGGCCAACTGAAACCAGAGCCCCCCGCGCCCACCGCAGATGCTTACTAAGCATCTCATGGGCATTTGCTGTGCGAATAAAGATTAATTAGTAGCTAGGTGCAGCGCAGCAACAAAAAAAGTTTTTTAGACACCGTTACTGTTTTTTTTTCTCTGTTACAACAGTGGGCAGCACAGCTGCAGTTCCGAAAGAACACATTCACTTGATGAGTTTGTAGGCCACCAGGCCCGTCGCAGCCATCCCCAAGATAACAAAGGTGACCTCACAGTCTTTTTGGTCAGATGATGGTGTGTAAAAGTCTTCTAGTTGCGGCTCTGGGTCAAGACTGTTTAAATTGTTCCCAATTACCCGTGCATATTCGCCAATTGCTGCATCGACATCCTGGAATGTGCGTAATGCATGACCTTGGCGATGTAATTCTTCGTTAATCCAATCGAGGCGTTCTGTTCTCTTATGGGACCATGCTGCCTGAGATGTTTGGAGCTTTTCTATGGCTTTGTCATGTAGTGCACGTTCCTCACCAGCCTAATTATCCCGAAACATGGAGAAGAGGTAGTTGTTGCCAGAGAAGTAAATAATGTAACCGCAAATAATGGCTGCATCTAGCTCCATAAAGATAAGGTTATTAATAAAGTGCGTTGGTAAACTTACCATGTTCAATGTTAAGCTGCGCATCCATGAGAACTTACAGGTATATGTTCAATGTGCCACTTGTCTCTGCTGTCTTTGTGATCTGGATAGTGATACCTTTACTGGCGTTTTCTATCCGCCAGCCACTGCCGTGTAGCTCGTCATCATTCGTGGTCTGCAGGTCAAGCCATAGAGCATACTTGCGGGTCAAGAACTCGCCCAGTGTGACATCACCCAGAGATAGTTCCTTTGCAACCAGGGCCACTTCAGGATCTCTTTTGCTGCTGGGACAAGCTCCAAAGTGCCAAGTGGCCTCATCCCATTGCTGGTAGGCACGCAATCCCTGGGAGTACAGCTGGTTGGGCACTCCCTCGATGATAACCTCAACTTTGGTGATCTTTGGATTATAAAAGACCTCAGGCTTCCTAGAGATAGCAGCACCAGCTGTAGCAGCGTCCTCGAACAGCATCAGAATCTCTTTCATGGTCCGCGCCGCCACATTGAGGTTGATATTCCACAGAGTGTCGCTTTTATCTTTTGTCATTTTGCGGTGGCAAAGGACGCGGTCGTAGAGGATGGCGAGACAACCAGAATACTGGTTGTGGACCATGCGAGCAAGTTCATGTTGGGTGACCATCTCGTATTCAAGGCTGATATTATCAATGGTGTAACTGGCACCGACATCGCCTGAAGCCTGGACCACACGGCTGTAATCATTGAACGTAAGCTCGTACTCGAGCCGACCCCCAAGCACACTCTGGTAGAAAGGCATATGAGCCTCAAGTTCAAAATCCAGCGGGATACAGAAACGGTTGCCATAGGCATCAGCGATAGCCTTGTCTGCAACAACAGAGTCATCCTTGTCTCCTGCGCCGACCCGCAACTTGGTAGCATTTCTTTTCACGGATGTATCAATACCCTGGTAGTGCGCATTGTTGCGCTCGGAAGCCGTCTTCCAGAGGTCAAGGTAGCAGTGGTACACGTCTGCATCGTCGACAGACATCACCTCGTTCCCGCTGATCTTGATTGCCATTTTCTTGATGATGGCACAGCCAAGATTCTGAAAAACTGACCTGTTATCATCTGTTGAGTTCACAGTGACTGTAAAGGCAAGGCATACAGTACCCGGTGTAATAAGATGGTATTCTCCAAGATTCGGAAATCGGACACTGAGCGATTGGTTCTGGTCAATCGTACTGTGATTGTTCGTAATAACAACCGATTGCCTGACTCCCTTTACCCCAAGTGGCATTCGTAGTCTGCGGTCTGGGTTAAGCTTGCATCCATATTGGCTTGAAGACATGTTAAATTGTATTGAACTCTGTCGCTCATCCTTCAATACAATGGTAGACTTTGATGTTTTCGACCATCCTGATGAACAAGGTGGCCGCGATGATGAGAAGATGAAACTAGCTTTACCCGGGTCCCTGTTAATAGCGGAGCTGTCGGGGAGATAGGTGATCGTCTACCTTCATTGCAGCAAGAGATGTTCGAGACGACCATTAATGACTACTACCAGAATATGTCTGAGAAAGGGATGGTGCCCCTTATACGTGACTATACCAAGTTTGAGATCGACAAAAAAGGACTGCTGAGGCTGAAGGCCCATCCAGATTTTGACATTGTTAATAGGTCAGGAGCACCCCTTGCTCTCTCAACAATTGCTGGGAGGCGGGGCACAGTGGTGAGGTCATACGGAATGAGCTGGGGTTTGTGGACTGGACTCGTGGGAGAAAGGCGCTTGAGCCTAAGGCGCTTGAAGCACTGCAGGTCAATAACAATGAGTTGGGGGTAGCAGCTGCTAGGATCAGATCAGATACTACAGAACTGTGAGACTTGGGACAGGTGGCTAATACTGCGTCAAATTCCAATCAAAACGTGGTGGAAAGTCTTACCAAGGAGGAAGAAACTGCACTTAAAACCTTACATGACCCTCCACTTGATACCGTGGGATTGGAGTACAGCATCAGAGAGCTCCGCGGACTCGACAGGGCAATGCAGACAACCCGTGGTGAGCTGATAAACAACCTGGCAAAACTGTCCAAACTTGATGAGCACATCGCTTCGGAGAAGCGCAAACTGGACACTGGAGGCATTGATGAGTCGATCAGGCGACAAATTGCAAACGCCTGCGCAACCTGGAAGATGAACGAGATTCATGCCTGGAGGCGGCCGCAACGAATAGAGAGGCTCTCCGATCCCAAATCAATCGAATCAGAGACACGATCAATCGGATCCTTAATGAGGACACGACACTCGCTGAGCGAATAAGGGATTACGATTGCATCTACCCTTACAGCGATTGGGATGGCAATCTCGACCCTAGTACTTGCGCTGACCAGCGGGGCTGGAAGTCCCCCCGCTCCACCACCATCTGATAAGGGTGGCCTCAAAGAGTGGGTGAAAACACACCTACAGGGCCTTGGGCGTATCCTAGCCAAGCTGGCGGAAAAGGTTGCGGCGGCACTACCTGGAATTATAGGCTCTGTCATTTCGTGGGTATTAAACCAACTCGCAAAGGATACGGGCTGCTTGGCTGGAAATCTACGGGCTGTGGTCCTTGCTCTTGGAGGGCTGCCTCTTGTGGCCGCTCTCGGCTGGTTAACGAGGTAACCATAGTGCCAGTAGACCGCGACCCCACCCACGACGAGGGCGGCTATTTCTTCCTTATGCTGACGTGTCTTTGACAGTTCCTTGTCCCTGTAGCTTGCAGCTCGACTGGCTTGTCTTGTTCCTTTTGGAACGATTGCAGCTTGACTGGCCCCATCTCGTGTGTGAGCCTCAGTGGTGGGGTGAGTGTTGTGTTTACATCTGTATTCACACCACATGACCTATACAGAGCAGCATATCACTTAGGGCCATGTAGAGTCCGATCCCAAAGACAAAGTTGACCTTAGAGCCAGCGTACCACAATACATCTTGATAACATTTGATTGCTGAAGGGAGGTCCACTGGGGATGAGATGGCATCCTCAACGTTTGAAAGGAACTGCTTCTGCGCACCGAAGGCCGTTCCTTGATGTTGTGCATCGGCGATAATGCCTTCCGTGTCTGGGCCTGTACCCCCAAGACTGCCCACACGTAGGTCCTGATGCTGTCATTTAGGCGTTCAATGCCAGGCCACATAAACCCGAGATTTATCGAGTATGAATGTGTTCCATGCGCTATCTGTATTTGGGGCATCTTGTTTGATGAAATTGACATGGACGAACTCGTTGGATGTCCAGTGTGTGAATGACATGCTAGTAGGGTCGTCGTCAGGGTCAGCTAAGGGTGAGGGCCAAGTTTGTCCAGTAGTTGTACACCCGCCCCATGCCATGGTTTGGGACTTTGACGCACCAGTCGGTGTGTGGGGATACATCAAACTCACCATAGCTTCGCTCATATGCCCTCCGGTCATATGAGTTATTGAACGCATTCCAAGCTTGATCCTGCGGCAGTGCTGTCTTTAGCTCGCTGAGGATCCTGCGAACCTGGTAGTACACATGGAATTCGTATAACGACTTAATGAGGGGATCTGAGGCACTTAGGTGATCTTGTATGGACACGCCAGAGCCTGTCGTTACACACCAGATGGTGAAATTTAGCTGGTTCTGCCAGAACTGCATTGGATTGCTAAGCCATGTCTGTACTAGCTTGTCAGATTCGACAAGTGGCAGCCAGTACCTCTGGAACACATCAGGATAATGCTCTTGGAAATATGCATGCGATGAGGCCTGGACATGGATTTTGTTAGTTGCTTCACTATGTCTTTGGACGAGAACACCCCGCCTGTCTTGTATTTTGCACCACTATTGAAACTAAATGCCTGGGTATCCATAGTATGTATGTCTAAGACAAGACTTCAAAATAGCCAGACGACTACCCTTCCCAGGTCAAATGAGATTTCTGCACCTTCCATAAAAAGGACTTAATGTTGGTAATACCAAGCTTGCCCCATGATATTCTGTTTTGGCAACTACTGTATATCAAAACATTAATCGACCCAGTTATTGAATAGTGCATTTTAACACAGATAAGAGCCAAATATCTCATTGTATCATCTGTTCTTTTATCGGCAGTGTGTTGTCCAGTTCAAAAATAAATCTGATGATAAAATGTTCTCACCGTGATGGATATTGCACAATTCAACCAGGAAGTTCTGTGCTTACATTTACCTTGGATACAGTGTTCTTGACAAAAAATTATTATATGTGATAGCTTTGATGATGAATAATGGTCTGTGCGCCGTTCATGCAGGAATGCCGGATATTGTGTAAGCTGAACTTAATCGTCTCTGCGCCGTTCATGCAGGAATGCCGCATGCGTTTATTCTTCCAGGCAGACCCCCAGAGCTGGAATGGGAGATTGTGTCAGGCTTACAAAACCCCGTAGCAGCAGGGAGGGGTGCATATATATTTGGCAGACTTGACAAAACAAGAGAGCCCTGGCCGGCGAGGGTAATAGGCCGTCCCATAGGCTCTCGCTGTTCACGGGCTCGAGTGCTTTTTTTTTCAAGCTTTCGAAATTGGTATGCTGGCCCTCCCTGCTGCTCAGTTCCAATTGAGTGATAGAGCATCCACGGAAAAAGCCAGAGGATCTGGACACGAGGGCACGAAAGGTTCCGAGTCGCAAAGGGACCGCAGTGGGGACGACCCCAGAGATCGAAAAGCGACTGGAACACTGCCCTGTGGAGCATCAGTGGAAATGACCCTACACCGTCGGGACAGGTGACCGGGAATGTGACAAACCACCACTCCGGCATTGACATCCTGAACAAGCAGTAGAAGATCCTCAGCCAATTCGTACATGGAAACTGAGTGCGTGCCGCCCTGGTTCCGAATGTAAGCAACCACTGTCGAATTGTCGGACAACAGAAGGACCTGGCGATTCGAAAGGTGGGGGATCCAATGCCGGAAACTCAGAAGAAGAGCAAGAATCTCCTTTTGGTTTACGTGAAGAGCTCCATGAAGGGAAAGACCTAGAGGATTCAACGTTGTACCCTATCCGAGATCGCTGGCGTCTGCTGTCAGAACACGATCGGACGTGGGTAAGTCCAATGGAACTCCCTGCATAATCCACTGAACATTCCAGGGAAAAAGGTGACGACTCCGGTAACTGAAGCACCAGATCCAGAGGATTGAAATTCGACCTCCAACGACTGAGCAGAAAGTGATGGAGAGGTCTGACATGCAGCCAACCTAGAGGAATGAGATCCGTCACTGAACCGCAGCGACCAAGCAGCCGGAGAAGACTCCGAACTGTTGCGGACGTGGACTGGGACAGAGTCAGGGCAAAAGCTGAAAGAATAGCAGCCCTTGCCTAGGGAACTGCCACCGTATTCAGCTTCGTACAGAAGTCCATCCCCAGATGGCAAAAACGACTGAGAAGGGACCAGGTCAGACTTCTCCTCGTTGACTGAACCCTAGAGGTCTCGTTACAGTTATTCAGGTGAAAATGTCAGCTTTTCAAGAAATGTTCAGCTTCTGATTAAGACAGCCGAGGATATTTCGCATTTAAATTACCTCCCCTATTCACAATACTCACAATGTATATAGTTTCTGAAATGTCTGAATATGGCCCTTTCTGTAGACAACTGTACACAACAAAAATCTTACGATATCACTCAAATACACTCAGCCGAATGACACAGTTGATGGCTAAACAAATGGCTCAAAATGGTCACAATTTTCTCATTTTGGGGATAAATCTCCAATTTTCGTACATCGATAGTGATAAAACTGTGTTATAGGAATTCCTCATTCCTCCACTGAGGATTTTACAGCATAACATGATCATTCTGACAAATAAAAAACATATGGGTTTCTTATTCATTTTTTCAGAAGGCTTTCTCAAAGCAAATTTACACAAAAATTGTCCCATTTGTAAACAGCAAATTGTCAGGTCCCAAACAGGTCTGGGTTAGTCATTTAACACTTCCATGTGACCTTGACCCCCAATTGAAATGCACTTGACAATACACAGTTTGAATCAAGACCATCAACAGATTATTTTGGCCATATCACCATTAATGAGAATTATTTACTAAATCCACACCACCATAAACTAAAACTATAGCCCAAAATAGCCATTTGGCCGAGGATATCCAATAACCTCGGAAATGACCTTTTAATAGGAAACGAGACCTTAAGTGAAAAATAAAAAATTCTTCACATTCTCAGAAATAGTAAATGTGCATCTGTATTTAATTCTGAGAAAAATGATGTATGACACATATGAAAAAAATGTTAACTTAGTGCCCTTAAGCCCCATGGATAGCGGCAGACCGAGCACTCTGACAGCCAGTTTCTTCACGTTTCTTTATGCAGTAATGCTCAGTGAGAGAAGGCCTGTTCTTTCACATTTCTGACTCTGATAAAAGCTCTGTAGAGTAAACTTTGCATTAGGTGAAAGCATGTAACACCAGTGGTTCCCCTATTCTACCAAAGCAGTATGTTTTAACCTGAGAGGAGGAAGTTAGATTTCAATTTAGATGGATGCACAGCTGTATCACCATGAACAATAGCTATCAAGGCAGCTGTGTTGGTATATTGGCAATGATCAGACTAAACCAATGGTGATGGATTATTTATTTTTGATGTGCACAGTCACTTTCAGCACCAAAAGCTATATCAGGATCACACATTACTGATAAAATTAAAACAAAACCAGAAATTATATTAATTTGTAAACTGCATCCTCCCTCAAAATGCATATTTCAGTCCCCACCCACCCACTCTTTTCCACAGCATTCTCAACTCGCTTTCCTCATTTAGCTAAGCATCATTCACTGATTCTATCAATTATAATATATTGTAATCATAAAAGAAAATTTCTATAAATCTCTTGTAACCACATTTTCCTGCATAGCATACATTGTGTTTGCTAAAGGGTTAAAAATAGACCCATTTCAGTTCCTAACCTGATCCAAAAGACTGACATTTGAAGTATATGCTATTTGAAAAGAGCTGTGTAAATGTAACGATTAAGAATATTCAGTCCCAAATTATCTCTACTAATCAGACCACACTCTGATAATTCCCTGGAAAGTTCTTAGAAAGAGTTCTCCATATGACTGTACCAGTAAACAGCATTTTCAAATAAAATTGTGTTAAAAAACCTACGTAATTCTCTTGATAACACCATTACTGGACATGAAATACCTCAAGAGGGAGAACTTTCCAAGAAATTATATCTGTACAGGGTACCACTGAAAAAAGAAAAATATGTTTTAATATTTCTTTTAGTTATCCTACAACATATTCCCACTAATGCAGTTGGTTGCTATGGAGATTGGAGGCCAGAAATTGCAATGAAAGCAAACACTGTTTTCTACTTAAGGTCTCGTTACAGTTATTCAGGTGAAAATGTCGGCTTTTCAAGAAATGTTCAGCTTCTGATTAAGACGGCCGAGGATATTTCACATTTAAATTACCTCCCCTATTCACAATACTCACAATGTATATAGTTTCTGAAAGGTCTGAATATGGCCCTTTCTGGAGACAACTGTACACAACAATGAAAGTGTCAATGACACTGTAGCTCAACTTGTCAAGACAAAGACATGTACATGTAAAGTATGTGACACAGCAATGACAAACATCTAGGTAATGACCTGATAACAAAGGTACATATAAAGTATTGTAACAGTCTGTACATAAATACTGACCGTTGCCTGTAACAAATGTACAGGTAAAGTATTGTAAAGGTGGGTGACAGTCAGATGCTAAACTAGAAAAGAAATCTTTGAGTCCCAGAGTGGGTCTGACTGAACCCCAAAATATTTGTTCTCATAGCAAAGTGATAACAAAGGCACCCAAAAACACACTCATTCCTGTCCCAAGGTGAAAACAAAGGTACCCAAGAAGTTTCGTGAAGATCAGTTCACAAATATGAGCTGTGTAGAAGTTGTGACAAAAAACTAATTGGACCTAATTTCGGTACAAAATGGCCACTGGCAGCCATCTTGAATTTTGGACCGCACCCAGAAACACTCCTTCTCGTCCCAAGGTGATAACAAAGGTAGCCAAGAAGTTTTGTGAAGATCGATTCATAAATACAGCCTCTAGCCAGAGCCGTATTGACATGTGCACTTACAGTGTATAAGTAGCACTGTATAAATCAAAGTTCATCTAATTTGCATAATTTCTGCACGAGAAAAAAAACTGTACTATATGTGATGTATTCCATGTTACTAAACATTCATACAAAAATTTATTCAAATCAGAACTTTCATACAGAAGTTCTGTACAAAAAACTGATTGCACTAATTTTGGTACAAAATGGCTGCTGGTGGCCATCTTGAATTTCGGACCACACCCAAAAACACTCATTCTCATCCCACGATGATATCAAAGGTACCCAAGAAGTTTCGTAAAGATCGGTTTATAAATACGGCCTCTAGCCTGAGCCGTATAGAAGTTGTGTACAAAAAACTGATTAGACCTAATTTTGGTACAAAATGGCCACTGGCAGCCATCTTGAATTTTGGACCGCATCCAGAAACATTCGTTCTCGTCCCAAGGTGATAACAAAGGTACCCAAGACGTTTCGTGAAGATCGGTTCATAAATACAGACTCTAGCCTGAGTCGTATTGACATGCGTACTTACTGTAAGTAGCACTGAAAAAATCAAAGTTCATCTAATTTGCATAATTTCTGCACGAGAAAAAAACCTGTATTATATGTGATGTATCCCATGGTACTAAACATTCACACAAAAAATTATTCAAATCAGCGCATTCACATGAAAGTTCTGTGCAAAAATCTGATTGCACCAAATTTTGTACAAAATGGCTGCCATCGGCCATCTTGAATTTTGGACTGGACCCAAAAACACTCGTTCTCGTCCCACGGTGATAACAAAGGTACCCAAGGAGTTTCGTAAAGATCGGTTCATAAATACAGCCTCTAGCCAGAGCCGTATTGACATGAGCACTTACAGTGTATAAGTAGCACTGTATAAATCAAAGTTCATCTAATTTGCATAATTTCTGCCCGAGAAAAAAAACCGTACTATATGTGATGTATTCCATGTTACTAAACATTCATACAAAAATTTATTCAAATCAGAACTTTCATACAGAAGTTCTGTACAAAAAACTGATTGCACTAATTTTGGTACAAAATGGCTGCTGGTGGCCATCTTGAATTTCGGACCACACCCAAAAACACTTGTTCTCATCCCACAGTGATAACAAAGGTACCCAAGAAGTTTCGTAAAGATTGGTTCATAAATACGGCCTCTAGCCTGAGCCGTATAGAAGTTGTGTACAAAAAACTGATTAGACCTAATTTCGGTACAAAATGGCGACTGGCAGCCATCTTGAATTTTGGACCGCATCCAGAAACACTCGTTCTCGTCCCAAGGTGATAACAAAGGTACCCAAGACGTTTCGTGAAGATCGGTTCATAAATACAGACTCTAGCCCGAGCCGTATTGACATGCGTACTTACTGTAAGTAGCACTGAAAAAATCAAAGTTCATCTAATTTGCATAATTTCTGCACGAGAAAAAAACCCGTATTATATGTGATGTATCCCATGGTACTAAACATTCACACAAAAAATTATTCAAATCAGCGCATTCACATGGAAGTTCTGTGCAAAAATCTGATTGCACCAAATTTTGTACAAAATGGCTGCCATCGGCCATCTTGAATTTCAGACCGGACCCAAAAACACTCGTTCTCGTCCCACAGTGATAACAAAGGTACCCAAGGAGTTTCGTAAAGATCGGTTCATAAATACGGCCTCTAGCCCGAGCCGTATTGGCATTTGCACTTACAGTGCTGAAAGTAACATCAAAAAACATCAAAGTTAGTCTAATTTGCATAATTTACGCACGAGAAAAAAACCTGTATTATATGTGATGTATCCAATGGTACTAAACATTCATACAAAAAATTATTCAAATCAGAGCTTTCATATGGAAGTTTTGTACAAAAAACAAATTTCTGCATCGTTGGTACAAAATGGTGGCTGGCAGCCATCTTGAATTTCGGACCGCACCCAAAAACACTCGTTCTCGTCCCACGGTCATAACAAAGGTACTCAAGAAGTTTCGTAAAGATCGGTTCATAAATACGGCCTCTAGCCTGAGCCGTATCCAATTGTTGACGGATAGACGGCCAGACGGACGACGGGCCATGGCATAAGCTCAAATTTCGTTTCGCCAAAGTTGAGCTAAAAATCTTACGATATCACTCAAATACACTCAGCCGAATGACACAGTTGATAGTTAAACAAATGGCTCAAAATGGTCACAATTTTCTCATTTTGGGGATAAATCTCCAATTTTCGTACATCGATAGTGATAAAACTGTGTTATAGGAATTCCTCATTCCTCCACTGAGGATTTTACAGCATAACATGATCATTCTGACAAATAAAAAACATATGGGTTTCTTATTCATTTTTTCAGAAGGCTTTCTCAAAGCAAATTTACACAAAAATTGTCCCATTTGTAAACAGCAAATTGTCAGGTCCCAAACAGGTCTGGGTTAGTCATTTAACACTTCCATGTGACCTTGACCCCCAATTGAAATGCACTTGACAATACACAGTTTGAATCAAGACCATCAACAGATTATTTTGGCCATATCACCATTAATGAGAATTATTTACTAAATCCACACCACTATAAACTAAAACTATAGCCCAAAATAGCCATTTGGCCGAGGATATCCTATAACCTCGGAAATGACCTTTTAATAGGAAATGAGACCAGAGATGTCAGCAGGCTCAACAGTGTGTTGACATCGGACTCCAGAAAGGCAGCATTGGAATGCCTCTGGAGGATATCGTCTGGATATGCTGAAGTCATCACCTTGGACTGTGTGTGATGGAAGGCTATCACATGCAACATCAGTCGGGTGAAGGCCCAAGGAGACAGGTTGAGACCGAAGGGAATGGCCTTGAACTGGTAAACTCACCCCAGAAAAGCGAACCTGAGATGCTTTTGCGATGTCCGATGAATCGGAACATGAAAGTAAGCATCTCGCAGGTCGATTCTGGAAGCAAAATGTCCCTGGTGAATGGAGCGACAAACCGACCTAAAAGTCCCATATGCTGAACTTTGGAGCAATAATAGACTGGTTCAAGATACTCAGATCGATAACCGGTTGGAGTCGGTGGTCCTTCTTCGGCACCAAGAACAAGCTGGAATAAAACCCCACTGAATGAATGTTCCTGACGACCTCGATCACCCCCTTTGACAGGAGATTGTCTATCTCTAATGTCTAAAGGAACTTGTGTTGAAAGAGGCACTCTCGACAGAGTGGGGTGCGTCCGGAAGGATATCCGTAGCCTGGATGGAACAACATCTAACACCCAAGGAACAGATGTGAGCATGGCCCAACGGTCTACAAATTCTGATATCCTACCTCCAACCAGGGATGAATCGAGGTGAGGACCTGCATTTCGAGCTTCGGCGAGGCCCGTGAGAGGAGAAACCACCTCCTCTACTCTATGAAGAATCCTGAGTCCTCCCTCAAGCCTGCCGATGCTTACCCTTACACCGTAAGCAGAAGCAGCGACAGGAGGATCAGCCCTTGACCCCACAGAGGAAGCAGAAGGGTGCTTGTTACAGGGTTCCTCCAGGTTAAAATCTTTGAAATTCAAGGCCATTCCAGGCCATTTATCGGCAATTTTCGTGGATTTTCAAGGCCCCCATTTATGAAATTCAAGGCTTTTCAAGGCCAAGGCTGGCAAAGTACCCTAAATTATCAGATAACGACTAGAAACTTATATTTCCCTTTGTTGTTAATTCTAACACTTGACATCATTTCTTGGAAAACTCTTTCTGAAAGCTATCCATGCAATGATATCATTGATTAGAATTAGTGAGCCTGAGGAAGACATTTTCTTGTGTTTATCCTACAACTGCAGTGCAATTACCAGGTGGCACAATAGCTATGTCTCTTGTACATGTACCGCTATTCTAACTGAATACTTACTGAATGCAAATGAATTGATGTCATCCTTTCTCCCAATGAGTAAACTACATGTTACATGTAAATGACACATTTCGTAACCCACAATGTTGCCGGAAATGTCATTTGAAAAGCAAAATGTAATTCCGTTGTGGGGCAGTGTACCTTCCAACAAGCTTGGATTAAATCAACTGCATACTATAACTGGTTACTGCCTGTTCCAGTTGAATGGTATTCAGCTAAATGCAGTAAGTGTCAAAAAGTTTTTAATGTTTCATACATGGGCGAATCATCCTTAAAATCGCACATGTTTACATTTGAGGTGAATAAGACAATAACACTTTCATTTGGAAATCCAAACTCGGAATCCACTGTGATGGCGACTGCCTGTGCCAGGACTTTAAGATGACGGTGTGGCAAATTCATCAGACATACATGCTTCGGAAATACTCAAATAGTTCAACTGAACAATCATCCATTTGTAATATTTTCAATATGAATAAATTATCCACGCACGTGCACTCAACATTCGAACAGGCAGAATTTACAATAAATCTTCCCATTGGCTTACATATACACCATTGTGCTCGCCCACATCAATAGCAACCCTTCACAATGCTTGATTCAAAGGATTTCAGTGTCACATCACTGCAAAGTTCTATCAATAATGCACGCATTGCACTGCCGTAAATACTCCAAAATATGACCGGATTAATAAACCACACAGTTACATTTGCTGTAAATGCCGTAAAATATGTTCGGATTAAATTACGCATCACAAAATTCTCCGATTTTCCAGGCTTTTCAAGGCTTCCATTGGAAATTCAAGGCTTTCAAGGCCTTGAATGACCTTTTGACGAATTCCAGGCTTTTCCAGTTTTCAAGGCCCCGCGGGAACCCTGTGTTAGGCTTTGGACAGCCCCTGCCTCCAACAGAAGGCTGATCAAGCTGATGAAACAGCAGCTGATCTTTGGAATGATGTTGGGACGTCATCGCGGACTGTCGCCATGGAACCATGGAATAGTTGCAGACCCACCAAAGAAGCAGATCGAAGAGCAGCACGCTGTCCTTCAGGAAGGGAACAGATTGTGTCCAACACAGCATCCGTGCGAACTAATTCCAAGTTAGCCGTGTTACAGGCATGCATGTGAGTAAGATGCATTAGCACCTTGGAAAGCACATGCAAAGGAGCCTGTATGTCGTCAAACTTACCTGGAGGCAGATAAGCAGCTAAAGCAGAGACAACGTGATCTGAGAGAAAGCATACCCAGCATCTCTCTCGATAAGCCCAACAGGAACTCCAGAGTCACCATAGGAATAACGGCCGACTTGGGCTTGGAAAGCCCGAGGGAGGTGGAGTCCTGATACAAGACCGTCAAAGTCTGGCAGAATCGTAGGAACAATAAAGCACTGGGGGCAAAAAAAGTGTCAAACCTGGTGAAGAACGAAGTCCTCATAGCCTTGGAACTCAGCTATGAGCCCAAAGCTGTAAAAGCTTCAACCACTTGTGCAGACTGGCACGATGGAAGGAACCCAAAAGCAGGTTGCTCCACAGGCTGTAGGCACGCAACCGATGATCGCAGCCTGGCTGACACCGTCGGCTGGTTTAACGGTTTGAGATCTGGAGGGAACTCAAGCACAAAGTCAAGATCTGCCCCAAGTCAGAAGACTGTTGGCTCTTGACATCAGGTATGTCTGATTCATCCCTTAAGTCGGAAGACACATCGCCCATCATGGGCAAACCAGTCGATGCCTCCAATGGTGTAGGCACACCTGAGGGATCAGAAAGCAGCCAGCTTCCAATCTCTGGAGGCAGCACTGCAGGGGGCGCCTGGAAACCACTAGTAGCCTCCCTGGAAGCAACGGGAAGGCTCTTGCAAAGAACCTGAGTGAGCAAGGCGGGGGCCTCCCCAAGCTCATGGCCCGTGTCGGCCAGTTCGACATGGGAATGAACCGGCAAAGTGGCTTCACTCCTGACCTGTTTAACCAGCAAAGGGTCACGACCCCGAAGTACACCTGACGCGAGGCGACCGGTGGCAGCCGAAACATCTGAAGGCAGATGCATATAGGGGTACAACATACCCCTAGGATCTACAGAGCGGGAACTCATGAGAGTTGCCGCGTTCGTCTGTGGGGCAGATGGTCCAGACTGCACAAAAGGCATTGGTCCCGCAAAACTGGTCATGGGACCAGAGTTCATGGACGGAAATGCAACAGAGCTCCTGGTGGCCCCACCATGAACATCTGAATCCAATGAGAAAACTGCTGTGCTCAACGGCTGAGAGGCCACAGCAGATGGGTTCGGTCGACAGCCCCTTCCGACTTCACCGAGTTGAAGTCAGGGAAGGCTGCGGCCAATACCCCATGTCCACACTACCAGAGATGCATCTCTACAGACCCCTGCAGGAATAAGCTGAGGCCGGCTGAAACAGTGACCAATGACGTTGCAGACGGAACAGCAGTAGCAGCAGATATGATGGGAGCTGTTGAAACTGGTGGAAAAGTGGAGAGAGCAACCAAGCTCGGAACAGAGTCCCAGAACCAGGCATCTCTTCACCAGACAACTCAACAGCTCCTGCAGTATCCACCACAAAAAATGGACTGCACATCCCCCACAGAGTGGGTGGGTATAACTCTCACCAGGCGTGGTCATGTCGGGAGGCCCAGAACAACAGCATCCCACCCATGCAGGGGCAGGAGGAATGGCCATGAGAACGCACCACATGCTTGGGAAAAAGGCAATGCCCTCAAGGAAACCCCCAACTATGAGAGAAAAAGTGGCAGAAAATAAAGGGCCGGAGGGAACACAACTGAACCCAGACAGCCGATAGGGACCCAAAAAACAGAAATTCTGCCCTCAACAGAGAGGAGAAATCCTGTCCATACAACACCCCCCCCCCCCCCCCCCCCCCCCCACATTGACACCTAACTCCAATAATAATAATAATATCCTAAAGGATAACATAAATTGATCAATCAAAAATTTTTATGTCCGATCCGCACGGTACGCGAAAGTCATGCGCGAACACGGAGAATATATAAAATACAATGAAAATGTGGTTGAAAGTAAAAAAAAAAAAGAATGAGTCTTTAGCTACATGTCTGCGCACTTGATTACCGGATGCTGTGGATTTGTAGTAAGAGAAGATTGTCCACTAGTGGGTGTGCGCCGGTAGCACTCGACCAGTTTTGGCTTATTTTTTCTTGGTGCTTTTGTACCACTTTTCTTTCCCACATCACTTGGGAAAGATCAAAATAGAGAGTATATTTTCCGAGTTAGGGACTTCCACTGTAGTGCAAGCCTGTAGTAAACAATTGTATGGTAGGTTGATAAGAAAATGGGTAGCAGTGCTATTTATTTGAATCTCTTCATGAGAAGAAGATTTTTTTTTCAAAATTTGAGGACATTTTCCCTCCATCATCTTCCTATGAGGTGTGGGAACTTGATTTGAACAAAACCAAAATGCAATGTGTTGAAACGACTCTGGGATTCTTGAGTCGATTAGCTGACAGCCAAAAGTTGAATCGAAGTCCACCAGTTGGCACCTCACTTTCTGCCACCAAGATTTACACAGTAATACCTCTGCAGCTAAATATTTTTTCTCCACTTGTGCACTTTACTGATGCCGGTAAGTAATAAATTAAATGGCATGGGATTCTCTCTATACAGTGCAGGGCAATATTAGTCAAAATAATAATCATGGTTTGGGGGAAAGAAGATTGTGATTAATGATACAATCATGATATTGTTCTCTTGTGAAGGTCATCTTTATGCATGGGGAATGATTTTGCAACATGATGATTTTTTTTATTTTTCTATTTCTGACAATATTACTAACAATACTTTTTTTATAACTGACTTTACCTGATTAATCGGGAAACCACCCAGCACTATCTCCATAATATAAATTTCACTGTATGGAGATAAGTTCATATAACTATGCCTTTAACAGTATTAAGGCATGTGCAATGCGATCACTGCGAGTTCAAAGGAGTAAATGCAGCACAGTTAACTTTCACATCTACTTTTACTTCCATGTCTTTGTCATTATTAGTGCTGTTGATTTCACTCTATGAACAGATAAACTGACAATCATAATCATTTTTAACTCTTTCTCAGTAGACCTTGATTAGGAATTTTGTTACGTTGTGATGTTTTTATAGAAAAATAACAAATGCTCCGGATAGTCAACGCAGAAATGCAGATTCGACATTGGGCTATATCAGTGTTGGCAACAACTAGCCAACTGATCATTTCAACACTAAATGTTATAACAGGCACTGACCTCAAATTTCACTGAAATCAATTCTGACGTTTGGGAGACTAAGAACAGCGAGTGATCACTACAGTGCACCCTGATTTTCACTCAGCTGAGATAACAGATATGATAGCCATTGGCTAATTGGATGGGTGGATAAGGGGTAAAGGGTGAGATAGCTTTTGGGGGGGGGGGGGGTTGAATGAGTAGAAAAGCTGATTGCACCAGTCCATACTCTTGCAGAATGAGGCAATAAAAATATGCCCAAGTCTGTTTACATGCAGTACAGCTTAAGGTATTCTTTGGATGAGTGGAAAAGCTGATTCCAATAGTCCCCACTCTTGTAGAAAGAGGCAATAAAAGGTTAAGATTACATACTAACTGACCAGAAGTGTAGGCCCTGAAGTATCTAGGGCCCTAACTTTGTGTATTTATGACATACTGAATAAACTGCCCATTGTTGATATATTTCCTAAGTAGTGTGGATAGTATCTGAATTAAACATGAAAATATAACAGAGAGATATATTTCTTGCCTTGTTGCAGGATATAAAAAGAATATCTTCTTGCCTTTCCAACTAAAGAACAGGTGATAGAAAATGGAAATTTCTCATAATTTCTGTATTTATCATACCTACCACTGGCCTAGACATGCTGGCACTCTATTGGTGAGAATTCAGGCCAAACGCTTAATATAGAAGATCCCACACCCCAAAAATTAAGCCAAAACAATAAAAAGGAGTCCTGCATAGTTCTCTATACATATCTACTGCGCATGTGCAGAGCCAAGGAAGTGCCCTCAATTCTCACCAATAACTATTTTTTTGTGATGCCTGCTGAGTGTTATAGTTCTTATTCGGGGTGGTGTGAGTAAATAGTTCACGGGAGGGCCAGTGGCAGATATGATAAATACAAAAAGTATTGTAAATTTCCATTATTTATTCATCAAATGATTCACCCAGACATACTGAATAGATAATAGGATGGAGGGGAAAACAGAATAAACAGGAAGGCTATTGCAAACTCCAAAGAGTAGGAATCCTTGACAGCTTGTTAGGGATAATATAAGGATTTATTCACATCCAAGAATGACATGAATAATATTGTTGGATGCAACACCTATCAAGATACAACAATCCACTGCATGCCTCTTATAAGACCATAGCATATTCCAAATGCTATATTTTAGGATACTACATTTTAGGTTAAGGGGACTAAAATATAGTTGCACCTAAAGATAACATAAGACAATCCAAATTACAAATCATGAGTTATTGTATGGAAGGAGTTCATGACTTCTAAAACTGTATACAAATATACAATACACAAAACATTGGCATTAAATGTGGTCCACCTAAAACCGACGACGAGGGCGGCTGTCAGGTTTTTCACTATAATGCCATGATACTGTATGGTAACCTTTGATGGTAATAGGTTGTATATTTTTAACATCAAAAGGAAACCCCACAAAATTTCCGATGTTAGAAACTGTTGGATGCAGTCCTTTCTTGAAACAAAAATGCAGACCATTGCTCCTCTGGAAAAAATGTCTGAGGAAGGACCTCACAAGCGAAAGATGTGAAGGCTGAGAACCGCCAGAGTGGTGCACAGTTGGTAGGTTTTGCCTTGAAACAGCAGATCCTCCCACTGAGGCAAACAACAACAAAGTCTTACAGTCTCGAGTAACAGAGTAACAGAGATCTGAGTTGGTTGACCCATGATCTCGGAGGAGGTGGAGGGGTTACCAGAATAATTTTGCAAGTTAACTGTTTGATTTTCGGAAGCACCAGAACAGAGTCAGAGGTAAGTCAAAGCCAATGATTGCGTTCCACAAAATGGACAGAGAGTCGACGGTTAAACTTTAGTCCCACGTCTGTTATCCCATTTTTCGCAAATCTCACAAGTATTTTGTGAGTTGCAGCCGGTGAAGGTAAAGCAGCTTGATTTCTTGGTGAAACAGACTGAAAAAGTTTTTATTTTTCCAAAAATTTGGATGCAAAAATTTGGGGAATAAGAAAAGAAACAGCTAAATTTTGGAGAAAATGATACCTGAATTTAAAATGTTTTAATTAGAATTCATTAATATGAATAACAGCTAGTTCAATGAAAGTATCAATGACACTGTAGCTCAACTTGACAAACTTGAACTTGGTAAGTTATAAATGAAATGGCAAAATTGAAGATCATTGGTACCAATGTCATTTTTTTTTTGCCAGTGGCAACATTTTTTGACAGAAACTGAAGAAAATCAATAGCTCCCATCTAGAGGCATCCCCAAACAAGCATGCCAGGTTTCAAAGCCCTGTCGGGTGTACAAAAGGGAAATATTGAGGTCTGACTAAACTAAGTTCTACGAACGTTGGCCCTGGCAACATTTTTTGCCGGAAATTGAAGAAAATCGATAGCTCCCATCTAGAGGTCACCCTAAATAAGCGTACCAGGTTTCAAAGCAATCAAATCATAAATGTGCCCTGTAGGGTGTGCCAAAGGGAAATATTGCGGTTTGACTAAACTAAGTTCTAAGAATGTTGGCCGCGGCAACATTTTTTGACAGAAATTGAAGAAAATCGATAGCTCCCATCTAGAGGTCACCCCAAACAAGCATGCCAGGTTTCAAAGCAATCCAATCATAAATGTGCCCTGTAGGGTGTGCCAAAGGGAAATATTGAGTCTTCTGACTAAACTAAGTTCTAAGAACGTTGGCCACGGCAACATTTTTTGACGGAAATTGAAGAAAATCGATAGCTCCCATCTAGAGGTCTCCCCAAACAGGCATATCAGGTTTCAAAGCAATCTGATCATAAATGTGCCCTGTAGGGTGTGCCAAAGGGAAATATTGAGGTCTGACTACACTAAGTTCTACAAACGTTGGCCGTGGCAACATTTTTTGCCGGAAATTGAAGAAAATCGATAGCACCCATCTAGAGGTCACCCTAAATAAGCATACCAGGTTTCAAAGCAATCAAATCATAAATGTGCCCTGTAGGGTGTGCCAAAGGGAAATATTGTGGTTTGACTAAACTAAGTTCTAAGAACGTTGGCCGCGGCAACATTTTTTGACGGAAATTGAAGAAAATCGATAGCTCCCATCTAGAGGTCACCCCAAACAAGCATGCCAGGTTTCAAAGCAATCCGATCATAAATGCACCCTGTAGGGTGTGCCAAAGGGAAATATTGAGTCTTCTGACTAAACTAAGTTCTAAGAACATTGGCCGCGGCAACATTTTTTGACAGAAATTGAAGAAAATCGATAGCTCCCATCTAGAGGTCTCCCCAAACAAGCATACCAGGTTTCAAAGCAATCTGATCATAAATGTGCCCTGTAGGGTGTGCCAAAGGGAAATATTGAGGTCTGACTAAACTAAGTTCTACGAACGTTGGCCGCGGCATACATTTTTTGCCGGAAATCGAAGAAAATCGATAGCTCCCATCTAGAGGTCACCCTAAATAAGCATACCCGGTTTCAAAGCAATCAAATCATAAATGTGCCCTGTAGGGTGTGCCAAAGGGAAATATTGTGGTTTGACTAAACTAAGTTCTAAGAACGTTGGCCGCGGCAACATTTTTTGATGGAAATTGAAGAAAATCGATAGCTCCCATCTAGAGGTCACCCCACACAAGCATACCAAGTTTCAAAGTAATCTGATCATAAATGCGACCTGTGAGGTGTGCCAAAGGAAATTGTGGACGTACGTACTAACGTACTAACGTACATACGTACGAACGCCGACGGACGAGAAGTGATGGCAATAGCTCAGCTTGACTTTGTCAAGTTGAGCTAAAAATAGAAAAAAAATTATTTTTGCAACCAACCAATGCCTTTACATACAAAGTGACTATAAACTGCAAAAAAGTCAGGGTATAACCTAAAAAGCTGTGGTCAAAACATTACAAATTGCATAAATAATCTAGGCAAGGTATAAAATGTATAATTTATCTTGAAATGTGATGCCTAAGGAAGCAATAACCAGCTATAGACGTGTTATGTCTAAAACCGGATGATATTCAAACAATGAGAGTGTATAGAACCAAAGTTAAAACAATGCTTGACGTAAGCATACTCAATGTAACTGCCATTGAATACAATGATGCAATAATAGGAAAAATAATAAATAAGGAAAAAGAGAAAATGCCTAATTAAGCCTTATTAAGGTCAACCCATAGTGAAACTATGGGCAGTAACTGGCAATACCATCAAATCAAACTTATCAGTGATGCAGACTGCAGAACTGTAAGAAATAGAATGAAGATATTATAAACTCATAATAGTTGACAATATCTTAATTATCGAATGATATACATGCTACAAAAATCAAACACAGAATTGTGGCCATGAAAACAGAAATATCAGTGAGCTGTGAAAGAAAGAATGTATCCACAAGATCAAGCAAAAGAATGGTTACTGGCAGGAATTGAGGACACTTTCTTGGCTTTATGCATGCACAGAAGCTATATAAAGGGACAATATAAGGACTCTATCTTTTTTATTGTTTCAGCTTAATTTTTGAGGTGGGGAGTTGGTGTTCTGAATTACACGTTTGGCCTGAATTTTCATGAATCGAGTGCCAGCATGTCTATGCCAGTGGTATGGTGGATATATAAGAAACATCCAAAAGGAGGAATTTTGTAAGGAAGGCAAAATATACAAAGAATTTTAGAGGAAAGGAACCATTCTGATAAAATACCTTCTCATGACCACCCCTCACCCCCCACCTCTGCCGCTCAAAAGTCCATATCAGTAACCAGAACTAAAGAAAGTGGACACACAATTAACAGTAAAATGTAGTAATGACACCAACTTGGATAATGTACCTAAAGATTGGCGTGAGAGGAAAGGTGTAGCTGTCTATCCCAAGCCATACAATTGACAGAATGTCAACAGCATCGTGCAAGGAGATCTGGATGTGGATGTCCCAAAAAAATAACGTTGCAGAAAAAAGTCAAAGTGTAAGGTTTGCAAGTAACATCTCTACCTGAAAACCTCTATGAAACATCTAATGGGATTAAAATTCTTACCTATCATGATGAGGCCACCTTATGAATATCTTAATAGCATTTATAGTTGATCTGAAGTGCTAAAAAGAGAAGATCTCTTATAAAAAGTACATAGGGAAGAGTGTAGATCTCTGAAATGTACTCTAGTATTGAGGAATCAGATGAATTACTCAGTGGTGATCTGAAAGGAGACAAAACCATAGCCTAATGTTGAGAACTCACAGAGGATTTCTTTTAGAAGGTATGTGAATCTGATAATCTGCAAGTATCCCTATCCACAGGTCCTGCTCAAGACTGAGGATTCAGAAAATTGAAAGTCACTCCACACATTAGATTGCTTGAAAATAAGGATTCTCTTTTATAGAGAGATCTGAACATTGGAAAGTTAAATGGACTTTCATAAAACTTGGTCCATACTTATACGAAGAATTGACTGGTACCACTGAATAAGCTGATAAAATAGTTGACATTGACTGGTACCACTGAATAAGCTGATAAAATAGTTGACATTGGGCTTCCACAATAATGAAGTATGCAATAACAAAATTAGGCTGCAAACACAGACTGTTTAGGTAGGCAATTTTAGTGAAAATTGCAAATGATGGCCTGCGTATTAGAAATATTTTTAAATGAAAGACAAATAAAACACATCTTTTTACAGAATTGAAAAATTCATTACGGTTCAGAAGTTATGGCATTTTTTGTCTTCCAAAAAGTTGGTATTTTTTGTAAACAGCCTTCCAGTGCTTTATTACTAAACTGGCTAGTCTAAAATTGCCCAAAACCCCATAATTTGAGGGTATTTTTCAATAGAAAATGTCAGAAATAAGGATGCCAACGCCCTATAGCTCACCAACATTCCTCTTTGATAGTAACTTTGGCAAACACAAGAACTGTATCAAACAGGCTCACACCATATGACAAAGCTTACCTAAACACAACCTCTTAAAAGTAAAACACAGAAACTGACATAAACACTAAGTTAAACATGAAATTCTGAGCTAAACAGAAAAGTAAATGCAAATACAAATGTCAAGAAAAATGTTTAAAATCCAGGGCATGAGGGGTTAATCATGAAACAATGATACTGTGGAACATGTATGATGAATATAAGTGCCATGGGAAGAGAAGGAGCACAGCAGCTGACCTAAACATTAAGTTAAACATGAAATTCCGAGCTAAACAGAAAACTAAACGCAACTAAAAATGTCAAGAAAAATGTTTAAAATGCCAGGTATGAGGGGTTAATCATGGAACAATGATACTGAGGAACCTGTATGATGAATATAAGTGCCATGGGAAGAGAAGGAGCACAGCAGCTGACCTAAACACTAAGTTAAACATGAAATTCCGAGCTGAACAGAAAACTAAACGCAACTAAAAATGTCAAGAAAAATGTTTAAAATGCAGCGTATGAGGGGTTAATCATGGAACAATGATATTGAGGAACATGTATCATGAATATGAGTGTCATGGGAAGAGAAGGAGCACAGCAGCTGACCTAAACGCTAAGTTAAACATGAAATTCTGAGCTAAACAGAAAACTAAATGCAACTAAAAATGTCAAGGAAAATGTTTAAAATGCAGGGTATGAGGGGTTAATCATGGAACAATGATACTGAGGAACATGCATGATGAATATAAGTGCCATGGGAAGAGAAGGAGCACAGCAGCTGATCTAAAAACTTAGTTAAACATGAAATTCCGAGCTAAACAGAAAACTAAACGCAACTAAAAATGTCAAGAAAAATGTTTAAAATGCAGGATATGAGGGGTTATTCATGGAACAAAGATACTGAGGAACATGTATAATGAATATAAGTGCCATGGGAAGAGAAGGAGCACAGCAGCTGACCTAAACACTAAGTTAAACATGAAATTCTGAGCTAAACAGAAAACTAAATGCAACTAAAAATGTCAAGAAAAATGTTTAAAATGCAGGGTATGAGGGGTTAATCATGGAACAATGATACCAGGAACATGTATGATGAATATAAGTGCCATGGGGAAGAGAAGGAGCACAGCAGCTGACCTAAACACTAAGTTAAACATGAAATTCCGAGCTAAACAGAAAACTAAACGAAACTAAAAATGTCAAGAAAAATGTTTAAAATGCAGGGTATGAGGGGCTAATCATGGAACAATGATACTGAGGAAGATGTATGATGAATATAAGTGCCATGGGAAGAGAAGGAGCACAGCAGCTGACCTAAACACTTAGTTAAACATGAAAGTCTGAGCTGAACAGAAAACTAAACCCAACTAAAATGTCAAGAATGAAAGTGTCAATGACACTGTAGCTCAACTTGACAAACTTGAACTTGACAAGTTATAAATGAAATGGCAAAATTGAAGATCATTGGTACCAATGTTATTTGGTGAAATTTCAACATAACAGCATTGCGTGTGCACGACGTCAGTAATCCATGCATTTTTAAATGTAAACTGTAAGACTGGCTAAAGGAAGAATGTTGATACACAAATGCTGTATGTTCAGAGGTTATTGTAAATGGCAACTTTTTTTCACAGAAATGAATGTAATCAATAGCTCTTATCTAAAGGTGTTGCCTCATGAGCACACCAAGTTAAAAAACAATCCTATGATAAATGTGGCCTGTGGGCCATGTCAAAGAATGTTGATGCACAAATGCAATAAATTCAAAGATTGTTGCTAACAGCAACAGTTTTTGATGGAAATGAAAAGAAAATCAATAGCTCCTTTCTTTGTCACCCTGCATAAGCATACAAAGTTTCAAAGCAATCTGATAATGAATGTGCCCTCTGAGGCATGCCAAAGGAAGATGTTAATGCACAAATGCACTAAATAGAAGGTCATTGCTCTTGGCAATGGTTTTTTGGGTTTTTTTATGGAAATTCATTAATATACCCTGCAGAGAGTGCAAAAGGGATAAGTTGATGCACAAATGCAGTAAGTTCAAGGGCTGGTGATAACGACAATAATTTTTTATGGAAATTAAAAAAAGCAATAGCTCACATCTAGAGGTCACCCTGAACACACATACCAAGTTTCAAAGTGATCTGATCATAAATGTGCCCTGAAGGGTGTGTTAAAGGGAAATATTGAGGTCTGACTAAACTAAGTTCAAAGGTCAGAGGCAACATTTTTTGACAGAAATGGAAGAAAATCGACAGCTCCCAGATAGATGTCAACCTACACAAGCACACACCAAGTTTGCAAGCGATCCAATCATAAATGTGCCAAGGAGGGTGTGTTAAAGAGAAATATTGATGCTTAACTGCACTAAGTTTTTACCAAGTTCATCGAAGGTCATTGCCAGTGGCAACATTTTTTGACGGAAATCAAAGAAAATTGATGACGGAAATCAAAGAAAATTGATAACTCCCGTCTAGAGGTAACCCCAAACAAGCATACAAAGTATCAAACCAATCTGATCATAAATATGCCCTGTTGGGCATGCCAAAAGAATATATTGATGCCTGACTAAACTAAGTTCAAAGATCGTTGGCAGGGGCAACATTTTTTGACGGACGGAAATGGAAGAAAATTGATAGCTCCCATCTGGAGGTCACCCCAAACAAGTATTCCAGGTTTCAAAGCAATCCGATCATAAATGTGCAATGTAGGGTGAGCCAAAGGGAAATATAGAGGCCTGACTAAACTATGTTCTAAGAACATTGGCCGTGGCAACATTTTTTGACGGAAATGGAAGAAAATCGATAGCTCCCATCTAGACGTCACCCCAAACAATTATGCCAGGTTTCAAAGCAATCCAATCATAAAAGTATCCTGTAGGGTGTGCCAAAGGGAAATATTGAGGTCTGACTAAACTAAATTTTAAGAACATTGGCCGCGGCAACAATTTTTGATGGAAATTGAAGAAAATCGATAGCTCCCTTCTAAAGGTCACCCCCAAAAAAGCATACCAAGTTTCAAAGCGATCTGATCATAAATGCGACCTGTGAGGTGTGCCAAAGGAAATTGTGTACGTACGCCGACGGACGAGAAGTGATGGCAATAGCTCAGCTTGACTTTGTCAAGTTGAGTTAAAAATGTTTAAAATCCAGGGCATGAGGGGTTAATCATGGAACAATGATACTGAGGAACTCGTATGATGAATATAAGTGCCATGGGAAGAGAAGGAGCTCAGCAGTTGACCTAAACACTAAGTTAAACATGAAATTCTGAGCTAAACAGAAAACTAAATGCAACTAAAAATGTCATGAAAAATGTTTAAAATGCAGGGTATGAGGGGTTAAATCATGGTAGAATGATAATAATCATCATATAGCAGCATTATAAAGGCCATGATATGGAAATAGGGCGAATAAGTGACCTAAACAGAAGCTTTAACATTATTGGGCACGTACGCAGACGCCGACAGATCAAGCCATGCTGCCATAAGCTAACACAACTAAACTTGATGAGCTAAAAAAGATTTTAACCCTTAAGCCCCCATATAGCCCCAAACCGCCACTTTTATATTGCATTGAAGCAGGTGCTCCCTTGTGTAATCTTTTTTATTACTCTTGTGTGTAGACTGAATTGTCCCTGGCGGTGGTTCTACATCACTGCTGGCTGCCTGTATAGGCAGCCAGCAGTGATGTAGAACCACTGCCAAGTCATCAATAACTATGTAAACAGAAAAAGGCCATAAATACTTTAAAATTAATCTGAGGACTTAAGGGTTAAAGAATATCCCCCCCCCTCATCATTGAACTAAGTAATAATTCGGGCTCCCACAGGGAGCCCAAATATGAGCCCAGGGACTTGGCTTGAACAAACTTGAATCTCACCTCCTGAGGGATGCTGCATACCAAATATCAAAAGATTCTGACTGGTGGATGTGAAAAATATTTTTTAAGAATATTCCTCATATTGAACTAAGTAATAATATCAACCCAGGGACTTGGCTTGAACAAACTTCTTACCCCCCCTAAGGATGCTGCATACCAAAAGCATTCTGACTGCTGGATCTGAAGAAGAAGATTTTTAAAGAAAATTCCTCATTTTGAACTAAGTTATCATTCGGGCTCCCACAGTGAGCCCAAATATAAACCCAGGGACTTGGCTTGAACAAATTTAATCTCCCCCCCCCCCCCCCTAAGGATGCTGCATGCCAAATATCAAAACATTCCGACTGCTGAATCTGAAGAAGATTTTTAAAGAAAAATTCCTCATATTGAACTAAGTTATAATTCGAACTCCCACAGGGAGCCCAAATATGAACCCAGGGACATGTTGTTAACACACTTGGATCTCACCCCCTAAGGATGCTGCACACCAAATATAAAAAAATTCCGACCGCTGGATCGGAAGAAGATTTTTTAAAGAAAATTCCTCATTTTGAACTAAGTTACAATTCAAGCTCCCACAGCGAGCCCAAATATGGACCTAGGGATATGGTTTGAACAAACTTGAATCTCTCCCCCCCCCCCCCCCCCCCCCCCCCCCCCCCCCCAGGATGCTGCATACCAAATGTCAAAACATTCCGACTGCTGGATCTGAAGAATTTTTTTTTTTAAAGAAAATTCCTCATTTTGAACAAAGTTTTAATTAGGGCTCCCTCAGTGAGCCCAAATGTGAAACCAGGGACTTGAACAAACTTGAATCTCACCCCCCTAAGCATGCTGCATATCAAATATCAAAAGATTCTGATTGTTAGATCTGAAGAAGATTTTTAAAGAATATTCCTCATACTGCACTAATTTAAACATTTGGGTTCCCATAGAGAGCCCAAATATGTACCCAGGCAATTGATTTCAATAAACATGTGAAACAATCTTCCAAAGATGTTATATGTGAAATTTAAAAGCTTTTGGAGAAGCGGTTTGGGAGAAAAGTAGTCTAAAATGTTTTCCCATTACCCACAGAGTTAAAAAAAATGCTGACTCCGCACTTTTTTAAAATCCCGAAAAAAGTACCCCATAATAAAACCAATAGCATTTTTACCATTCCATTCTGTTGGTCCTAAGGAAGCTTCACACCAAATAAGAATTCTCAGTGCCGTGTAGTTTTGGAGATATGGGCGTTTTAATTTTTTTCTATTTTTAGCTCCTGAGGTTCCCATGGGGCGACAGGAAAATTTTTTTTGACATAAATTAACTACTTATGTCCCAATAAAACCTCATGTCAAATTTGGTTCAAATCAGCCTCTCGGTTTGGAAAATAGAAATTTTGGGCTGGGCAAAAATTCTTGCCCCTCCCATAACGATGGCAAATATAGCCCCAAGAACTTTTCTTGAACAAATCTAAGTCTACAACTCAAAAGGAAGCTGCCCACCTAATATCAAGTCTCTGCTACTGCTGGTTCATGAGAAGATTTTTTAAGATTTAGGCTCTTTTGGGGCATGGCCCTACCAAGGGGCAGGTCAACTTGATTTGAACAAACTTGAATTGACATATGATAGGGAACATACACACCAGATTTGGTTCAATCTGGTTGAGCAGATTGTGAGAAGAAGTCAATAATGTAAAGTTAACGATGGAAGACGGACGGAAAGTGATCAGTAAAGCTGCCCTTGAGCTTCACTCAGGTGAGCTAAAATCGTTCACGATGCCGGACGGATGGCAAGTGATAAATTTAGCTCCCCTTGGTGAGCAAAAAATTCCTCATTTTGAACCAAGTTACAATTGAAGCTCCCACAAGAGAGCCAAAACAAGGACCTAGGGACATGGCTTGAACAAACTTGAATCTTACCCCCTAAAGGATGCTGCATACCAAATATCAAAAGCATTCTGAGTGCTGGATCTGAAGAAGAAGATTTTTAAAGAAAATTCCTCATTCTGAACTAAGTTATCAATCGGGCTTCCACAGTGAGCCCAAATATGAACCCAAGGACTTGGCTTTAACAAACTTGAATCTCACCCCCCTAAGGATGCTGCACAGCAAATATCAAAACATTCTGACTACTGGATCTGAAGAAGATTTTTTAAGAAAATTCCTCATTTTGAACTAAGTTACAATTCGAGATCCCACAGTGAGCCCAAATATGGACCTTGGGACATGACTTGAACAAACTTGAATCTCACCCCCCTAAGGATGCTGCATACCAAATATCAAAACATTACGACTGCTGGATCTGAAGAAGATTTTTAAAGAAAATTCCTCATTTTGAACTAAGTTATAATTCAGGCACCCACAGTGAGCCCAAATATGAACCCAGGGACTTGGCTTGAACAAACCTGAATCTCATCCCCCTAAGCATGCTGCATACCCAATATCAAAAGATTCCGCCTGCTCAATCTTGAGAAGAAGATATTTAAAGAAATTTGCCTGAAATGCACTAAGTTCAAATTCAGGCTCCTATGCGGAGCCCAAATATGAACCCAGGGGGCCTGTTTCAACAAACTTGAATCAGATCCGCACCACAATATTTCATACCAAATATCAAAAGATTCTGCCTGCTGGATCTGGAGAAGAAGATTTTTAAAGAAATTTGCCTGAAATGCACTAAGTTCGAATTCGAGCTTCTATAGTGAGCCCAAATATGAATCCAGGAGGACAATATGAAAAAAGTTGAGTCAGATCCACCCCACAATGTTGCATACCAAATATCAAAAGATTCTGCATGCTGGATCTGGAGAAGAAGATTTTTTAAGAAATTTGCCTGAAATGCAATAAGTTCGAATTCTGGCTTCTATAGTGAGCCCAAATATGAATCCAGGGGGCCGATTTGAACAACCTTGAATCAGATCCACCCCATAATGCTGTATACCGAATATCAAATGATTCTGCCCACTTGTGCGGGAGAAGAAGATTTTTTAGTAATTTCTCTAATATACATAGGGTGCTATCGGAGTTATGCTCCCTATGGAGCCCCAAGTGGGCATGTCCATTTCATTTGAACAAACTTGAATTGACATATTGTAATGAACATCCATACCAAGTTTCGAGCAAATCGACATCGTGGTTTTCAAAGGAGAAAAATGTTCACGATGCCGAACAGACGACGACAAGTGATAAGTTTAGCTCCCTTCGGTGAGCTAAAAACTGATTGCACTAACTAAAGTACAAAATGGCTGCTGGTGGCCATCTTGAATTTTGGACCGCACCCAAAACAACTTGTTCTCGTCCCATGGTGATAACAAAGGTACCCAAAGAAGTTTTGTAAAGATCGGTTCATAAATACAGCCTCTAGCCCGAGCCGTACTGGCATTTACAGTTACAGTGCTGAAAGTAACATTAAATAGATCAAAGTTAGTCTAATTTGCATAATTTACACCCGAGAAAAAAAACCCGTAGATTATGTGATGTATCCCATGGTACTAAACATTCATACAAAAAATTATTCAAATCAGAGCTTTCAGATGGAAATTCTGCGCAAAAATCTGATTGTACCTATTTTTGTACAAAATGGCTGCCAGTGGCCATCTTGAATTTCGGAGTGGACTCAAAAACACTTGTTCTCGTCCCACAGTGATAAAAAGGTACCCAAGAAGTTTCGTAAAGATCGGTTCATAAATACGGCCTCTATCCCGAGCCGTGTTGATGGCACGACGGACGGAGAGACAGACGTTCCAACATTTCGGGTATATGGGCTACAAAAAAAAACATTTTGTAAGTCCAAAACCTTATTTTACCCAGAACCCCACCCCTCCACCCTAAAACTTATATTTAACCCTAACACCACCCCTCCACCCAAAAACCACACCCTAACCCTACCCCTACCCCCCACCCTGACCCTAAACCTCACCCCTGACCCTAACCCCCACCACAGGATCTAACCCCCAACCATAAGCCCTACTCTGGGGCTACCACTAACCCTAACACCACCCCACCCCTGACCCTAACCCCACCCTAGCCCGACCAATAGGATTAGGGGCTATTTTTCGGTTTAGGGGCAACTAAAACTAATACCCCACCCCTGACCCCATACCTAACCTCCCTTGGGACCTACCGCCCCCCCCCCCTTAAACCTTAAGCCCCACTCTGGGGCTACCCCTAACTCTAACTCCACCCCACTCCTAACCCTAACACTACCTTAATTTGGAGGTAGCCCCTAATAATAATAGCCCATAAACCCCTAATGTTCGTCCGGACAGACGGACGACAGGCCATGTCAATACCTTAAATTTGGCTTCGCCAAAGTTGAGCTAAAAATGACATGACAAAGACATTCATAGAAACAAGGGGGTCTAACAATTACTGAAAGCGACAGACTGACAGCAACCCACAAAGATTGTGCACATTTTTTTAGTTAGACAACATGGACAATGGTAAGTTATATATGAGGAATTAACAATATAGTCTAGAGATGAGTTCTGAATTGCAGGTTTGGCTCTTGCTGTTTTGCATCAGCTGATACAGCATCTTATTTAAAGCAGGATCGCAAAAAAAACCCACTTCTCATCTGTTCTTTTTTGAAAAGTTGTACAACACTTTTCTCCTCATTCAACTTCAATACATAAATTTCCCTTTGTTCAGAAATCAGATCTGATCAGGAGTCATAGTGAAACACTGGTGTGGATAACTGAATGGATATGAGTTTGTGTGTGTGTGTGTGTGTGTGTGTGTGTGTGTGTGTGTGTGTGTGTGTGTGTGTGTGTGTGTGTGTGTGTGTGTGTGTGTGTGTGTGTGTGTGTGTGTGTGTGTGTGTGTGGAGGGGGGGGGAGAGGATGGTGGGCTCATCATAAGTCCATTGAAATTACAAATTTTGAGCCTCCATGCATCCTCAAACACACCCATTCTCCACCACCACTAAAGCTTCCCCGAAGTAGCTTGCTAGAAACTGTTTTAATGCAATCTAATCACATTTTTCGCAGAAAAGCAGGGCAAAATAGATGGAAATTTTATGCTTTTGTATCCATGATACATTTGTGCTGTCCCCATTATCAGTTTCAACAGATAATACACAAAAGTAGACAATCAGAACTGATTATGATGTACAGTAGGGGTGACACATGACTGGGTATGGGTGTGTAGGTGTATGTGTGACCACATCTTGTATTCACCTCAAACACCCCCCCACCCCCCCCAACCCATTAAACCCCACACAAACATACAAAAGTTTCAGTGAAAATTCTTGTGGTGGGGAGGGGTAATTTATCAAACTTCCATTGGTTCATCACAAATGTCACAAATTTATTTTTTATATCTGACAAAGTTTTTTATAACCTTTCATCGCCCTTCATCCTAAATACCAAAAAATGTCATTCAAAAATATTCAAAACATCTGAAAGCAATATTGTGATATATTTGGGTTTTTTCTCTATATTAGTTTTGAACAGACAACACCATTTGGTCAAAAATGAGATCCCATCATGTATTAAAATGCAAAAACAATGGGGTTATATTAACTGCTCCTTGTGTTGATCGGGACGAGGGGGGGGGGGGGGGGAGGGGGGGGGGCAGGAGGGTAATTGTGAAAACATTTCGTAGGTCTATCGGAAAGAATATGGAAGATTGACAAACTTCTAGCTACATCCCTCAACCTACATTTCATCTCCAAACAAACTTTTACTGAAAGAAAAAAAATTTGGTTTGCTGTAAAAAAAAATCTGGGAAGGAAGTGGATATCTCATTGTTCTTGAAGTCGAACAGAAGTATTGTGTGACATAAACCAATCCTGCTAGAAACATGGATGTCCACAAATGCATCCAAACTGACCGACCTGTGCCCCAGACTTGGGAATTGGGATTCATGGTGTTTGGTGTGTTCATCAATTTATTCTTAAAAACTGGACTTAATTTCATACATGTTCTTGAATTCAGATCACAAGAGTTTTTTCTGTAACTTTTTAAGATTAAATATTCTTTTAGGAACAGGAAATGATGAATAAAAATGTCAGAAAAAAAGAAGCAAAATTTAAAAACTCGTTACAGCATTGAACTTCAAGCCGAGAGGTCCACAGTTGGATCCCCAACTGCCAGGGGTTTGTGCATTGTGTCCTTGGGCAAGGCACGTAATACCGATTGCTGAAGTGAGGGCACAGTGGCACTGTGTATTAAGGAGTACTGCATATCGATGGTGCATCTGTCTTCAACTAATGCTAACCCTGATTGTGTGTGGTTAGTATGTTAACAGTTCCTTGCTGTTGCTAAAAAAATATGACTTACGAAACATTTTCAAAGTACTTTTTTAAGTAAATGCAAAAATAATTGAAAACCGCAAAATGACAACAGATGACGTCACAACATCGAACTGCCAATGAGGTAAGAGAAATTACTGGATGTGACTCTAATTGATAAAATTCATCGGAATGGAGTCAGGAACAGCTTCTCTGAAAACAGCTGAAAGCCTAGCAACTGAAGTACATTTGAGAATAGATTGCATTTTACTCCAGAACATTCAACAGTACCATATGCCACAGAAGAATTGCACCAAGATAATCTGAGGTGCTGTTAAATTAGGTTAAATGATAATAATTAAAATTTATCACAGAAGAGAATGACAAGAAACATAAAAATAGACAAAAACAAGCCTAAAATGGATAGGCTATGGTCTCCTTACAGTTATTCAGGTGAAAACGTTGGCTTTTCAAGAAGTGTGCAGCTTCTCATTAACACGGCTGAGGATATTTCACATTTAAATTACCTCCCTTATTCACAATACACACAATGTATACAATTTCTGGAAGCTCTGAATATGGCCCTTCTGGAGACAACTGCACACAACAAAAATCTTACCATATCACTCAAATTCACTCAGCTGAATGACAGAGTTGATGACTAAAATGAAAGTGTCAATGACTGTAGGTCAACTTGACAAACTTGAACTTGGTAAGTTATACATGAAATGGCAAAATTGAAGCTCTTTGGTACCAATGTCATTTGGTGAAATTTTAACATAACAGCATTGTGTGTGCACAACATCAGAGTACTTCATGCATTTTTAAATGTAAGCTGTAAGACTGGGTAAAGGAAGAATGTTGACACACAAATGGAGTAAGTTCAGAGGTTATTGTATATGGTAACTTTTTTCACAGAAATGAATGCTAATCAATAGCTCTTATCTAAAGGTCGCCTGATGAACACACAAAGTTCAAAAACAATCCTCTGATAAATGTGACCTGTAGGCCATGCCAAAGAAGAATGTTGATGCACAAATGCAATAAATTCAAAGATTGTTGCTAACAGCAACAGTTTTTGATGGAAATGAAAAGAAAATCAATAGCTCCTATCTTTGTCACCCTGCATAATCATACAAAGTTTCAAAACAACCTGATAATGAATGTGCCCCCTGAGGCATGCCAAAGGAAGATGTTAATGCACAAATACACTAAGTTTGAAGGTCATTGTTTGTGGCAATGTTTTGGGGGGTTTTTATGGAAATTCATAAAAATACTCTGCAGAGAGTGCAAAAGGGATAAGTTGCTGCACAAATGCAGTAAGTTCAAAGGCTGGTGATAATGACAATAATTTTTTATGGAAATGAAAAAAGGCAATAGCCCACATCTAGAGGTCATCCCGAACACAAATACCAAGTTTCAAAGTGATCCGATCATAAATGTGCCCTGAAGGGTGTGTCAAAGGGAAATATTGAGGTATGACTAAACTAAGTTCAAAGGTCAGCAGCAACATTTTTTAACAAAAATGGAAGAAAATCGATAGCTTCCATACAGATATCACTCCACACAAGCACACCAAGTTTGCAAGCGATCCAATCATAAATGTGCCCTGCAGGGTGCATCAAAGGGGAATATTTATGTTTAACTGCACTAAGTTTCTACTAAGTTCATCAGAGGTCGTTGCCAATGGCAACAATTTTTGACGGAAATGTAAGAAAATCGATAGCCCCCCCATCTAGAGGTCACCCCAAACAAGCACACCAAGTTTCAAAGCGATCTGATCAAAAATGTGCACTGCAGGCTGCCCCAAAGAAATATTGATGCATAAATGCATGAAGTTCATTGAAGGTCATTGCCAGTGGCAACATTTTTTGACAGAAATTGAAGAAAATCGATAGCTCCCATCTAGAGGTAACCCCAAACAAACATACCGAGTTTCAAACCATTCTGATCATAAATGTGCCCAGTAGGGCGTGCCAAAGGAATATGTTGATGCCTGACTAAACTTAGTACAAAGGTCGTTGCCAGCGGCAACATTTTTTGACAGAAATAGAAGAAAATCGATAGTTTCCATCTAAAGGTCACCCCAATCAAGCATGCCAAGTTTCAAAGTGATCTGGTCAAAAATGTGCACTGCCAAAGGGAAATATTGATGCATAAAAGCACTAAGTTCATCGAAGGTCATTACCAGTGACAACATTCTTTGACGGAAATCAAAGAAAATCGATAGCTCCCATCTATAGGTAACCCCAAACAAGCATACAAAGTTTCAAACCATTCTGATCATAAATGTGCCCTGTAGGGCATGCCAAAAGAATATATTGATGCCTGACTAAACTAAGTTAAGCAGCAACATTTTTTGATGGAAATGGAAGAAAATCAATAGCTCCCACCTAGAGGTCACTCCAAATAAGCATGCCAGATTTCAAAGCAATCCAATCATAAATGTGCCCTGTAGGCTGTGCCAAAAGAAAATATTGAGGTCTAAGTTCTAAGAACGTTGCCAGCGGCAACACTTTTTGACGGAAGTGGACGAAAATCGATAGCTCCCATCTAGAGGTCACCTCAAACAAGCAAGTTTCAAAGTGATCAAATAATAAATGTGCCCTGCAGGGTGTGCCAAAGGGAAATTTTGATGCATAACTGCACTAAGTTCATCAAAGGTCATTGCCAGCGGCAACATTTCTTGGCAGATAATGAAGAAAATTGATAGCTCCCATCTAGAGGTAACCCCAAACAAGCATACAAAGTATCAAACCAATCTGATCATAAATATGCCCTGTTGGGCATGCCAAAAGAATATATTGATGCCTGACTAAACTAAGTTCAAAGATCGTTGGCAGGGGCAACATTTTTTGACGGACGGAAATGGAAGAAAATTGATAGCTCCCATCTGGAGGTCACCCCAAAGAAGCATACCAAGTTTCAAACCGATCTGATCGAAAATGTGCCATGTATGGCATGCCAAAGGAATATATTGATGCCTGACTAAACTAAGTACAAAGGTCATTGTCAGCGGCAACATTTTTTGACAGAAATGGAAGAAAATCGATAGCTCCCATCTAGAGGTAACCCCAAACAAGCATACCTAGTTTCAAACCGATCTGATCAAATATGTGCCCTGTACAGCGTGCCAAAGGAATATATTGATGCCTGACTAAACTAAGTTCAAAGGTCGTTGCCAGCGGCAACATTTTTTGATGGAATAGAAGAACAGCTCCCATCTAGAGGTCACCCCAAACAAGCATGCCAGGTTTCAAAGCAACATTTTTTTATGGAAATGTTCTCATTTTGGGGATAAATTTCCAATTTTCGTGAATCGATAGTGATAAAACTGCATTATAGGAATTCCTCATTCTTCCACTGAGTTTACAGCATAAGATGATCATTCTGACAAATAAATGAAAGTTTCAATGACACTGTAGCTCAACTTGTGTTAGACACGTACATGTATTTTATGTGACACAGCAATGACATACATCTAGGCAATGACCTGATAACAAAGGTACATGTAAAGTGTTGTAAAGGTCTGTACATAAATACTACTGTAGTCTGTAACAAATGTACAGGTAAAGTGTGACTAAACTAAGTTCTAAGAACGTTGGCAGCGGCAACAATTTTTGACGGAAATTGAAGAAAATCGAAAGCTCCCATCTAGAGGTCTCCCCAAACAAGCATACCAGGTTTCAATGCAATCCAATCATAAATGTGCCCTGTAGGGTGTGCCAAAGGAAAATATTGAGGTCTGACTAAACTAAGTTCTAAGAACATTGGCCGCAGCAACATTTTTTGACGGAAATGGAAGAAAATTGATAGCTCCCATCTAGAGGTCACCCCAAACAAGCATACCAGGTTTCAAAGCAATCCAATCATAAATGTGTTCTGTAGGGTGTGCCAAAGGGAAATATTGTGGTCTGACTAAACTAAGTTTTAAGAATGTTGGCCGCGGCAACATTTTTTGACGGAAATTGAAAAAAATCGATAGCTCCCATCTAGAGGTCACCCCAAACAAGCATACCAAGTTTCAAAGTGATCTGATCATAAATGCAACCTGTGAGGTGTGCCAATGGAAATTGTGGACGTACATACTAACATACTAATGTACTAACATACTAACGTACGTATGTACGCCGACGGACAAGAAGTGATGGCAATAGCTCAGCTTGACTTTGTCAAGTTGAGCTAAAAACATATGGGTTTCTTATTCATTTTTTCAGAAGGCTTTCTCAAAGCAAATTTACACAAAAATTGTCCCATTTGTAACCTGCAAATTGTCAGGTCCCAAACAGGTGTGGGTTGGTCATTTAACACGCTAGACCTCCAACTAAAATGCGCTTAACAGTACACAGTTTGAATCAAGACCATCAACAGATTATTTTGGCCATATCACCATTAATGAGAATTATTTACTAAATTCAAACCACCACAAACTAAAACTGTAGATCAAAATTGACGTTTGGCTGAGGATATTCAATAACCTCTGAAATCACCTTTTAATAAGAAACAAGACCTAAGCCTCCAAACAATAGAAATTACTTCGCCTTCACTGTAATGAAGTCAAAATGGAAGCAAGCAAAGTAAAAAATCATGCTAGAAAAGCATCTTTTTGTAATTAACTTCATGTTTCAATACTGAATAGAAGTTGCTTGTATATAAATATTCGACTGCTGAAGTCTGCGAGTGTATGAGCCATCCGTTTACCTTCATTACTAAGGGGAGATTGCTGTATAGCACTGGTGTCTCTAGATTGAAAACGATCTTGGTCATTTACCTTTGATAGGGGATAACTATCTCAGAGTCTCAGAGTAAAACAGAGAAGCCTAGGGTAATCTGTGGAAATGTAAGACAGGATCAGATTGAGAGTAAGTGGCAGAACTGTTCAAAGATGAAGAATCTGTTACAAACTATCTGACAGAACTGATGGACTGGTGAATTGGGAGTCCTTCGATCTTGCCCAAGAAGCCTATCTGCTCTAACAAAAGGTGATCCCTTATCTGCCATATAAAGCCAACAGTGCTAAGGCATCAAGGATAATGGTCAACAGAAGTGGAGAATGAAGCTAATGAAGAATAAACGTCAAAGAAGGTTGATCTGCTTTCACCAAACACAGAGGTTTTAAGGTGGACAGGATATTCTGTTGTAAGATGTCAGATAGCCAATCCACTGCAAAGTTTCGAATTCACATTCTCTTGAAGATTAGAACAGTCAGAATATTCATCCACCTGGGGAAAAACCAGTGTCACAAGCATAGGTATGACATATGGGGTTAGGGATTTCTTCTCTTGAGATGATGATGTAGGTAAAAACCTCTCTGCTCCTTGCTTGTCTACATAAAGGTGAACGTTCATCTTTACAGTAATGCTTAGCCAATAATAAAGTCTCAGTTAAACTAGTTAACAGATGAAAAACTTAGCTAGAGAGTTTTGAGTTGATCTAGATGTATAGTGTTTTGGATGATGTGATGATCTATCTTCATTGGAAGAATGTCAACATAAACTGGGGGAAAACTTCACTCAAAGTCGACTTAAGATGATCATCAAGATTCTTTTCAAACAGGCTATACTTGTAAATGCATTCACCTTCACAGTAGAGAAGTCATGGACTATAATTAGCAGAATCTAAGCTTCTTTGAAAGTAAAAAGATTCCGTTTGAGTGTGACTTTTCATCTTACTGCTAGCAACAGTCGAGAGATTGATACAGATCTACTAAAGTCAATCCATGACTACTTATAAACGAAAGAAATCCAGCTTTTTGTAAGTGACATTCTATCAACTTTATTACTAGTCAGAATACGGTAACGTCTCTTTCCTATCTTCTAATCTAGACAATAATGTATATCTGTGACTACATGCTGTCAGACAGGATGTATGCTTGTAAGTGTAAAAAAAAAATCTGCCAGAGTTGACACTCACGACATGAACAATATGGTTGCTGTTGTAATGTCAACATTTCTGGTAGTCAGATAGTAAGATGATCTAGTAAGTAAACCTGATAATGAATTTGATCCGCTACTACTTGCTGTGCTCAGAATTGCAACAACAAGGGCCACGCAAACCCTCCCCGTATGCATTTCAAGGTAGCCTTTTTTTCTAAGTCAAAAGACTGAAAACAAAAAAAATGTTTCAAGTCCAAAAAGTGAAAAGGGCCATAACTCTGGGAAAAATTATTGGATGGTACCCATTCCTTGAGCATATCAATTCCCCCATGCGAGTCTATCAGCATATCAAAGGAGATCCAAATCTGACCAATGGCTTTGAAATTACAAGGCAAAATGTTTGTACAGACAGAGGGATGGATAGACTGAGGGCTTCACTAGATACCCCTGAATCCTCCTTTGGAGGTCGGGGGGATAACAATCCTCTGGAGTTTACACTCAGAGCTGTATCCATATGATATCGTTGTGGATGAACAGCAGCTAAACTTAGTGTCAGATACAATGGTGCTGTTGGTTTTCAACAAGTATCATGGCTTTCTAATTTGTTGATAGATCTTTCAGTAGAGGCCATGTGTAAGACATACTAGTGGAATTATAATAGCCTGGACACAGGAGCATCACTGAAAACTAGAATATTAGGCTGTTGTAATAGTACCCAACCTCAAATTGACAAGAACTACATGCATTTGATATTTCTGATAATTCTACCTGACAAACCCTGCTTAGATCCATAACTATCAGCTGCTGACCAGAATCTAAACTTCTCCTAAGTGCAAACATTTTGTCAGATCTTATCTTGAATTGTTATCAATATCAGGCGTCGATGTCTAAGTATACCAGTCATGGCTATGTTGTTGATCATTATTCCTCTTGCCAGGTAATAAATAGAGACAGAATGCAACAAACCAGAGCACTTTAGTGTCATAATGAGCTGTTTATTATATGCCGTTATAGAGATTCACCTTTCAAACGAGAAATCAATACAAAACTGGTGAAGAACAATATTAGGAAGTCACGTTATTTAAGTGTTTATTTACACAAATGAAGCATACCTAAAAACAATTAGTAACAGTTGGCAGACTCGATTGACATTCTCTGATGCCCTCCTCATTCTGAGACCAGCCATCTAATACAGAATCGGAAAACCACTCAGTGTGATCTGACGATCAGGATTTGATGGGTGGAAAACATGATACTTCATCAATGGGTATATTATTAGACATTATATGTCTTCTAGAATAGACAGTAGAACCTCCTGAACACAAGTAAAAGCAAGATACTACAACAGATTGGTGTACCATCATCATTCCATAGACATTTATGGAACCTCCTGAAACGAAGCAAATGTTTGTATTCTCCCTGATAAGACACAGTAGATTGCCAAGTGCCACTGGACCACAATCTAAAACAATATATACGTGGTTAGTAAAGATGAGAGCCAAAAGTGTATAGACAAGACACAAGTTATCTCAACAATGGTTGAATCATGATTTGGTATATCACAACAGACACTTGCAGGTTTTCGAAAACAGTCAACTCCAGAACAATCTACACAACAAATGAGTCATCAAAGTTCTTGGGAAAATAATTTTCTTAGTGAAAGAATTGAAGGAATAATACAGCAGGAATCCATTTACTGAAAGTATAAAATTATAATGTCAGATACTGATATATGTCATCGCTGATTGAATTCTGCAGGACAAACAGTACAAATAGCCATGTAAATTGCAATAATAAATAATTAAATACTGCAATATTTCTGGTACAATGACAGAAAAGAAAAAACAGCAATATAATGTAGCATAATGGCATAATATAACAAAGTCACAAAAAATATAAGTTAGCAAGTGACTTCCAGTAAACAGAGGTCTACTAAAACTAATTCTCAATCTGGAAGTGACAAAAAGACATTCCTAATTAGCTTGATAATAATTAGATGCCCAGTGACAGCAAAACTATACTGCATGTGCCCCCACCTGCTCCTGAATAGTAAGGAGGTAGAGGGGTATTTATGTCATAAAATGCAAAACATCAAAATAATATACAGGTTAGCCTAAAGGTATCACTGAACTAAATATTGAATTAGAGTTACTCGGAAATGATTCAAACTCCAAAAATAAACAGCCTTGGGAAAATATGTTGTTTCAATAAACTCTCTTATTTGTTGCATGACCTCGTTTTCAGATCAGAAAAAGTTGTCTGAAGGGCTATACTTGACAAAGGTATTTGAATGCCATAATTAAAGTGATGTAATGTTTAGTTCTGCAATACCTAAAAGATACTAAAGTCTGGGAAGAAAATCTTTCATTTTATCAGTATAGTCTCTATACCTAAGAGGCAAAGTATATACAGTAAAAACTGTTTTGTGAGACCACAGTCGTGAGGGGCTACTGGTCCCAAGAGACTGCTGTAACCTTATATCATTTGATTGTTTTACTCTGTAATGGACGTATCATCAGAGATCACATGTTCAGAGACCACTTCTACCTGGAAAAAAGGACAGTCTCTCAAGACATGTTCTACTGTATAATAGAATTTTGAATCAACTGAAGGCAACCTGAAACACAGATAAACAGACTGCGGTTGCTTTGAAAATGGATTACAATTAGGGCAATGCAGACAGTGGCATACTCTCCCGTCTCCAATACCATGGATAGCATAATAAATGAAACATTTATTACTGGGTAAAGGATGACAGATGATGTACCTTTGACAGATTACAGACCATTTATCATAACAAGATGCCCCAACAGGCCTTAGTCGCTCATCTGACAAAGTGGTTCAAAGAAGTATTTTGGGTCACATTCAGTTAGTCATGGTTCATCAACACTACAGAGGAATAAGTCATGAATTTATTCATAACTCTAGTATCCATGACAGATATTTATTATCATAGGTCTTCCTGACTGCTTTCAATTCTATCAGCTGTAGACAAGCAAGCAGTGCCAAACTTCTAATGGTTGTTATGTCACTGCAGTTTTAAAGACAAATTATATGGTAAAACACTAAGGAACGGATTTGAACAACCTTGAACCTAACCTCCCCACTCCCTGTAACCCTCCTCCTCCCACCCTACAGGTCCCAAATATGCCAGGGACTCGAATTGAACAAAAATTGAATCTGAAACCCCTGGAGATGTTACATACCAAACATGAAAGGATTCTGACTGGTGGATCTGAAAAAGGATTTGGAAGAAATCTCATACTGCACCAAGTTAAAATTAGGGCGCGAATACACTAAGAGGGCCCAAATATTAACACAGGGACCCAATTTGAACAAACTTGAATCTGCCCCACACCCCAGAGATATATTTATTTATTGGTGTTTAAGGACACATACTTATGCACAAAAGCTAACCATGACCACAACATTCAGATAAAGTCAAGGTCAGTCAATAGTTCATACCCTATGTTGCCTATTTTAGAGGACTCCTCCCCCCCCCCCCCCCCCCCAAGCATTAGTGACTGGGTCCTATTTTACCCGTGAAACAGAGCTTGTTTACCACAGTAAACAAGCAATGCTTCACTTCCCGGGGTTCCAACGCCCCCCACCCCCACAGATGTTGTATATCAAATATGAAAGGATTCTGTCTGAAGAAGATTTTTTTTTAAATTTCCTCATATTGCAAGTTAAAATTCGGGCTCCAAATATTAATTCACAGTCCTGATTTGAACAAACTTGACTCTGAGCAAATAGGGAGCCCAAATATTAACTTAGGGACTCAATTTGAACAAGCTTGAACCTTCTTGTGACTTGATTTGATTTATTTGGATAATTTTGTGAGAAAATATTTTTCTGCAAACTTTATACATGCAGCACATCTCCAAGTGTCTAGCCATATCCTAAAGTTTCAACTCTCTGCATTATAAACTGTGGCAGGAATTGATTACATCATGAAGGTACCGTACCCTCAATAAGGTTCCCTCAATTAAAAAAAAAAAAACACTGGAAATTTTCCAGGTAAATAAAGGACAATAATTTTGTTAAAAACATTTTTTTGTTAGAAACTTTATAGATGCTGCATATCTTCAAGGCATGTGTAACCATATCCTAAATTTTAAAATCTCTACATTAGCAACTATGCGAGGAGTTAATTACACCATGAAGATGCCCTCAATTAAAAAACACAGCAAATTTTCTAAGTTCATAAAGAGCAATAACTGTGACAAAAACATGGTAATGGGTTGAATGCAGTTTTGCATTGTGCAAAAGTTCAGATGGCTATCTTGAATGGTGTGAATGTAGTGTATGATACAATAGAGCTGTTCCGATATATCGGACGGCATATCGGACCCTACCGATATCACGAATATCGGTTTGATACCGGTATCGGCAGATGGACAATGATTTTCCGATCCGATATTTTTTTTACTGACACTAATGGCATCGAATGTCTATTTCAAACATTTTTAGTCACAATCATAATTTGTACACGTTCCCAAAGTCATGAAAATCTCCATGGCATATGCACACTATTTAGCATTTACCTTCGAAATTGAATGCGTTCGTTTTTCAATTTTTACGTGGGAAGTTGGGCATGTAACGGTGTTGTTTCTAAACTATATTTAGGAAAATAAGGGTCGGTTGTGCGAATGCAAATGCGACTGCGTTTTTTCTAAGCAGCTCGCTTTGAATCGTCATAATCACAATCAGTTAAGATCTTCCCATGAAGTGGGTCAACCAACATATAAAGAACGCAACATTTTCAGACAACATGAGACATTTGACACCCCCAATATAATTTCAGTTGCAAAATGTCACTTACGATGACATGACTTTAATAATGCCTTGCCTTTCACACAATAATCACCTCACCCACTCAACCACTGACTGCAACAGAAAGAACAGTGTTTCGCTCCCTCGCCCCCCACCCCCTCCACACTCACCACGTACAGGGGGTATATTATAATACTCTGCTGTCGTAATATAATTTTCAGTGTTATATGCCCTGTGGGATGAATAGCACTGAAAATTATACAATTACGATATAAGATGCAACTACTTACCGAAAAATCACTTTCACACCTTACTAACAGGAGTTAAACTTTTTGTCGACTTGTCGAAATATAACTTACAATGCTATGCGCCCTGTGGGTGGGATATATTGCAGTGAATATTATATAACGCCATAAAGTACAACTACTTACGCACACGGCAGAGCGACGACTATTTATTTATTAGGGTTTAAGTTAAAGACATTTCAACAGCCAGGTTCATAGTGTCATCGACTGTTCTATGAGTGAATTACCCGGAGAAAACCACCGAGCGACAATGAGCAGCGGTCAGCTCTAAAGCGTCATTACTCTGAATTCCAGCACCTCGGCACAAGCAGGGTTAGCTTGGTTGAAGACACATGCGCCATCAAAGTGGTTAGCCTACTGTAGAATGCAGCATTTTTAGAAAATGTGAGACATGTGCGCCTCCCCCCCCCCCCAAGCAGGGTTAGCTTGGTTGAAGACACATACGCCATCAAAGTGGTTAGGCTACATATATAGAACGTAGCATTTTTAGAAAATGTGAGACATGTACCCGCGCCCCCCCCCTCCCTCCTCTCCAATAAATTTTCAGTTGGGGAAAATTTGTGCGAAATGTCGCTTACGGCAGACAGTTCGAAATTAATAATGCCTTGGCAGCATTTCACACTATAAGCTACTTACCACCCACACCACTCAACCACTAACCGTAACCGAAAGAATAATTTTCATATCCCCCATGGCCATACCACTAACAGGAGGTATTTAAAACTCTGTTGTGATATAATTTTCGATGTTATATGCCCTGTGAAATATATAGCTCTGAAAATTATATACATGTATATTACGATTATATTACGATATAATATGCTACTTATTACCGAAAAATATCTTCCTGCCAGACTGACAGGAGTAATACCCTTTTGCCGTAATATAATTTCCAATGCTAAGTACTCTGCGTTGGAAACGGGGATGGGGGAGGGGAAAATTGCACTGAATATTATATTGCGGCATAAGGTACAGCTACTTATGTACATCAGAAGACAAAATTAGGGTTTAACGGAACTTCAACAGCAAGGGTCATATAGTGTTGTCGACAATGTTACGAGTGGAGGAAGCCGGAGTACTCGAAAATCGCCGAGCAACGACAAACGGCTGTCAGCTTTTCAACGTCATCACTATGAACTTCTACACCTCGGCACAAGCAAGGTTAGCATGGTTAAAGACATGTCACGTGCGCCACTGAATTGGGTAGCCTAGACACATAGAAGTTAATTAGATATGAGACAGTTTCCCGACATACTCCACCCCCCCCCCCCCCCCCCCCCAATCAAATTTCAGACAAGAAAATTAGTGCGAAATATCGCTTATGATGATTCGGAATTAATAATGCCTTGGTGGCATTTCACAGAATAAGCTACTTACCCCCCCACCACCACCACCACTCGACCACTAGCCGTAACCAAAAGAATAACTTTTAGCTCCCCACATCGCTAACAGGAGGAATATAATAACACGTGTCGTAATACAATTTCCGATGTTATATGCCCTGTGGGATATTTAGCACTAGAAACTGGAAAGAATCTGTATAACATATTACGATATAATGTGAAACTACTTACTGAAAAATCACCCCTTTCCCACACAAACAGGAGTTATACTCTATTGCCCTAATATAATTCATCCATCCTGTGGAAGGAGGCTTCATTGCACTGAATTATATTACGACATAAGGTACAACTACTTACACACTCTACAGAAGACAAAATTATATGTACAGAGCAACAGTTTGCCGACAAATATTTTATCAGGGACTAAGAACACTTCAACAGCCAGGTTCATATAGTGTCGTCAACAGTTTTACGAGTGAAGAAAGCCGGGGTACTATGAGAGAACCAGCTAGCAGCGACGATCTCCTGCACCTGGCACAAGCAAGGTTGGCTTGGTTGAAGACACCTGTGCCATTGATATTCAGTACGCATAAGTACACAACGTCATCCTGCCGCCATGAGGGCAATCAGTGTCCTGCCCAGACACAATGTGGTTGCCGAAAGTGAGATTCGAACCGATGCCTCTCGGTTTGTAGCCTGCACCTCTTCCAACTGAGACACCGTACTGCCGGAGTGGGTGGATGAGTGCGGGTGTGTTTGTGTGAATGAATTTTTTTTTTTTTACCGGTAACATAGAGGCCCTAGCGGTCAGGTGCCTTGATTTGGTTACAAACTGTATATTATTTATTTATTTATTTATTCATTTATTTATTTATTTATTGGTGCTTAACGACACATTAACAGCCAGGGTCATATTGTGTTGGTGACAGGTTTCTGGGTGGGCCCGGACAGATCTACCGAGCAACGACAAGCACCTGCCAGCTCCCCAACGTCATAACCATAGACCGTACTACGCATTGCACAGCACGGGTAGGGTTAGATAGGTTGGAGACGTGCACCTCGGCATGCAGTACGTCTTCTTAGCACAAGGCGTCATCGTGCCCCCACGTGGGCATTTGAGTTGAAGTGCCTTGCCCAAGGACACAACGCGGGAATCGTAATCAATCACTGAATGGTAACCCATCCAAGGACTAACTGGGCTCAACATTGTTTAACTTCAGTGATCTGACGAGAACAGCTTTTGCCAATGCGTCCCCAACTGTATATGTATACGCACATGTCACTTTAATAGAGATTTACTGCTACTACAGTACTACTACTACCACTAGCTATTACTACAACTACTACTACTACACCAAAACATCACTTTGCTCCCCCTCCCCATCACGCACCCACACACACTAACAGGAGTTATGCTCCATTGCCGACTTCGCCATAATATAATTTCCGGTGCAGTATACCCTGCGGGATATAGGGCAATGAAAGTTATGTTATGACAGAGTCATAAGGTACATGCACTTACAGAAAGAATCGCTCGCCCACCCACCATTAATAGAAGTGAGATGACACTTTCAACTGGCCCTGAAAAAATTTGACATTCCACCCAATGGACTATATGCCGTAATATGCCCCACCCCCCCACCCCCCCCCCCCCCCACCCCATCATCCTGAGAATTTTGTTATCCACCACTGATGAAGGCAAGTCACGATGAGTTGGGTTTTCTTAAAGCCATTTTCGGGCTCACATAAATTGTGACATAATTTTATTCCAAGCGGATTGAAAAAAAAACGACCTTACAGCATTTAAAATCCCTTTCCCTGCAGTTAGATTTTCCGGAGAACCACCCCCACCCCCAACACACACACACACACGAGGGAAGGGGGATACCTCAGCCATGCCCGCCCTTTACATCAGGCCTACGGAATATAGCTTAGTCAATCATGTCAGTGCGCCCCCCTAATTAGTACCTCCCCTTCTGGAATCTAGCTGGTGCGAGTGAAAATCAGTCGAGAAGAAATCTGTCTACCCCCACCCCTAATCGCGGGTCTTAGTGGCGCCTCTGGGGCTATCAACCACATTGAGTCTTTGAGCAACATTGTGTAGTGGCTGTGCATGAAATGCATAAATCTCCGGTATGAGTATGCGACAGAGACTTTCTGATACCATTCTTCTTCTGGACTTTATAACTCCCTTGGAAAAAAGAGTGTGAAAACATGAACAGTATTTTTGTCACCATATTTTTTTTATGTTATGAACTGAAATTACAGAACACGTGTATTGGAACAGTTGAAAGTAACTTGGAACGACAAAATCACTAACTGATATTCAACATTGGGGAGTAAAGAGTTATTCAAATCATTTCTATTTAAAACGGTTCAGGAAAGAGACAAAAATCTCTGGAATCAGTACTTGAAGTTCAACAGGGGTAGATTTCTCCTGATCATAAGTAACATCTCCGCCTTTTCAGGATACAAACTACATCGCCGGTCAGTGTAAATTAGACCCGCCTCACTGAAAAGGCGTTCACTGGGAACACTGGATGGAGGAGGTCCTGGATACTTGCATGCATGTTGTGCCAGGATAGGAAATCGGCCCCGGTTTGCTTTCCACCAACTGAGTGGATCACTGTCACAGTGTTCTAGGCATTCTCTACTGAAAGCATGAATTTCATTTTGTACGTCATGGCTACGGTCGGGTAATTCACCCTCAACTCCCTTTATCTGTAACATTTCATTGTATTCTTTTTCAAAGGGATCAGATATGAGTTTTTGTTTTTTCTGCAGGTTGTTCAAAATTATCTGAGGTTTCTGATTCTGTTCAACCAGTGCGGAGCCAAAGTCTTTGCCACACGTTTCATCCTGAATACAGTTGATAACAAATTTCTCAGTTTTATCATTCCTAAAGAAAACTGCCTTGTACCTGGGGTCCAAGAAAGTGGCAGTGGCATAAAGCTTGTTGTTTTCATTTTCCTTGAACCTTTTTTTCAAGGGATTCTTTGCGTTAGTGTTTGAATTCTGTGGTCATCTTCATGTTTGTCAATTGACATAACAAGCATGTTCACTGCTGGAATTATCATGGAAATGCTGGCTGTGTCACTTGACGCCTTTCTTGTTAGGATCTCGAAACGTTCCAGAGTTTTAACGAGGACTTCAGCTAAGCCCCACTGAGTTGCAGTGAGCACGGGCAACTCATACAGGCTGGCGTATTCCACCAATGCAACTTTTTGCTCGACCAATCGCTTTAGCATGTAATATGTGGAGTTCCATCTGGTTCTCACGTCCTGCAGTATAGAATGCTGCTTTATACCGTGTTTTGTCTGGATTGACTCCAAACGGCTGCAGGCTAATGGCGACATATTGAAATGTCCTGCGATTTTTCGACACAGGGCTAGAGTGTCATTGACTGCCCGTTGGCTATTTATTCCATCGTTTATTGACAGTTGCAATGTGTGGGTGAAACATCCTTGGCTATTCAAACCAGTCAGCCCTAGCCCACATACAGCATTTGCTCCATTATCCCTGAGAACAGTTGTAACTTTAGACTTCTTAATATCCCAGAGTTTCATCATTTCTTCTAATTCACTGGCAATTGCTTCACCTGTGTGGCTACCAGATAATGTTGATGCATGAAATACACACGCCTTTCGTTCGAAATCATCGGTAACCCAGTGGCCTGTCAATGACATTAATGAAGTTGAGCCTTTGCCTAATGACCATATGTCTGTTGTAAAAGATATCGTGGACACACTATTCAATTCTTTTGATAGGCCCTCCTTGACTCTCTCGTACATATTTGGTATGATAGAGTTGCTGAGATGGTACCTTGAGGGCAGCTTATAGCAAGGTTCTAGGGCCTTAGTATAACGCTGCAAACCAACATCTTCCACAATGGAAAATGGCTGAATGTCTACAACTATCATCTCTGCCAACTTTTCATTCATTTTCAAAGTTCTAGGGTCAGTGGGGCCCCATGGTGTCAACTTGTCAAATGATTGATGAATTTGCATTTGGTGGACACTTTTAATTTTGTTGGAGGTCGATTCATTCTTCTCTGATCTAGACAGCTTTTCCTCATTCTTCTGTTTCTGCACGTCTTCGAATTCTAAGTACTGCAGTTTGTGGTTATTTTTCAGATGACTTTTCAAGTTGGTGATTGTGAAGTCCTTAGAGGAGGTACCACCACGCGCAACTAACGTCTTACAAATGGTGCATTCAGCCTTTGTCAAATCTTGTGGCTTCACCACAAAAAATGACCATATTTTACTCGATTTAGGCATTTTTCAACAGCCGTTTCCAACAGTCAGTATCAATTTACTATCAAATAAATTTGTATACAACAAAAACGATGACGCAAATTTAACCGTTACGTATTTCGGGGACTTATTGCATCATCATCTTCTTCCAATGCACGATGAAGACCTGGGAGAAACAACTCCATGAGGGAGAAAAAGAGACAGAAAACAGTGGATTCAGAAAACAGAAACAGTGAGAAATCTCAACCCCCAAGTCCCAGAGAGGGGGAGGGGGGGGGGGGGGGCTGTGGGGGCAAGTTGTCCCCAAAAGATACACATTTGAGGAAGGGGAAAGGGTTACCAGGAAATAACAAGACACGATTCATTGGAAAAATAAAGCAGGTTTATTTTATTAAAACAACAAACAATAGTCAATACTCAATCAGGCACTTTTATAAATAAAGTTGGGTACTGAGTACTAAGTTAACTAATTTTAGGATCAATTCAAGTACAAAGAGTCAAAGATGAAAATATAAATTATAAATTCATTTCTTGGCATATATTATTACTAACGAATATTTTAACTGAATCGCTGCAGTCGTTGAATAATTGAGGTGAATTGGCCACGTCACTATCAGCATACATAGCCTATAGGGGCCTAATGTTGCATTTTCTCTGACATCTTCACATCAAAGTGATGAACATTTTGTTGCTTCTGGAAAAAATAACACAAACAAAAACAATAAAAAATATAAAAATCAAAGAAAAAATACATTATTATTTGGGGTATTTGACCCGGGCTAAGCCATCCCATAAATCAGGCCAAGCCCCCCCCCCCCCCCCCCCCCCCCCCCAAAAAAAAAAAAATTGGCCGGATATGACTTGTCCAGAAGACGTCTCACGACCATCCCATTGAGTTCCCAGGCCAGTTTACACTTACGGTCGACAGATGATTTACACAACAGATTTACAATTCGAATCCCCCCCCCCCCCCCCCCCCCCCCCCCCCCCACACACACACACAACTACACATCACCAATTATATGCACCTACAAGTCCTGACGAGATGGTTCTGGGACATTTTGGCCCTGAATCGATTCTGGAACGGGGCCAATTGCCCCCGGGCCAACTAGCCTCGAGCCAACCGGACCAATCGAGCCCTGTCGAACTTGCGCTTCGGCCTACTCGCCTCCAAATGAAACAATGAGAGAAGGCACATGAAATGGTGAAAAAATTAACAAGACACGATTTAATACATAATTCAAGTTTATTTTTACCACGAACGAACAGACTGTCACTGTAGCACCACCACCCCGCACCTACACCCCCCCCCCCCCCCCCTCCCACCTCCGGAGCACACGCTCAGCAAGCCACCACGTCATTCTCAATGGAAAAAAAACATACACTGCTCATAGTGCCGAATGGTGGACGATACGGAGTAAGCACCCAACCCCCGAAAAAGAAGGAAGATGAGGTGACAGCCTAGGACGTTTCGCCTCTGAAGAGACTGAAAGGTTGAAACGTCTCACTTTTCAAAAGAAAAAATAGAAACTTACCTTTCATCGGAAAATCCCAAAAGATTGGGAAAAATAAGTCCAGTGCCACAAAATTAGCTTTGACTCATTTTTTCTTCAAAATGCTCCACTGAAAGAAAATGTTTTTGTTTTGTGTTTTGTAAACGTTTTGACCTCGATACGTTTCGGCCCTGGACGTTTCTGCCTCCTATATTAACGGTCAATAGTGGAGCGGATTATCTCATCCGTCAGTACAGGTAATAGATCAGTATTTTTCAATTGAACAACCCAATAAATAACCTCTATTATCTAACCTGTCGAATGAGATAATTTCCATCACTATTGACTGTTGATATGGATTAAGGAATTAATTGATTGACAACACACAGTTCGAATAGAATAGAAAGATTTCTTTATCACTTACGTGTAATTAATACAACTAAAGCAGCAAACACAAAAATATCTGGTATAAGTTCACCTTTCTCTCTTCATCTCAAATGTCTTTGGCTGCCCGAGTATTATTGTCCAGCGGTTGTTTTGAAGTAAAATTTGAGCTAAACCGTCCATATCAACAGGCTACTAAGAATAACATAAGGTTTATACAATAATCGGTAGCTGATTAAACTTCTGATCACTAATCTTATTGCGGTGACTGTCCAATTAAATGATTATTGCCAGTGATTTTAATTGATGAACAAACTACTTGAGTTATTAATTATAGTAAAATGTGATAACTCTATAAGGATGTTGAGGTGCGACCGTGTGACTTCTCTATCCAAAGTCGATTAATTGGGAATAAGTGTCAAAATTATCAGCTGTTCGAATTCAATGAACTATTTCTGGAGTTGAAGAAAAAAGCCTGATTCTAAATTTCATCTGTCTGTGTTTTCAAAGCAAGGCTGTTATCCAGAAGCAAAAGCTAGGAGGTCTTATTGTGTGTGTGTGTGTGTGTGTGTGTGTGTGAGTGTGTGTGTGTGTGTGTGTGTGTGTGTGTGTGTGTGTGTGTGTGTGTGTGTGTGTGTGTGTGTGTGTGTGTGTGTGTGTGTGTGTGTGTGTGTGTGTGGGTTTGTCTTACCAACTTGACGAGGTAACTAGACAAAAGAGTTTGCGTGTTTTGCCTTACCGAGGTACAAAAGACAAATGAAACCCTTTACCTCGGTTGTTTTCCCAGAACTGTACCGGCAAAACGAGGTAGAAACCGTTAGTCCACACAAAGGACAAACAATGGGGTACCTCGGTATGTAGGGTAGACAAGACACTGTGTGTGTGTGTGTGTGTGTGTGTATGTGTGTGTGTGTGTGTGTGTGTGTGTGTGTGTGTGTGTGTGTGTGTGTGTGTGTGTGTGTGTGTGTGTGTGTGTGTGTGTGTGTGGGGGGGGGTGGGGGTGGGGGGAGGGGGGCTGTTGGGGGATGGCCAGGTCGATATATGCCACATGCATATCCAATGGTCATAGCCCTGAGGTGGGTGTGGCCTTCCCGCTGGTGGAGCTTCGATGGAATTGTAGATCAGTCCTACGTCACTATTTCTCTCCGAGTATTCCGGCTTCCTCCACCCGTAAAACTGTCATGGTCACGATTAGCCATTGTGCAGAGATATGTGACCTTAAACACCAATCAATAAATAAATTGGTTGATTACGACAAAAACACTCATGTAGTGGAGTTTCCACTCACACAGTGTGCTCAGGTTCTGAGAAAAAAGCTTACAGCACACTGGAGACATACTTCAACTTGAACGACTCCAGAATTTGTTTCAAAGCCTCTAGACCAAAATACTAAGTCATGTTACTTTAGTTTAACCCGGCGGGGCGAACTGTGCAGAGCGAAAAACATTCAAACGATAAAATGTCTGACTCCTCAAACACATGTTGTTTGAAACTTGTGAAAAAATAATGCCCTCGTATTTAAAAAACACACTTTCTGGCGTGTTCTTTCATATGATATTTATGAATAAATAGTCAAAATGTACGATCACTGTTTTTCTTTCATTCGAATGCGCTTTTTTT